>CM032451.1:93768385-93926099 GCA_019049505.1 Pachyrhynchus sulphureomaculatus
AGTCCCATTTAAAATACTCTAAAAAATTTCCAATGAGATTAAAAAACATTAATTTGTTTAAATATAACTAAAAATAGCGCCCCAGGTTTTGTTGAAATTTTTGCGATTTTTCTTTAGGAACAGAGTTATGAATAAAGGTCAGGGTAGTTGAGGTTAAGGACGTCGGCAAGGAAAGACAAGAAGCGGCAGTGTCGTTTTTAGTTTATGCTTTAGAAAATATTATTAAACTTTTTAGTTGATAATCGATTTCAAAATCACAGTTTTCGATTTGGAATTGCCTCTCTGGACGTGTTTAATGATGGTTATATATATTCTTAATTCATTTAAACACCTCTTTACAGCTAAAGAATGTCTTTGGGCTTCTCCTTATTCTTAATAATATAGGCTACCCTAACGACATTCTGATACGTGATTTATTGGTTACTGTATAATTTTCACTCTGTTTTACTTAAGGCTTTCAATTCTGTTTTAAACAGGAGTCTTTTTTTAGCTTAATCTTCCCAGATATTAGACAATCTTAAAGGTTTGTTTTTATTATTACTATGATTATTCTTGCCCAGTCGTGGTCCTGCTTTGCATCTCAATACACACATGCTCGGCAGCAAACTTTCTTTATGCAAAATACACTATCCGACGAAAGGGGAAAATAAAGTTTTGGTACAATTTAATCCTCAATAGCTTTTTAAATTCTAGACCAGTTTTAATAGGCGTTTTAGCTAATTATAGATGTACTCGTGAAAATCATTTTGCGCATTCCAATTTTTAATAAAGACTACAAATCCGATGTTATACGAGAAGAATGAATGTAGCTTTTTAAGCCTTATTCTTTATGGCCCTATCTTTTTGATTCATACAGGGTCTGTCCGAAAAGTAATGTCCCCGATTTTATTGTGAAGCGACTGTAGTCGCAGCGCGCTCTACTCGCCGGGGATCGGTGGTGGGGGAAAGCAACTACCGAATGCTTGCTCAGTTGTCTTCGAGCTCCCGGAGGGTAAAAACGGGCGATTTCGTGAACCTCTGTTTCGTCTCTTGTACAAGTCGCATTGCGGTGCTCACTGGAACAAAGATACGCGATAAAGTTTTGTGGAAACTTTTCCAGTGGTTCAGCAGGCCTTCAGGGATGATGGGTTCAAACAGTCCAAAAACTCGAAAAACGTTTTTGGCTGGAAAAAGCAGGCCCAGCTTCGTCCTCCAGTATTGGCGGCGTCTGCCTTTTGCAAGTTCCCTCCTATTTTATCAAGAACAAACTAGATTTATTGATTTTATATGGTTATATGGCATTTTTGGATCGACGTTTTTTGGGTCCGGACTCGGCGGCGTCTGCCTTTTGAGGCGCTCGACTTTTTTAATGTTAACAAATGTTATGGTACTTGATTCAAGTGGTCAAACGACAGTCCATTTTTGGATGTAGCATTTTGAGCATTTCAGGACACGGGGGCCGCAAAATCAACCTAAAAGGATTTTATTCGATTCGCCCGATAGTATGAACAAGTAGGCAGACGGTTAGTCGACAGGTGAAAATTTCAGGTCGCCCTCTTGGTCTATTACCTTAAAAAAATAAATACTGAGACGAATCAATAAGTATAATGTTCCAAGAGATAAAGCTTTATAACAAGTTGTGTTAATAAATTAATGAAGATCCCGTCGTGCTTTAGATAGCAAAGTGGAAATAATAACTTAACTAAAACATTATTCGACTGCCTAATTTCTTTACAGAGTGTTCAAACGTTACCTTTAAAAAATAACTTCTCCTTCTCTTAATATACCACCAGAGCCGTCAGTATTTATTGAAAATAAAAGTCTTGGCACATTAATGCAAATAACGTATCTACGCCACAACACACAACACATAATATACGACAAAAAAAATACGGTGCTATAGTAAACGCAGCTAGACATCCATTTTGTCATGTAAACATTGATATTCAGGCGCGGAAAGTCGTCGTGTCGAGTTACAATAATGCTCGCAAGCTCTAAGATTTATGATTTTAACGAGTGTTTTTATAAATTGCTAAAAATTCATTAAAATTGATTGAAGAAAGATTTAAAACATATTGATGATTGAACTTTACTAAAATATACTTGTCCGTTTTTTTTGGCCAGGAATGGTATATACATCTGAGAAATATAACGCAGCTATAATGGATTAAGTGCGTAACCTACCCGAGAAAAAGTAGAACAGAAAAATTTACAGCGATAACAAATAAACATTAAATCGTAGTTGGGTTATTCGATAAATAAAATAATAATGTTTATTGAAAGTTGGATGTTATGATGACCTTAATATTAGCTCTTTTCTCTATACCATAGACTTAATGATTTTTATTTCCTGGTTTGTGGTACTTCATTAGGTTCATTATACATTACACCTGAACAAACGCGTTTCTTCTTAAAACAGATACATAATAAATACAACTAACTGCGACGTACGGGTAACATAATAGCAGTCACTTAATCCGTTATAATAGTAAAAAAAAATATTTTTTTTAGTTCTTATCTTCATGGTGCAATGTTTATACTTAATAAGTAAACGAAGGCAGGTAGTAGTGTAATAAAAAAAATGGCGCGTATAAAAATAAGCCAGATGTTTATAGTTGCTAGTTTTTAATAATTTTTTAAAACCAAAGTTTTTATGTGATCTAACTTATTTTAAATTAATAACTTATAGTGTAGTTAATATAGAGGGTGTTTCAAGAATAGACCCCATATTTTCTTCCGACAACATAAGAGGAAAAGTTAAAATGGGTAAGGGTCAGCAAATGCTTTGTTAGCGAGATATCGGGCGCTGCAAAGTTACGAGATTTTTTGAATTCTTGGAATATATCGAGCCAAAGATTGAATGAAATTTTGTTAATAAAGAGGTATCATTTAAGTCTTAAAAATCATTTTTTCTTTTCATTTGCATTAATATAGTTACAAACCGTGGTGGAATTAAAAAGTGGAAAAAAAAGTAACACGCCATTGGCTTTCACCATAGCTGCGGTGTCCCGGTGGAACATAAGCGAACCAACCTCTACAGCAGATATACCAAATTTCGCGAATGCGTGTTTCTCCTCAAATATCTGCAATATTGCAAGACTGATTTAATGAAATTTTTTATATGCGATCAGGTATTTTTAACTTAGGTCACAGTGACAGAATCATTTAAATTGGTGTTTCAGTTTAAAAGTTTTCCGGCTTCTGAGAGTAGATAAGAAAAGTTTTATCTCAAACCAAACGAAAGAAATGGGGTCAGTTAAATAGCTGATAAGTGGGTAAGCCTGCCTACCCGAGGCAAATAGGCCGGTGAGTATGAGTACTTGGCGGTTGACGCGCTGTATATCATGTCTCTTTTTTTCTCTCCGAGACCTACCATTTTCAGCAAACCTTTTACTTAAAAATAGCCTCACTTACCTTTCCTAACTAAACAGAGAGAAATAAAACTTTTGAAAAAATTAATCCAATTTAAAAAAGTGATAAAAAGTCGAAGATAATATCCTCTCTTAATCTTAAAAAGTTAGTACCTACGTGTTTATAAAAAATATTTAATTAGCAAATACATCTTCACTGTTGCCATTCTAAACGAAAAACGCAGTAAATGTAAGCAATATGTAATTAATACAAGATACACAAAATATAATAAGTAAACACACAAAATTAAACAAAATTTTCACTTGCACTACAAAATTATCACCAAATTTTTGTTTAAATGCGACGAACCAAGATTTAAAAATAAATAAACGCTGCAGTGGAAATAAACTTTTCCTCACTGTAGAGATGCGAGGTGTGGTGCGTGCGTGCAACGTCGCGACAGTACCATCGGATTTTTGTTTCTTCTCGACTTCCATCTGTAACGATGGTGCGTTAGTTAGCGTGCGCGACTTGCGCTTCCTTCAAAATTTTGCTTAAATTTGGGTGTTTACGTTATATTTTGTGTATTAAATATTACATTGCTTTAATTTCTTACGTTATTCGTTTAGAATGACAACAGCGAATATTTCTTTTGCTCATTATATTTTTATTACCAATCAAGCAAAATTTTTCAAATTTTTATCATAATGTAAAAAATTAGTCGGATGCCTCATCCTGCACATTTGAAATATTCGTCAATATACGTAATTACTCTTAATGGAAATGAAAAACTTATTTTTAAGTTTAAGTGATAGTTCCCGATTTATCCTCAAAATTCCAATTTTGTTAATCTTCGACATATTCCAAAAAAAAAGGGTAAGAATTTCTCGACTATTCAGGATCCTATATCTTGTGGACTCATTCATGGAAACTTGATACTAGCAGGATGTTTAGTTTTGGAACACCCCGTATAAAATTTTAGAAGTAGCGAACAAATATGAAGTTTTAATCTTTGTGTAACAATTTATTTTTTTTAGGGTTTCTATTTTAGTTTTTGTAGTGGCGATATTTCAGGATGTTAACGCAGCTATACGTTTGTGTAATTCTTTGATATATTGTAGTTTCTGATGGAGAATACTTTTTGATGGTAAATATGTATACATTTTTAAACTCAGCTTAGTTAATTGGGGAAAAATCTCGAAAATTTCTTTGTAATACACATTTTCTTTGTGAAAAGAATACATTCAATAATTTTAACACATTGTGTTTTCCTTAGAATTACGAGATTTATCAAGCTTCATCAGAAAATGTTGCATTGCCATTTAAGAAAATGCCATTTTCTAAAATGACACCCTAACTGACAACATCGGGAAACAAATTGCATATTTTTTTAGTTGACCTCTTCTCTGAAAGCTTGCCCTTAAAATTATAGATTTTTCCGTTACATCATGTTTTTTTTAAAAAAATAACGCTCTATCTGAAGAAATTGTGCATTTGTAGTTGGGTCGTAACTAAATACGTATTCCCTTATCGATGCAAATTATTTGAATAAATAGCCTAGAAGGTACCAAAGAATTACACTCCAATTGAGCCCAGCGACCGATAATTCTGACTGTAGTAACTAGAAATACAATATTATGGTAACTAACAATATGACGCACAAAAATAGATTTTAAAATAGGAATCAGCTAATACCGATATATAGGAGTGAACTAAAATATGCTTGAAAAAAAATTATTTAACTATCACCATGTCTAAATGCAATCTCCATTATATCGGTATCAGCAAAACTCGTTTCAGTAATAAAATTTGTAAAGCCTTCAGACATAATGCCAGCTTCATACAATTTTTGTCCACAGTTATTCAGTTTCCAGAAATGAATTTGTTAATAGACCAAAATTTTAATAGTACAATGAGCAGTAAGAGTAACTCTTATTCACGAAAAAAAGCCTAAGAAACGTCGTAGCAAATTCGTGAGTAAAGGCAAGTACTGTGAATTGATTGCTATGCTTTTTTTGTAACTAAACCTTTATAATTAATAAAACAACACTTTCTTCATACCTATTAATTTGGCCATGTCAAAATTCCATACAATAAAATTACTTAATTACTTTGTTAACTGTCAATATTTGTAAAGATTTTTCAATTGCAATTACAATTTTACTGTTAAAATGTACTGTCACAATCAATCAACTCTTTAAAAGAAGCAAGAACTGCAGACCAGTCCAAACTCTACTTGAAATTAAAACTCAAACACCGTATATCAGTTCAAAACGCATGGTTGAACCAAGAATGTCTAAGAAACAACGTCTTCCCAAAATACACACACTTAAAATGCAACTCATCGTTAACCTCGGCCCGAAAAGCTATCCATTCCTGCAAGATCACATGGCTGAAGGAAGAAGCTAAAAAATGGTTTCGCAATAGAGACAACCTCTTACTACTCCATATCAAGGTATTGCACTCTGAATTAGCTTATAAACTCCACCCACTAGAATTCGATATTTGATGATAAAACGAGATTAAAGATTAGCCAAATTATTCACAAAATTTATTTAACTCAATCAAAAAAACTTAAAAAACTAATAGAGAATAAAAAATATACCGAAACTTCAAATAATACTCAACAAAAAACCTTCTACGATAGATTTACCAAGATCTCTAGTACGAATTTCACAGAAAGTGAGAAAAAACTGCTGAGGAAAAGACCAAAATATAACCCTAACTTTAATATAAAAAATACTACCGAAACACTAATATCCGAAATTGTATCAGCCATAAAAGACATAGGTGACCCAAATATTAAAAAAGAAAAAATAAAACATATGAAGATAAACACAAAAAACACTACCCACAGTAACAAGGAACAACTAACGATAGCGTCCATTCAGTCTAAAATAAAAGAGAATAACTTAATAATAACAAAAGCAGACAAAGGCAACGCCATCATAGCTCTTGATAAAAACCAGTACATTCAAAAAGATTTTTTAGAAAAAGAAAATCCAATGAAACTAAAAAAATCCAACTGATAAAATTCAAAAACAACTCAAGACCCTGTTAAATGAAACCCTGAGCATTGTAGATGAAAGAGAAAAGTTTAAAATAATAAACCAAAATCCTACATCACCAAAATTTTATCGCTTGATAAAAATATGTAAAGAAAATTCGCCAATAAGACCAGTAGTGTCGTACAGCAACACCCCCTTAAAAAATCTAACAGCACATCTCAACACCATCTTTATAGAAATTACACAATTCAATCCAAAATATAACACAAAAAATTCTGTTGAATATCTCACAAATAAACTTAAAAATATCTTCATCCCAAATAACGCCGTTCTGGTTTCATTCGATGTAACAAGTATGATCTCCAATATCCCAAATAAAGATTGTTTAGAAATTATTGAAACTATGCTACAAAAAAACATCAATACAACAATACAACAAGATATATTGAAACTGTTCGAATTCTGTATAGCCGGAAATTATTTTCAGTTCAATAATCAATTTTTCAGACAGAGATGGTCTTGCCATAGCTTCTCCACTTAGTCCTTTGCTAGCAGAAATTTTTATGTCAGAACTGAAAAATAATTTTCTAAAAACTCAACCCGCAAAAAATATTCTCTTTTGGTTTAGATACGTGGACGACATCTTAGTATGTTTCCATGAAAATGATATTGAACCAAATTCTACTTTAAATTATCTAAATAACATACACCCCAACATAACATTTACACTGGAAAAGGAAACGAATAATAAAATAAATTTCTTAGATGTTACAATTTCAAAGAAGGCAAATAGACTAGAGTTCGATATTTTCCACAAACCAACCTTTTGAGATGTCACCATCCCAGCTGACTCAATACACCCTAACTCCCATAAACTGGCAGCCTATAGATCTATGATCCGTAGAGCCTTCAATATCTCTCTTAGTAAAAATAATTAAAAAAAAAAGAACTGGACACAATTAAAAATATAGCACTCAATAACAGCTTCCAACCTAAAATAATTAATACCATAATAAGTCGTAAACGAAAACGAATCACTTTCAGCTTAATTTACCCCGTAAAAGAATTCTGAGAAAAGAAAACATTCATACCTCTGACATATTTTGGTCCCATCTCGGATAAAATATCCCAAGTTCTCACGGCCGGAAAAACAAGAATAGCTTTAAAACCCGCTCAAAATTTATCCAATATATTTGTCAATGCTAAAGGTGAAACTAATAAACACAATAAATCAGGAGTTTATAAACTTAATTGTCAAGAGTGCAATAGCTGTTACGTAGGCCAAACGGGACGAAATTTAAAGACAAGATTCGCAGAACACAATACCTCTTATAGGCTAAAAAATGGAAAATGAAACTTTGCTAAACATTTCTTAGAAACAGGCCATCCATTTCCGAATATCAATTGTTTACAAATACTCCATACGGCACCTAAAGGGTCAAAACTCAATTTCTTAGAATTCATAGGAATTTACAGACATTCAAAGGAATTTACTCAATAGTCAATTAGATTTAGCAAATTCCGTCCTGTACCAGCTGTTTTAGTACGTAATAGACCCGCATCTGTTCATCATATAAACATAAATACCAAAAATCTGGTTTAGTGTTAGTTAAGCGTTTGACAATGCAATTGCAAAATCTTTACAAATATATTTAGTGACAGTTAACAAAGTAATTAAGTAATTTTATTGTTAAAATGTATTGTCACGAAGTAACGGACCAATCAATCAACTCTTCAAAATTTCATAGTTTTCTGATTTATAAAAAAAATGGTAGTCATAATTATAAATCACAGATGGTTTTTATGGTTGCTGATCTCTCAGCTTCATTTTAGATAATCTCAGATACATACGGACTGTTTGAAAAGTTTTCGTCCTAACAATGTTTTTCAATATAATCTCGCGACACTTCAGTACATTTATTCCAACGTTTTTCGAATAATTCAATACCATCCTTAAAGTGTGATTCCAGAAGGTCTGCAAAATATCCATCCACAGCTGCAATAGCTTGGTTATTTGAAGTAAAACGCTTTCCAGCCAGGAATTTTTTCAGGTTTGGAAACCGATAATAGTCTGAGGGAGCCAAATCTAGTGAATACGGTGGATGTTCAAGTAATTCGTACTTTAATTCGTTGAATTTTGCCATCGTCAAAACACTTGTGTGAACACATGCATTGCCTTGATGAAAAATGATTCTTTTTTTCTTTAAAGCAGGTCTTTTCTCACGAGTTTTTGCATCCAACTGATCCAAAAGGTTTCAATAATATTTAGAGTTAATTGTTTTACCTTTCTGCAGATAATCATCCACAAAACACCTTTGTAATCCCAAAAAACTATTGCCATAACCTTCCCTGCTGATGGAACCGTCTTTGCCTTCTTTGGTGCACTTCCACCGGCTTCAATCCATTGTTTCGACTGTTCTTTTCACTCTAGTGTATAGTGGTAGATCCAAGTTTCATCAACAGTTATGAAACGACGTTTGAAATCCGTTTTGTTTTACTTAAAACGATCCAAACACGCTTAAGAAATACGCATCCGAATTCGTTTTTAGTCAATGGTCAGCAGATGCACCACCCATCTCAAAGCTCTTTGAGGCAAAATATTTCCAATTCGTTCTTTTAAGATGCCTATGGCCTCAGTTATTTCACGCACTTTCACTCGTCGATCATCTAACACCTGGATTGTTGAATGATTTGTGGTGTACCAGTGTTTGGACGACCTTCGCGTGGATTATCTTCGAAGCTTGTACGACCAGATTTGAAAAGAGCAGCCCATTTTTTCACAGTGGAAAGTGTAAGTGATGCATCCTTATACACTTTGAACAATTTCGGATGAATTTCTGTTGGTGTTAAACCATCCAAAACAAAGAATTGAATTATTGCACCATATTAAATTTTTTCCATTTTAAAAAAATCATTGACACGTCAGTATTAAACAGCTGCTACTACTCGAATGAATTGGATGGAACTTTCCAGTACAATTATGGTTTCACAGTTTCTAACGCCGTCTGTGTGTCAGGCCTAGAACTTTTCAAACTGCCTAGGTATTTATATGAAATGAACTTTTGTAATCCAGGATAATTTGACTGAATAACCAAAGTAGCTAAAGCCAAAACGATTGGGTGACAAAAGAGAAACTTATCGTAACCACAACAATTTTACGCTAGTTTTATGAAAGTGTTTAGGTATAAATGCAATTTTCTTATTGGTTTGTGAAACTGCCGAATAAAGAAAATTCTGTTCAGTGATTAGCTAGAAAGTGTTGACTAATTAATCGCCTTTAAATAATGACTCATACAGTCGGTCAAGTAAGAACGTGTGGCGCATTGTTCATTAAAAAATTAGATGAAGAGTCTGCCAAAACCTTTTTCCGAAAGACATCCCCAAACGTGGATCTTCACAGGGTGTTTCATGGTGTGCTGAACCAGTCGGTTAGTGGACTTTGATCAGGCTTGTAGAGTGATAACTTAACCTCAAAATGACGCTTCACTGGAAAAAATTACATTGCTCTAGTCTCGATCTATTTTTTCCTCTGCCAATGCGAGTTGTTTCGCTCTGTATATTTCTCACAGTAACGGTTCCTTGATTGTACTCCTCCACTTCAAATCATTAGCCCGGAGATGAGTGCGAATCGTTTCACATGATATAGCCAAACCATAGACATAGAGGATGGACTAAGCATTAACCTCATAAAATTGACCACTTTCTAGTAAAAGACAAAGCGATTGTGCGGCCAATACCTGTCTCTTTTCTGTGGGCCTGTAATAAACAAGGCGTAGTACCCCGAGATGAAATTCAAGGCGAAAAAAGCCTCATACCCGATTTTAGTTCAAATAGGACACTTAGAAATATTATTTTCAAGAGCGCCGTAGCTTAGCGGCATTCTAAAAAGAGCCAGCTACTGGCCACTCATTCGCTTTGTCTCTCTCACACTTTTGCGTCCATATCTACTTCACAGCGGGATCCGGAAGACTCAATCCAACCTCTATGTCTATGAGCCAAACCTTTCTACTTTAGTTTTTGCTCTCCTTGACGCAAAGTGACTTAAGAATTTCGGGAAAACATGTTAATTTTTTTCGTCATGGTAGATCATCAATATTTTTAACTGACAGTATCATAAATAAATAAATAAATAAAATTTATTGATCAATGAGACCATACACAATAGCATAGGACAACTCAGGCACTATTTTAAATGAGTAAGAAGAAGTATCATAAATGAACTTATATAAATGTAATAAAGCAAAGAAAAGTTAGCAACTTAACATTAGTAGCCTCTATCTGTTAAAAAGTCGTTTATACTGTAGTAACATTTTTCCAAAAAAAAATCAATTAATGTTCTTTTATACAATTTTATATTATCAATATTTCGAAAACTGGGGGGGCAATTTATCGAATAGGTGAATGCCAGTATAACGGGGATTGTTTTCCGTTGTGGACAAACTGTGGACTAGAATAGCATAGTTACCACCGCATCTTGTATTATAATCGTGATAATAATTGTTTGTAACGAAATTCTGTGGGTTTTGCTTCACAAATAACAATATCTCAACCATGAAAATACAAGGTACTGTGAGGATCCTTACATCTCTAAAAAATCCGTTCACAGGATGCACTTCTCTGAGCGTTAACTATCGCTCTCGAAGCTCTCTTCTGTAGCCGAAAAACCCTGAGGCTCTAAGAACTACTCCAAAAAGTATGCCATTCCTTGAATAGAAATATGCATAGTAACATTTCTATTGGTCAAATCTTTCAATTTATATAATGCAAAACACGACGATGATAAAATCCTGTAAAGAGCATCAACATGGCTTTCCCAACTTGGGCTATTTTTCAAATGTATTCCTAAAAATTTTACTTCATGTACTTGTTGGATACTTTTCCCTTGAATTTTTAATAGATAACTTTCAGATATTGCTTTAGTTCGAGGAGTAAAATCAATGAATAAAGTCTTTTGTGTATTTATACACAATTTATTAGCATTAAACCATTTAAAAATTCATTTAAAATATCTTGTGCACACACTAGCACTTCTTTACTTTTGTGAGAGCAAACATAACTGTTATCATCGGCAAACATGATGAGATTATGTTGCTCTTCTATATTAGGAAGCAAAGACAACAGAGGTCCTAGGGACAGATCGTTTCATCCACTTGTTAACGAATGCCCTCGACTTGCCTATATACTTATCAGCCGCTGTATTCGTTTATTTTCGGACCTTCTGGATGATTACATAGGAACACAGCCTCGAAGCGCGAGCGTATGCAACGACCATTGTTTGATAATGTACTATTTAACCATAAATAAGGTTAGGAAATGAATCTCTATCCACAAAACATTGTTTGCAGAAGAGCCAACAATAACCTCAAAAAAAAAGGAATTTCTTTCTTGACCGATTGTATTATTCTTGTTAGGGTGCCGTCTCCCTTCGGAGGTTAGCTATCATCCTGGCTATTGTAATTTTTATACCACGGCTCTAAAAGAGTTGTAAGGAAGTACAGCCAAACCATTCTTGTAAGTTCTTCAGCGACGACGTGCGTCTCCTTCCTGCAGGTTTTTACCTTCTATCTTTCCTTCCTTTAAAAGTAAAATATTGTAATATTTCTTACTTGACTGACTGTATATATTTTTTAAATTGCATAATAATAAATTTATTATTAAATGGCTGTAGAAAAAAACCACTTATATTATCACAAAATTAAACAGAAATGACTGAAGGCCATTACAATTAAAGTAACAGAAGTATTATAATGGAAATAGATTCTTTCATAGACTAAATTAATAAGTATAGTTAATTCAAATTTTTGGTGCAAAAAGATGAATTGATGAAATGATCATGAAAATTGTGTAATTAGTTTTAAACTACAGAGAAAATAAGACATTTTCTTTATAATAGAAAAATGTTGGACATTGTTACAGCTTTGTTTTACTGTTCTCTATTTGCTAAGTTCTTTAACTCTTTATGTCAGAGGTGTCAAACTCAATTTTGCAGAGGGCCATATATTAAATTTAGAATGTGTAGGCGGGCCAGATTCAAATAAAAAAAATGTACTGAATTATTATAAAAGAGGGTAATTATTTTGAGCTCGAGGATCCAGATACCTGACTTCTTGCGATCGCGGGCCTTATTGATACGTCCCGGGAGCCGGATGCGGCCCGCGAGCCGTATCTTTGACAACAACAAAAATTAAAATCAGATAAAAGAAATAGGAGTTATTTTATTAACTTTTAACAGCCCCGACTCAGAAAATGTGAGAGTGCATAATAGCAGTTATTGATTTGGTTTAAGCGTTTAAACTTCCATGGGAGAACGTAATTTTTGATTGATTTCCTAAAGTTTCGTTCAGGAACGGAAGGAAGTTTCATTGTGTGGAATGTTGTTTTTGTCAAAAAATCTCCCGCGCTTCTGGTTAATCGATTTTTAAATTGGATGTTAAAGTTCCAAATAGTTTTTTTTATTCTCCCGGTCATTGATTTTGGGTTAACTATGTTGGGAAGGGTCTAAAATTTTAGAGCTTCAGTTCAAGAGAGGCTTTTTTTCTTTAAATAGTTTCACCACTGTGTTGTCAATTGGCACCTCCTCTCCTCGTTTGTCGGTTGATGCTACTCCCTCTCGTTTATCAGTTGACGCCACCCCACAGCTGACCTTGTAGTGTTCCTTTTGTATTTAAAGTCCAGATATATATATATATATATATATATATATATATATATATATATATATATATATATATATATATATATATATATATATATATTTATATATATATATATATATATATATATATATATATATATATATATATATATATATATATATATATATATATATATATATATATATATATATTATATATTATATATATATATATATATATATATATATATATATATATATATATATATATAAATAAAATCTTAGTTGGGGAACTCGGCAAAAAAGGGGCGTGATAAGAGATCACACAATTTTCATTAAGCCAGCCTATATTTCGGTCCTAGATTGGGACTTCTCGATCCTTGAATCGTCATATTGCACTCCATAAAAATGATATTAGATGCCATCCACACAGATGTGCGTTGGCGACCATTCTGTTGACAATGGTCATTCCTTTAATTTCAGGGAACCCAAAATTCTTCATTTCTCTAAAAATCTTTCAAGAGAGAATTCCTTGAAATGTGTTACATCCAGGAGAATCACCTTAATATCAATAAAAGAACCGACCTAGATGTTCTCAGTAACATAACACATGGGCTGAAAAGTCCCGGGGCCTAACAAAGAAAACACGGTTTTTTTGGTTCAAAATTAGCTTTATTCATCAACGTAATCTCCATCAAGAGCAACGCAATCATTCCAGCGCCGCTCTAACATTTCAATACCACTTTTGTAGAACGATTTATCTTTTGCCTCAAAATAGGCCTCAGTTTCAGCGATAACCTCTTCATTCGTGCGAAATTTCTTACCGGCGAGCATTTTTTTCAGGTCTGCGAACAGCCAGTAGTCGCTGGGAGCCAAATCTGGCGAATACGGTGGATGTGTGGGAGCAATTCGAAGTTCAATTCATGTAGTTTTGCCATTGTTTTGATTGACTTGTGACACGGTGCGTTGTCTTGATGAAACAAAATTTTTTTCTTTGCCATATGCGGTCGTTTCTTTGCAATTTCGGCCTTCAAACGCTCCAATAACGCTATATAATATTCACTGTTGATGGTATTTCCTTTCTCAAGATAGTCGATGAATATTACACCACGCACATCCCAAAATACCGAGGCCATAACCTTTCCAGCCGATTGTTGTGCTTTCGGGCGCTTTGGACGAGGTTCACCAGTTGCTGTCCACTCAGATGACGATCGTTTTGATTCCGGAGTGAAGTGATGGATCCATGTTTCATCCATTGTCACATATCGACGCAAAAATTCCGGTTTGTTACGTTTTAAACATGGCCAAACACTGCTCAGAATCATCAACACGTTCTTGTTTTTGATCAACAGTGAGCAAACGCGGCACCCACTTTGAACAGAGCTTTTTCATAATGAAATGCTCATGCAATATAAAGCCAACACGTTCTTTTGATATCTTTACGATGTCAGCTAACTCACGCAACTTCACTTTTCGATCATTCAAAACGATTTTATGGATTTTTTTGATGTTTTCTGGTGTTACCGCCTCATTTGGACGTCCACTGCGTTCTGCATCATCAGTGTCTCTACGACCACGTTTGAAGTCAGCAAACCAACGTTTTATTGTTGTGTCTGATGGAGCGGAGTCCCCATAACACTTTTCAAGCCATTGCTTCGCTTGAACGGTTATTTTTTCCCATCAAGAAGCAGTGTAAAATTAAAACACGAAATTGTTTTTTTGATCCATTGTTTTGAAAATAACAAAAGTAGCGTCACTCTTAGCACAATAACTCACAAACTAATGAATAGAATATCATGAAATTTTAACAGCTGTCTTTTGAAGGTTTAGTATTAACTGAAAAAAAGGTGACTGCAATAAAACTAGCGCCATCTATGTGTTAGGCCCGGGACTTTTCAGCCCATGTGTTATATAGTTTCCTCCTCTCTTGTGATAAATCAAACACCACACGATAATTCCCTGTCTTCAAGCGTTTTATGATCTATCTGAATTGAAATAGTAGTCATCTCTCTCTTAGCTGTTTGACTTTCAGGGTTTTCTTTCCTCCTTCCTCTCGTGTTTACGGGTCTTTGTGATCCTGGGTTCCACAGTTTCCTTCCATTTTATCTGGGTAATCTTGTCATCTGTGTGTCTAGCGTCACCCCTTCATTACCTCCTGGTACTTTCAATCTTCATTTATTTCTGCAAACAATCTCTTCCTCCAATCATATTTCAACAAGAAATTAACAAATTAATAATTAATATAATACCATTATTCTCTCTCTCTCTCTCGCTCACCTTTTACCTAAAATTAGTTTATGATTTATCCTTCCTCGGTTCCATACCGGTTCTTGGTCGCTCAATTGGCTATCTCTTTCTTGCTTTAAAGGTCCATACATGCACTTCCCAATTTTGATCGGTTCCTTCCGGGTGTCGACCCCGTCTTCCGGTTAATTGAGTTTTCTTAATAATTCCCTTGTCTCTGTCGGTCAGCTGTCTCCTGTCGTCTTTGTCATTTTTCCCGTATGGCGGTGTCCATGGGTGGTTGTCTCAGGTGAAGTAATTAACAATGTTTTCAACATCCAAGGTTCTCAATCACATCCATGTTTTAAATCTGGTGTTTATAATTTTATCTACAGTGTTATAGTGTGTATTTTATGGATTAACCAACGTTTTTATGTATAAGCTACCTACGGCCATTCAGGCTAACTCAACTTCACACTACTCATGTGAGTTTTTGACTTTATTATGACTAATATCTTATTCTTGTTCTACACTAATTTTATTAATTATAACAACTTAATTACAACATGATTAATTTAAATTTGTCCCAAACACTCTCAGTGAATATGTTTTGTTCTCCTTTTCAGTTCTTGCCCTGAAGAAGGTCCCAATCTAGGACCGAAATATTGGCGTAATGAAAATTGTGTGATCTCTTATCACGCCTCTTTTTGCCGAGATTTTATTTTTAAGAATTTTGGTATAGATACGGCAATCTTTTGCTTTCTTTCTTTTATTCTATATATATATATATAATATATATATATATATATATATATATATATATATATATATATATATATATACAGTGGCGAACAAAAGTATGGAAACATTTTTGTTATAAAATAAAAATTTTACTAAGACGACTAAGATGTCGAAAATAATTAGTATTTAGTGGGATATCCTTTTGCGTCCATCACTGCTTAACATCTTCTGCCCATAGAGTCAATAAGCCTAGCACAAAAATCGAGTGGTATTTTGCAGTTATTTCAAATTCTAAATTGCGAGCTTGATAGACTTCAAAGGAAATCGACTTTGGTGACCAGACAAAACCAATTGACAAGTACAATTCGTTCTATTAGGCACCAATATTTTATCTTCTAAACTTACAGAACGCTAAAAACAGACTTACCTTTCCAAAGTGTAAAAACCTAGAGTACCCTTGATATAAACTATTAATAATTCGGCACTGAGTGGTATTTTTTCAATGGATAATGTTGAAATTTTATATCCTATAAGAGCTTCAAAAACATTTATAACTTCTTTTAATATATGGGCTTTTTGCTGGCTTTCTGGTAAAATATCTGCTAAATCAGTTTCCATCGTCCTAAAACGTAAAGGTGACCGAAAATGTCAAGGAAAAGAAAAGAATGTTAAAGGTTAAAAGTAAAGAACAGTATTTAGTTTCTTTCCTAGTCAGTAAAAAAGGACCCACACACAGGTAGTTTTATGCCTTTTGCTCTTGTTTGTTGTTCATTATAAACCAAATATTTATTTAGGGTTCGTGAATATGCAATGCAAAGTTCGTCCCGGTTTTTTATATTTCTTTTCCTAATTTGTTTATCCAGATAGTGCCAAAGATTCTCTATCGGGTTCAAATCAGGTGATTGTGAAGGCCAGCGCAACAACCCGAATCCTTTGTTCAGAAAACCAATTCTTTATCCAAACGAGATGTGTGTTTTGGGTCATTGTCTTGTTGAAAAAGCCATGACAGTGGCAAATCTTCTTCATAAGGAATCAAATTATTTTCTAATATCTCAAGATATATTTAAGCATCCATTCTGCCATTTATCTTTGCTAATGGCCCCGTACCAGACCGTCGAAAACAACCCCATACCATGATATTTCCACCGCCCTGTCTGACAGTAGGTACAAGGTATTTTGGGTCATATCTTAGACCAACTGGTCTTCTTACCTAACCAGTAGAGTCACTTCCAAAGAGATTGAACCTACTTTCGTCACTAAAGATTACTAAAGACCACTGATTTTGAGTCCAGTCTTTAGGTTCCTTAGCAAATTTCAATCTCTCTTTTCTGTGACGCTTTGTAAGGAGTGGCTTTTTAATAGCACGCCTACCATGAAGATTTTCCGATAACAGACGACGCCTAATAGTCATGTCTGACACCAGTACAACCCTGATATTCCTGCCTTAGCTCTTTATTAACAGCAGTTTTCTTAGCAAGCAATGACCCAAACACACATCTCGCTTGGCCAAGAATTGGTTTTCTGAACAAAGGATTCGGGTGATGCGCTGGCCTTCACATTCACCTGATTTGAAATAGAGAATCTTTGACACTATCTGGATAAACAAATTAGGAAAAGAAATATAAAAAACCGGGACGAACTTTGGATCGCATTAAAACAAGAATGGGAAAAAATACCTCCCGATTTTTGTGTTAGGCTTATCGACTCTATGGGGAGAAAATGTTAAGCAGTGATTGACGCAAAAGGATATCCCACTAAATATTAAATATTTTCGACATCTTAGTCGTTTTAGTGGAATTTTTATTTTATAACAAAAATGTTTCCATACTTTTGTTACGTTAAAAACTAAGCACATTTCTAATAAACAATAACTGTTTTAGTCTTCAAAATGTTTGTTAGCATGTACACGATTAATAAGTAAATATTGTAATTGTAAACCGTTTAAATGTTAAGACTGGAGATGGGAATTTGAATGTTTCAATACATTTGTTCGCCACTGTATATATGGTATTACAATAGAGGTTTTCACGGATGGTGGAATGTAATACATTGAAATTCCGGGTTTCAATCCGTTCGTCTAACAATGAATTTGCACCATGCAAACAGTCTTATGCGACTTTTGGTAATTATTAAAAAACCAACCCTCAGTAAGAAATCCAGTCTAAATTATTATTATTTTTTGTAATTGGAGGTTAGTTATTTTTTACATAACCATCCCGAATTATTTAAAGGTGAGAACTGTTTAATAAAAGATCTATCGTTAAGAAATTGGTAATTTTTTTGCACCAAAAAGTATAAAAACAAAAACTTATTTAGAGGAAATAATCGTGGTTTAAGTTGGGGCATTTTTCGACAGGTTATGGTATTCACTAACATAAATTACTTTGCCTAATATAACCTACATATAAGTAAAGTAACAGTTTAGTTTGCAAAAAATATCAATATACTTACTTCCCCTTTAAGTTTTGTTTACATTTATTTGTTTCATAAAATTTAGGTTAATTGCTTACAGTAAGAAGTGATATTTCAAACACTTTTTCTGGAGGCTGAACTAAATACAATTTCTGAGTGAGTTTCTTGAAAACGGGTTTCAGAAATTTTGAACTTATTAAACTATATTTAGCAGACTGATTTATTTTAGGGAGTACTCTAACCTATCTAAAACAAGCCTCAACTGAAAACACACCATGTACATTAAAAATTATGTGTAATTTTTCGTGTTAAAATTTTGAAATTTTATTTTTTTGATGTAGATTATGATTTCTAGGTTCCTACGGCTTCCTGTAATGTTTATATGTTTGTTACATATTGTCGGCATAAGACAAAAAATAAAAAAACAAATTAATTAAAAAATATGGTTTTATTTTAAATTAGAATTAGCACCACCAACTTTTATCGTGTTTCGAAAATTGTTTATTTGAAGTTATGCATAAATCAAAATAACATGTAGGCTGAAAAGTTTTTGGCCTGACACATACATCTCGCCCTTTTCAAAAAATCTATATGATTTTTAGGAAGTACCAACCTTCAAACGATACGTATCAAAACTTCAGGACATTTCGAAGATTAGTTTACAAGTTACAGTGGTTTTAGTGACACTACTTTTGCTGAATTTAAACGCGATCGTACAGATATAAATAACACTGAACGCTCTGGACGCTCAAATGAGGTGGTTACACCGGAAAATATCAAAAAAAAAATCCACAAAATTGTTTTGGATGACCGTGAAATTGCGTGAGATAGCTGACACCCTAAGGATATCAAAAGAACGTGTTGTTCATATTTTGCATGATCATTTGTTTGAAATGGGTACCGCGTTTGCTCACAGTGGACCAAAAACAACGACGTGTTGATGATTCTGAGCGCCGTTTGGACCTGTTTAAGCGCAATAAAAAGGATTTTTTCATGCGATATGTGACAATGGATGAAAATGGATCCACCACTACACACCGGAATCTAATCGACAGTCGGCTGAGTGGACAGTAGCCGGTGATAGCCGCCCGAAGCGACCAAAGACACAGCAGTCGGCTGGAAAGGTTTTGGACTCTGTTTTTTGGGATGCGCATGGAATAATTTTAATCGACTATGCTGAGAAGGGAAAAACCTTCAATAGCGAATATTATATAAAGTTATTGGTGCATTTGAAGCCAGAAATCGTAAAGAAACGGCCCCAAATGAACATGAAAAAAGTGGTTTTTCATCAAGAGAATGCACCGTATCACAAGTTAATGGTTACGATGGCAAAATTGCATGAATTAAAGTTCGAATTGCTTCCTCATCCACCGTATTCTTCCATATTTGGCCACCAGCGACTATTATCCATTCGCAGACCTCAAAAAAAAGCTCGCGGAAAAGAGATTTGGCTCCAGTGAAGAAGTTTTCGCCGACACTGAGGCCTGTTTGTAGACAAAGACAAATTCTTCTACACGAAAGGTATAGAAATGTTAGAAAAGCGTTGGACTGATTGTATCGCTCTTGAGGGAGACTATGTTGACGGATAAAGTCAAATTTTGCAAAAAAAAAATGTGTGTTTTAATTAGCTAGACCAAAAACTTTTCAGCCTACGTAGTACATTTTAAGTTGATAAAAAGTGTGAAAGAAAGGGTAACTTTCAAATAAACCTCACTTATACACAAAATTTTCTTTTTGTTCCATGAACAATTGAAAATTTCTGACTTTCATAATAATAATGAACAGTCCTAATGAGCAATGATAACTCCCTAAAAAAAACGTTTCTGATATTAAAGAGCATACCGTTTGAAGCAAGAAGAATTATAAGAACTGTGTATAAGTATATAAGAACTGACGCGGCCCGTGGCGTAGGACTTGCTTGCTGTGCGGAAGGTTTCCGGTTGCAATCCCGACAGGTCGGTATACTTATTTATTAACTTAATTAAGTATATTTGGCTTTGCACTCTGAAGTTGATACCTCAAAAACATGGTTTTGGAAAGATTCAACAGCTTCATGAGATAATGAAAACTGCTGTCCAAGCATTATTTTTTTTGACATTCAGGAACAAAAAGTCGTTAGGCGATAAATCAGGGGAATACGGACAATGAGATATTGATTGGATGTTTTTCTCCGTCAAATAATCAACTGTTTGATGTACTGTGTAAACGCTGGCACTGTCATGATGATGCGACGTTTTCGGTTGTTTTCCTGATTTCATCAATGACTTCTGGCAAACAAATTGCTGTATATTATTCAGCATTAACTGTTCTTCGATCCTCTAAAGCGGTGGTTCCCAACTTTTTTTAATCACAACCCTTATTAGATTTTTTTTAAAATGTTCGCGAACCCCCTTTCCCATCCGCCATATTGGATCAATAAATATAAATATATATATATATATATATATATATATATATATATATATATATATATATATAATATATATATATATATATATATATAATATATATATATATATATTTATATATATATATATATATATATATATATACAGAAGGGTGCAAAAGTTTCCGGTCAGTGACATTTCGTACTCTAATTTATTTAAAAAGAAAAAAACTAATGATTTTTTAATCGTTATGAGATGTGAGTATGAGATATAGGAAACAAAATAATATAGTAAAAGAATATTATTTATGTTTGTGAATATATCTATTATTATTATTCTTATATTTATATGTGCAAAAGTTTCCGGCCACTCTGTACTACGAAAAAAATTATTAGTCGATATGCTCTATAATAGACTTAAATTATATTTTTATGTTAATATTTTGTAGCCATACCCTTTGCAGCGATAACAGCCGCACAACGATATGGCATTGACTCAATTAATCGATTAATACAAGCAGGTGAAATTTTATCCCATTCTTCCTTCAATGATTTGAATAATGCGGCTTTATTTGAATATGTACGCTTGCGAACTTGACGATCTAGCGTTTCCCATAAGTGTTCTATTGGGTTCAAGTCAAGTGATTGAGATGGCCAGCTTAAAACTCTCACATTTGAAGCAGAAAATCACTATTTTAACAACTTGGATGTATGTTTGGGGTCATTATCCTGCTGAAATATCCAATTCTACGGCAATGTTTCTCCAGCATATGATAACAAATTGTTTTCTAAAATGTCCTTGTAAATATCAGCGTTCATATTTCCGTCGATCTCGATCAATGGACCGACTCCATGTGCAGAGAAAATTCCCCAAACCATCACACGTCCTCCAGCATATTTTATAGGAATTTGGTACAGAACATCATTTCTCGTACCAATAGGACATCGTACATGTTATCTACCATCGCTTCCAAAAAGATTAAATTTAGATGCGTTTGAGAAAGCTACTTTTTTCCAATCTTTGATTGTCTAATTTAGGTGATCTTTGGCTAATTGTAATCGGGCCTTCTTATTCTTTTTACTGATTAATGTTTTTTTAATACCTATACGGTCAAAAAGTCCCACATCATGTAGTCTTCATGTCACAGTACTACGACCAACATTAGCTAGGTTTTCATCCTTTAGCTCGCGTGCAACTTCGGCAGCAGTTTTCTTGACATCCGCAGTGGATTTGCTATTGATGATACGACCTACTTTTTTAGACGTTTTTCTTGGTCTTCCACTACGTACAACGATATTTTACAATAATATCGTTCACGGTTGATTTACCTATCGATAATAATGAAGCAATCTCACGAGAAGACTTTCCTTCTTTTGAAAATTTTATTACTCTCTCACTTTATTTGGATTTGCATATGCCGAGACATGTTTATGCTCCCACGACCTTTTATGAACTAAATGTGAACATTCAACGCGCTATTATTCGTAAATACGTCTTTGAAAACGTCCTACTGCGTATATATATATATATATATATATATATATAATATATATATTTATATATAATATATATACATATATATATATATATATATATATATATATATATATATATATATATATATATATATATATATATATATATATATAGACGCAATTTATGAGGACACAATCTGGTCCAGAATTAAAGGTTTTGATATGTAATTTTGAATTTTGAGTGACATAATAAGAAATTGTGCTGATTTGGGCTCAATACCGACCAAATCTGAAAATGGATTTCAAAAAAAAAATTTCAGAAAAATTAAAATAAAAATGTAATTTCCTAATATAACCAGAAATTTCCTCTGATAATCTTATTCTGCTCCCAAAAAACCTACGACTTTTGTAGAAAAGTATTTTCTTATGGCCTCAATTTTCGGAGATATTTATCACAGCGTATTTGCCATATTTGAGGTATTCATTTTTTTACTCGAAAACTAAAACTTTTAGAGAAATTATGTAAGAGAGAAAAAATACTTGTTTTTATTCGTAGAATCACCATAAAGAATTTTTGTAGCACTTTTTTTAACAATCCGTTATTTTTTTTCCTATTTTTTTTTTATTCTAAAACAATTTTCGGGTGCATATAGGTCAAGATAACGTTAAAAAGTTAAATTTGCTAAACATTCGAATAAACAAATGTCAAAACAGAAACAGAAAAGGTCAAACATTGATTTTGATGTGGTGCCATCTAGGCGTCTGTAATAGATTACCGTGTACAATAAAACATTGTTTACCAAAGGGATTTGTATAAAAAGAACTCATACTAAAGACATGGTGGCTTCAGGTCTGAATTCTTTACTGTAATAAGCAAATCATTAAAGAAATAAATACATAAATTAATTACGTCTACTTAACAGTAATAATATGAATACTATCATACCCTTTTCCTTTTATTAACTACTTAAATTTCTAGCATCCTGTATACCTAACTTTATAAATAATAACTATGTAGGTACTTAGATTTTGTCCCAATTTTATTACGTCATCAACGACAACTTAAGAGTGGAAAAACATCCCAACTTCGAGGAAGTTAAGGTGTACCTTCTTTAAAGTATCGGTTTATTTATAAAAGACGAACGTTCTTTTTTTTTTCAACTGCGCTACTGTAAATAACTCCAAAATGTATCATTTGCTTCCTTTTGTCAGTGCTTATACCTCACTAGTACCAAACCTTCCTGTGGAAATTTGGTGTGTTATACTAAAACTACTTGATTCGAAGTCGTTACTGTCCACCGTAAGAAGTTCGTCGTTTTTCCACATTCAATCGTCCAAGGAGATCGTATACTAAGGAATGTACTTGAAGACGCAAAAAGAGAAGAACAAAAGCAGATTTTCGCCCAACTCACGCCAGCCAGCGACGACTACTAGGGTAACTCGTCAGGATAATGCCAGACTATTTTCTACTAACGTTCAAAAAGTTACCGCCACGGTAAGTCGAATGGTGAATAAAAATACTGACAAACTAAAGCTACTTAAGAAACCTACAGCTGCAAGAGAATGCATTAGGAAAACTAGACACAATTTATACAGATTGTAATAAAATGATTTAAAATTATAGCGACAATTATTAAAAATAAAATATGTGATTTAAGAAATACTTTTTTATTTCCTATTAAAAGATAAGATAATTTTAAGAATATATATATATATATATATATATATATATATATATATATATATATATATATATATATATATATATATATATATATATTTGTTGTGAATTTCTAGACCGTACTTTAATATGGAATAGGGATTTATATCAGGTTTGCGGTCTGTAGACAATTAACACTCAATTGTTGTCAATTCAATATTTCGTGATCCGTGGCACCGAATTAGCAAGGTTTAAAAATACGGCTAAACATTTTTTATTTGAATTTTAAATTATTAACAATTTCAGTTATTAATCTATGCATGGCATCTACAGTAGAGAAGCCTTCGATGAATTCAAATTGGTTTGTTGATAAAATTACTAATAATTTTTTAAAAAAGTTAATTAGCCTGAATTTTACACATTTTTCAAAAAAAGTTTTTACAAAGTTACTGATTAGGCTCACTGGTCGGTAATTATTTAAGGATGGTTTTAGATCCTGTTTTGTGAATGGGTGTTATTATTGAGGTTTTTGAATTCAGATGGTATTTTCCCAGTTGTTATGATTAAATTTAATATGTGTAAAAGAGGGTTAATAATTTCTAAATGTGTTTGTTTTATAATATTAGCTTGTATACCATCGTAGCCCGGTGAACTATTGTTTTTTTAAAAGATGAAATATGATTGATTAATTCATTTTTCGTTATGGGGGTTTAAATAAATAGAATTTATTATAGGCGGGTCTGCATGATGTTCTACTTGTGGGTGGTGGAATCGTCTTTTCCATTTCCATTCCAATATTTATGTAATAGTTATTACAGAAATTCGCTGCCTCAAGTGAACTACTGAAATTCTGGCCATCCATATTTTTTATATTATGGAAAGTATTGTTGTTATTATTTTCATAAGTTGCATCTTTAATTATTTTATAGAGTTTTTTCATGTCATTCTTATTATTTTCAATTTGATTTTTTATAATATTGATTATTTTGTTTATGTTGTTTAAAAAAGTGTTTCTGTATTCTTTGTATTCGTTTTTCTAATTGGCTCCTAAAATTTTTACTTAATATTTTTTTCATTTTATCTCTAGTTTTGTTGATGTGATAATTCCGTTGCTAATCCATTCTTTAATTTTTTTGTGTTTTTTGTGCTTAATATTGTAAGTTTCTATGGCGCTTGATAATAATTGTTGGTAAGTCTCCAAGAAAATTTTTGTTGCTATTTCGGATTTATTTTTTTCCAGTATAATTGACCAATCAAAATTTTTTAAAAGTAGTTTAAATTTGGGGATATTCAATTTGAATTTAGTTGTATTTTCTTGGGGTCTGAATATACTTTCTTGAGGTTCTTTCTGTTTGACTAAAAACATAATTGGACTATGATCTGTTATATCTTCTTCTAATATATACGAGTCAAAACATAAATTATTAGATTTTAATTTCTGATTAATAAATAAATGATCTAGACAAGTTTTTGACAGTGATCTTGTCACTGAATTAATACATGACTGAAAACCAATAGAGTTCATCATGGCAAGGTAATTTGCAACATGATTATCGTTTTTTTTTCCAAAATATTTATGTTGATGTCACCCACAAAAATTTCGATATTAGAAAGAGTCAATGTTTCTAGGTAGGTATATATGTCATTTATACAATCCATCTTTGGAACAGGTGGTGGTTTATACACTGCTGATAAACCAAATGTTGTGCCATTTATTTCAAAATTCATTCTACTAAGAGTTGTTCCTGAGTTTGTCAATTGAGTGAAAGAAAAATCAACATTTAAATGTTTTTTAACAAATATTACAACTCCATCGTTTTTATTATACTTGGCCTCATTATAAAAAATTTGATAACCCGGAATATTATAGTAGTCTATCGAATCAATTTGAAAGGTTTCAGTGAATACAATGATATCTATATGATGTAATTCATATGTTTCTAAAAAAGTAATAAGATTGTCAATATTTCTATTTAAACTTCCAATATTAAAATGAATTAAACTAAAAAACACATTTTTTGTCACTCTTAATGATCTCTAACATCTTCTGGTCTACCATTTTGCCTTGAACAAAAAACACCATTTTCGTCACTTATTTGTTCCAATAAATCGTCCTGAACGTTATATATATATATATATATATATATATATATATATATATATATATATATATATATATGTATATATATATATATATATATATATATATATATATATATATATATATATATGTATATATAAATATACATATATATATAAATATATACATATATATATAATATATATATATATATATATATATATATATATATATATATATATATATATGTATATATATATATATATGTATATATAAATATACATATATATACATATATATATATATATATATATATATATATATATATATATATATATATATATATATATATATATATATATATATATATATACAGTCCCTGGCCAAATTATTAGACGCACTGTATTTTTTTTTAGTAATTTTATGTTTCTTAAGAGTTCTTATGCAATAATGGTATATTTAAACTATAATATTATTGATTTTTATTTAAAAGAATTGTTGTAGACTACATATTTGTATTTATTTTTAACATATGGCAACACTGTGTTGACAAAGTGATACATGAACGTAAATAAGTACAAACCTGTATCAGTCGCGATCGGAATCGAGTCAGGTACGGACGTGTTTCTGTGGCTTTATGGACTGTGATTGTTTGTTTAACAGTTTTATACTACTCAGTTATTAGTTTATTTTGTATGCAGTGTTTTAAAAAAGTAATTGGACTATTTTCATTATGGGTAGAAAAGGCGATCTTTCACCACGTAAAAAAGCTGAAGTGAAGGCCCTTGTGATTGCGAAAACATTTACCAACCGAGAAATATCACGAAGATTGGAGGTTTCTGAAGCTAGTGTACGACGCATAAAAAAGAAAATTGAGTCAGGGAAGGAATTAAGCCCGAAAAGAAAGAAAAGATGCGGTAGAAAACCAATTTTCACTTTTTCCACGGTCAGAGAAATGTTTGAAGAAAATTTGTGTAGAAAACAGATTTGCTACCACAAAGGTAATAAAATCACAACTCCAGGATGCTAGCGTAAATGCTTCTGAGCGCACTGTTCGAAGAAAATTGAAAGAATTAGATTTTAAGGCCTGTCGCCCCGCCAGGAAGCCCAAGTTAACAGCTGCAATGAAAGCAAAGCGCCTGAAGTGGGCCAAACAATGGCAAGACAAAGATGTGGACTTCTGGAGATCGGTAAGATACAGCAATTTAATCAATAATTGATACATTATTATCATTTTCAGTTAAATAAAGCAAATAAAACATGGAAGTTTATATATTTTTCCTATTTTTGACAGGTCTGCTTCAGTGACGAAAGCACATTCGAAATTTTGCAGAATAAAGCTCAGTATGTGCGTCGTCGTCATGGAGAAAAGTTTCATCCTGATTGTGTCGTCCCGACGGTTAAACATTCCACCAAAGTGATGATTTTGGTCAGTCATCAGCGGCAAGGGCACTGGACGTCTGTACGTCGTCAAAGGAATAATGAGGCAAGATCAGTACAAAGAAGTATTACAAAATCGGTTGATTCCGCAGCTCAGAGAATGGTTTCCAAATGGGGAACCATTCACTTTCATGCAAGATGGAGCTCCCTGCCACACTGCTCGGTCTGTTAAAGCCTTTTTGGCAGAAAAAAAATATCCCTCTGTTGGATTGGCCGGGTAATAGCCCTGATATGAACCCCGTGGGAGCTGATGAAACGAGAAGTGGCTAAAGATGTGATTACCAACAAAACCCAGCTCCTAGAAAAGATTCATTCATCCTCAAATGCAGGAGACAGTACAATCTTGCATTGATAGCATGCCGCGCAGAATTAAAGCTTTGATAGCGGCTAAAGGTGGCTCAACTAAATATTGACTTTTACTAACATTAATTTCACTTTTCTTTAAAACTTAATAAACTTATGCTTTTCTAAATTAATGCTGTTTTATTTATGTCAAATAAATAGGTAATTGATTGGATAATATAAAAATAAAAAAACAAATCAATTTAAAATAATAAAACGGTACAATATCACTCGGTAATTAACATTTTACATGAAATCTTGCAGTACGTCTAATAATTTGGCCAGGGACTATATATATATATATATATATATATATATATATATATATATATATATATATATATATATATATATATGAACTTGAACAATCTCCAACTCATTTTACGTTAAAGTTCAATGGAGTTTTTAACTTATTGCTTGTTCTTTCCAGATTTTTGGGAATATTTTATTAAAAAAACGCTATAATTGACCAGTTAATTACTCACTTAACATTAAGTAAATATGAAATTCCAGAAACCCAGTGAAACTATGTTCACCTTTAGGGACAGAATTCATTTTACGCAATTAAAATTCGTGGGCTGAAAAGTCCCGGGCCTAACACATAGATGGCGCTAGTTTTATTGCAGTCACCTTTTTTTCAGTTAATACTAACCTTCAAAAGACAGCTGTTAAAATTTCATGATATTCTATTCATTAGTTTGTGAGTTATTGTGCTAAGAGTGACGCTACTTTTGTTATTTTCAAAACAATGGATCAAAAACAATTTCGTGTTTTAATTTTACACTGCTTCTTGATGGGAAAAAAATACCGTTCCAGCGAAGCAATGGCTTGAAAAGTGTTATGGGGACTCCGCTCCATCAGAAACAACAATAAAACGTTGGTTTGCTGACTTCAAACGTGGTCGTAGAGACACCGATGATGCAGAACGCAGTGGACGTCCAAATGAGGCGGTAACACCAGAAAACATCAAAAAAATCCATAAAATCGTTTTGAATGATCGAAAAGTGAAGTTGCGTGAGTTAGCTGACATCGTAAAGATATCAAAAGAACGTGTTGGCTTTATATTGCATGAGCATTTGACTATGAGAAAGCTCTGTTCAAAGTGGGTGCCGCGTTTGCTCACTGTTGATCAAAAACAAGAACGTGTTGATGATTCTGAGCAGTGTTTGGCCATGTTTAAACGTAACAAACCGGAATTTTTGCGTCGATATGTGACAATGGATGAAACATGGATCCATCACTTCACTCCGGAATCAAAACGATCGTCATCTGAGTGGACAGCAACTGGTGAACCTCGTCCAAAGCGCCCGAAAGCACAACAATCGGCTGGAAAGGTTATGGCCTCGGTATTTTGGGATGTGCGTGGTGTAATATTCATCGACTATCTTGAGAAAGGAAATACCATCAACAGTGAATATTATATAGCGTTATTGGAGCGTTTGAAGGCCGAAATTGCAAAGAAACGACCGCATATGGCAAAGAAAAAAATTTTGTTTCATCAAGACAACGCACCGTGTCACAAGTCAATCAAAACAATGGCAAAACTACATGAATTGAACTTCGAATTGCTCCCACATCCACCGTATTCGCCAGATTTGGCTCCCAGCGACTACTGGCTGTTCGCAGACCTGAAAAAAAATGCTCGCCGGTAAGAAATTTCGCACGAATGAAGAGGTTATCGCTGAAACTGAGGCCTATTTTGAGGCAAAAGATAAATCGTTCTACAAAAGTGGTATTGAAATGTTAGAGCGGCGCTGGAATGATTGCGTTGCTCTTGATGGAGATTACGTTGATGAATAAAGCTAATTTTGAACCAAAAAAACCGTGTTTTCTTTGTTAGGCCCGGGACTTTTCAGCCCATGTGTTATATATATATAATCTCCAGAGTATACTTTCGAAGAGATTTTCCGCTTATTCTTGGGGCAAAGATTTCTTAGCTTATACTTAATTTATGACCATACGATCAGGTTTGCATCCGGCGTGAATCTAATGTAACGATACCGGATTCCCCTTTCCACAGGCTACACGTTTTACTCCGATGTTTGGAATCGTTATCCACTTCTCATTGTTATTGGCAAACTACCGTTCAGCAGCCGGTACAAATGCCTGGAAGTCTGTAAATCTGGAATATTTTTTCAGCCTTCAAATTGTAGGTAAAGATGAAGAGTTTCCCAAAACCTTCGTCCAAAAGACATCCTCAAACAGCCATCGGTTTCTAGAAATTGACCTGGCTCGTGCGGTGATAACATAACCCTAAAATGAAGCTTCATCAAAAAAAAATACATTACTCCAGTCTATATCTATACTTTCATCTGCCCACGCGAGTCGTCTCTGTGTTTTTCGCTCAGCAATGGTTTCTTGATTGTACCCCGCCACTTTAAATCGTTAGCTCGATGATGAGTGCGAATCGTTTCACACGATATATTCAAATCTTTCTGCTTTGCTTTTTGCACCCCTTGGCTCAAAGTTAATTAAGGATTTCGGGAAAACATGGTAATAATCATTTTTTCGTCCTTGTCTGACATATTTAGTAGATCATCAACATTTGAAACATACACTAAGAGTATCGTTTCACCCACTTGCTAACGAATACCCTCGACTTGCTCATATACTCAGCAGCCGCTGTAAGCGTCATTGTCGCACCATGTTTGGTAATGTACTATTTAACTATAAACAAGGTTAGAAATGAATCTCTTTCCACAAAGCATTGTTTGCAGGGGTGCCAACAATAATCTCAAAAAAAAGATCTTTTCCGGACTACAAATTATAGGCGTTCTTACTTGACCGACTTGAAGTAGCTCAGGGTTCAGTGATGACATCGCCGATATTTATTTTGTTCCTACTACAATCAAGTTCGCGGATGACATTAAGCTATAGGTATCAGCAATGAATATACAGAAGTAGGAATCAGTGGTGCTCATCAAACAGATTCATTTTGAACCAGAATAAAACGATGACGGTTTGTTGGTTAGTTAAAAATACCTGATCGAATATAAAAAGGCTTATTAAAATCGAGTACTAGTAGTTGTGAGAACGAAGATATGTGCGAAATTTAATTTGCCGGTTCGAAATGTATATAGACTAACATACATAATTATTACATCTGAAGACTATTACATATATATATTGATGGCCGTGATTTTAAAGGCCACGGTAATTTTGATATCGCATCTTTTAAAAAAGTGAGAGGTTATGTGTCTTCTCTTTTTGGAGTACTAAGGAAATAGTAAAACGATGCGACACGAAATACATATTTGTGCCGATTCACATAAGGGTATTTCAGCGTTTTAAGCGGCCATAAATCGATTCCCTAAAACTTATTCTAGGTAGAAAAAATTTGCTATCTAACAATGTTGAATATGCATAGAAGAATAGGCGACCCCCTGACGTTACCCATTTGACAGCGCGCGCACCTGAGTCTCAATCGGAATTTGATCGTTTCTCTTCTCGACATTCGTTACAGTGACTTTTATTTTTTTTTTGAGAAAATTGTGATGGATTTGAATATTACAGGTAAGAGCGCATACATACTGATCATTTTTATGTATTTTTTTTTAATAATTAGTAATGTTTTGAAAGTAAAAAGCGTTACTCGAAATGTTGCACGAAAACCCGTTTTTCGGTATTTAAAAAGGTATTTGTTATACTTCAGGGTGCGTCCCAGTGATTTTATTGGTTTTAACAGAAAAAAAAGTATTTGCACTAATCAAATATATGAATATTAGCCCTGATTTCCCGTGAAATCGAGGTTTTCATCGTCTTTAAATCAGACGGTGAAAACCACGTGGTATTTTGTATTTATTTATTTTTTAAATTTAAACAGTTTTTATTTTGTTCTAGGATTCGAGGGTACTTCTGGTGCTCGAGTAGTAACGCGCAGACTAAGAAAAATTGATATATGAAGTCACAATTCAAGAAAAAGTGGACAGAAGCGCATAAAAAAAGCAGAAGTCTTACTTAAAAAGAATGACAAATGGTTACAAGCAACATTTGAAATACCTAGGGTAAAACGCCGTTCTTCTGGTCGATCAACAAAGCCATTTGAAGGATCAAGTGAGAGGAGCAAACGTAGAAAAACAGAGGAAGTACGCAGTGCTGTAGATAAAGTAATAATGCGTGCTGCTCAAACATCTCTTCAAAGTTCTGGAGAGAGAATTGCATCCAGTATTCTAAAAAACATAATTAACTCTCCCCAGACAGCACAAACATACCAGAAAGCATACAAAATCAAATCAGCATGAAAAAGCACAACTAAATCCAATAGCCGCCCCCTTAATGTTTGTAGAAGCTGACCTCTCAAGGAGACAGTATAAAATAATAAGGAATAGTAACAAGCATTATCCAAGTTACACCGTGATACAGCGTGGTATTCTTCAACGTGAATTTCAGTAATTTTTGTTTAAGTCAACAAGTTTTTCTGAATATATTGTTTATTTTATAAATTAAAATGTATTTTTCTTCAAAATATGCAGTATAAAAAGCTTTTACTGCTATATTTAGAAATGAAGCTCGATTTAAAATATCTAAAACAAAAATTTTGGCCGCATAAAACGCTGAAATATCCCTATGTGCGATTCTTAATATATCTGCCAGTATCATATACACATGAACTGATATTGATTTAAAACTCAAATGATGGCTGCTCAAGGATGAAATAAAAATCCCCTTCAAGCGTACCTATTTTATCTTGTGAATTCTACATACTAGTGAAATAAGGTGTGCCACCTAGCAGCCGTGCTACCTCTGTTGTTATAATGAGTTTACTTCTCACTTTTGTTGTCTAAAATTTACACAGAGTTACCTAGCCCGATAATACCCGTATCCATTGGCTCTCTCCCCCCTAATACTTACATCCCTACGTTTGCGCCACACCAAACATGGATTTCTAGAATGTCAATATCTTTGATATCTATGATACTATTTAATTTAGGTATGAGGTATGCTACAAGAAACATCTAGAATCGCCCCGAGAATGCAAATATTTAAAAATAAACTCAATTTCACGTTAAAAAACCATGTTTCCTTTGCTAGAAATTTCTCTCGTAATTTCTATGAATAAGGTATTTTAAAAATTGTGACCAATTCATCATGCTAATTGCTTACAGGTAATATAAACTATTTACTCTGTTCGGTGCTAAAACTAATCTAAGGTCATCTAAATAACTTATATACATATATGTGCAATAATGCGATTAATATTGTCTTTATGCAGGGTGGCTCAAAGTTATGGTCCATTATGGCTTTATTTAATAAAATTATGAAAAATATTATCAGTACATGATTACTACGATGGTAGTACGGGTGGAGTGGTTTAAAGCCAAGCAAACAGACCAGAGGAATCCTTTTAGCCAATCACGCTTAACGTCTGACTAATGGCAACCAGACCATTTGAGGTGGAATCCGAACGACGTGATCAGCATAGTCTCCTCATTCTTTTTAACTCTCTACTAGCCGTGGACACCGACGGGGGCTGCTTCACCTTCTGGTACTTCTATGAACGTCTCTAGGGCATTGCGGCGAAGTATAGTAGTTAGTAACGGCGTTCAAACTTTTCAGCTTGACTTCAGACATGCATCTCATTCAATAGAGCGCCATCTACTTCGCCCGCCTTTAAGTAACCGTGCGCTAACAGCATACCGCCAGCAATTTTTTTGTTGGAGTAGGCTCCCAGTCCTCGAATACCCAGTGTTTCATGGTTCTAGCGGCTTCTTATTAACAAACAACTGAGACATGAAGTGGAATGTAACCTAACCCAATACTCTTTAAAATAAAAGTGTAGTAACCAGCCGGGGATCGGACCCAGCACTATGCTCATGGTAAGCTAGAACTGTACTAAGGAGCCAAGATCACCACTGACTATTATGACAAATGTCTACAATTTAAAAATATTTTATACCAAAACTTTTTCACAAAACAAACATTTATTTTTATTTCTTAAATGGAACAGTAAATATGTGTCTGTTCATAAAGTGTCATTTTTGACATTTTGAGTGAGTATAGTGACCAAACAGAGCAAATTTAGACAAAATGATTTGCACGTACCTAGTTTTTACCGCTCTAATCAAAAATGTCAACTTGTGGTGGGAAGTTTTCCAAAATTTATCATTTCCGTCACACTAGTATAAATTGTTGGGTAAAAGATTAAAAAATAACAGTTTTATTCAAATTTGTACCATTTGGTTGCTATACCATGTCAAAGTATCACTAGGGGCATTTTTCAGATGTCCATTTGACTTTAAGAAATATGACCGTTTTGCTAGAAAATTCTCTCATAGCCTATAAGCCTATGTGATTCAAAGTATTATCAAATTGTGGACGTATACCATAGTAACTGTAAACTGGTAATTATTTTTCATCTCATAAAATAAAATAATAGACCAAATAGAGAACTTTAAACCATCCTCTATAATGAGACAGCGGGTGGTAATTTCATTTTGACCACCCTAAACCAAAATAAATTTGTAAACTGTTGTATATTTGAAAAGGAAAAGATATATATATATATAACAATAATAAACAAGCCTTTTTCCCTTAAATGCCACCTCCTTAGAATTTAAATAACAAATCAAATATATCATTTTAAGGAATTCCTAATGTTTTTCTAACTAATTTTTCTGCTATTGTGTTAAATTCCTCCCTGTTTTCTCTCCACATTTTAGCTGCATCTACATTGGCTCCACTTTCATCGTTTGGTTCTAAAAAATATAAAAATTATATAAATTTTGATAGGAAGTTTAAAAGAATAATTCTTCTGGATTTCTCCTGTCCCGATTGAAAAAGTGGTGCTGGGGTTTCGTCGATCGCACTTCCGGCTTCTTCAGAGCTTTTCCGAGAATTAACTTCTTCAAAATCTAGCAAGTTTCGTGCTAGATTCCGAAGCGCATTTTTTTAGAGCTAAGGGAGGCATTCCATCAATGCCAAAAGTTTTTTGGATGTATAGCTTCATTAAGACACATTTTATGATACTTTGTCTGAAAACAACATTGAGCATCTTTGACTGCACACTAGCAATAAGTTTTGTTGCAACAGTATAGTCCAATCGAGAAAGGGGTGTTATAGTGGGTTTAGTGAAATTTTGGCTTTGCCGACCGATCAAAAAAACTGGAACTGTTCGGACAGGTAAGAAACTTATTTTTATTTCTTTAATTACCAAGTATGAAATGCGGATTTCAGATAATAGATGGTGCACCAATGCAGTTTGTGCTATAAAGATTTGACACTGCGCCATTTTGTTGTGTCATCGACAAGTGTCAGACGCGCACGAGTGATAAATTGGAGAAGTGTGTGCATAGTGTTATGTTGTTGTGTTCAATATGTCGAAATTTATACCGAACAAAGAGCATTCGCGGACAGCATTAATTTTTTGTTTTCATTTGAAGAAAACTGCTGTTGAATCATACCGATTACTTCGAGAAGCTTATGGTGAACATGCTCCATCGCAAGATACGGGTGAACGATGGTTTCGGCGTTTCAAAAGTGGTGACTTCGATGTTGCAGACAAGGAACGTGGAAAACCGCCAAAAAATACGAAGATGTAGAATTGCAAGCATTGTTGGACGAAGATGATTCGCAAACACAAAAACAACTCGCCGAGCAATTGGGCGTTAGTCAACAAGCTGTTTCCAATCGGCTACGAGAGATGGGAAAGATTCAGAAGATGGGTAGATGAGTACCAGATAAGTTGAACGACAGGCAAATGGAAAAGCGCAAAAATACGTGTGATATTTTGCTCGCTCGGTACAAAAGGAAGTTGTTTTTGCATCGTATAGTTACAGGGGATAAAAAGTGGATTTATTTTGAGAATCCCAAGCCCAAAAAATCATGGGTAGACCTAGGCGTCAACTGCGATCGTTGCCTGTAACGAGACGATAGGCGCCATCGCCGATCATTAAGTTCAGGTCGTGCAGATCTGCGACATTTGCGTATGCAGCGAGTATTTAAAACAGCGACTAGAGTCGCGGCTTTGCAAAGAATTCGGTCGCAGGTATTACCTGTGACTATCAAGTGACAGGTAAATGTCTTAGATATGATAATATCGCTCATCTTTAGTATGCAGCACTTATGATCGGTAATATACTATTTAAACATAAATAAGGTTAGAAATGAATCTGTTTCCACAAAGCATTGTTTGCTGGGGTGCCAACAATAACCTGGCTAAAAAAGGAATTTCTGACTGTACATATGTATTTTAAAACTTTTCATAAAAAAATATCTTGCCAACAAAACTCAAAAGGGCGACATGCTGGCTGTAAAACCAATGACCATCGTTATCTAAGAACAGAGTAACCTAAATATTTTTATTTCTGTTCATCCTTATTAGCTATAAATTACTTTAAAATAATAGGGATATAGAAAGAAAGACAATAATAACACTTTTACTACCTGCTAACATGCTAACGACAGAGAGCAAAATTTTCTCTACACTCTGTACAGGTGACCATCTCTCCGCACTAGATTCATAGCCCATCGGATCATCTCCCGGGGCATGTAATATTGATATACACACTCTTCCATCGGAATAAACTGCAATGAATAGTCAAAGTCAAAAATTAATTGGGACTACTAAAAGAAAAATTAGAATAAAACTTAGCTAAATAGATACTAAATCGTGTATAAAATTAAATGAAAAAATCCAAAAAAGTAACTTGCTGCATAAATAAAACATATAGTACATACTAAAACAAATAAAGATTCATTAAAAACAGACAGAGTAAACTGAAAAATATATTATCCAAAATTAAAAACAATAATGAAAAATTGGCAAATTTATTTATTTAGTATTTTCCTTGCAAACATTTAGTTCTAAAATAAGTACTGAATTTGACTTTCTGAAGTACACAACTTATCGACACCTACTCGTTTCACCCTCTTCTTCTGAAGCGATATCACTCAAAAATTATAGTTCTCATCCCTACTCCCAATAATATATTATCTTTCCTCTCTAGAGTTGCCAACAGATCCATAGACGGAAATACGAAACTATGTTTTTTGTGATCTCGGAACCCTAAAACGGGAAGAAAAGCAAACACCTCGGAGGGTAATTTTTTTAAAAATACAATAGTAAATTTTTGTTTTTTCACTTTCCTTTAGCAAGGAAAGTTTACCTACGCAATAAGTAAGTTTGGTCCAATTTAAACGTTTGAATTTCTAAAACTTTTTCTATCAACTTAACATTTTTTTTAGGTTACTCTATAATCAAATTTCAATCTCTTCTTTATACTATTTCTGTTAAAGTTCGAAATAATGAAAAAAAAAACAAGAAAATTGAAATAAACATATAATATAACCTCCTTTTACGCCCAATATTTTTTACTATAAATAATTATGCTAAAATTATGCAATATCTCAATTGAAAACGAGGAAAAACTCTAGTAATACTATTAAAACTATACAATATTCAATGATTCCATTCCTTTTACTTCCTTTTGCACCTGCAAAAATTAGATAATATATATTATACTATAAATCAGTGATTCCCAAAGTGGTTCAGGTGGACCCCCAGGGGTCCACGGGAGACTCGATGGGGGTCTACGTTGGCGTGAAAAAAAAAATGGGGGTTCACAAGTTGTAAGCGGGGGTCCACGAAAATTTATCTGGTTTCGATAGTAAAGAACAAAAATGTTGGCTTGGCTTTACCTATCAATGTAGGCAGATAATACACTACTCAAAAAAATTAAGGGAGCAAAAAAAAATTCCAAATTTTTCGGTGATTTTTGACAGGCTGTATTTTGATGAAAATTGGTCGTATTGAGACTTAAAAAAAAAAACATTTTGAAGCTTTAAGGTTCTAATTTTCAGATTTTTTGGCTAAAATTTTTTAGAAGCTACGGTTCTCATGCAATCCTAACAGACAGCGCGAAAAAATAATATTGCAAATATTTTGCTTTTTTCTTGGTCCACGGGCTTGAAAAAACGTCGAGACTTGCAAAGCGCCGCCCGCCCGCAACGCAACCCGTTCAGACGTGCAAAGGGACGAAATACGACTTGTGCTGTGCTTGCAATCTTGCATGAACTTGTTTGATTCTTCACCGATATAAATACGAATGCCAAGGACAAACGTTACTCATTTGTTTCCGGAATTTTGAAAAGAAAAGTGTGAATGAATCGATGTCAGTGTTTGCCAGTGCTGGAAAAAGTAAGTACCTGCCTATTTGTTATTCATACTTTTATTTTATATTGTAATAATATTATATTTGTTATGTTTGCGTGTAGTAGGTGCGTAATAAAAATTAAATACTGAACAGGGCCATTATTCGATACTTCTATAAAAGAACAGAAAGCCGAGAAAGATTAAACTTTTAGTACTTTTTATTATAAAATTATTTATTTACCCGACTGTGGTGATTCACTAAAGGAGAGATATATGATTGACCTGCATGTTTGTACATATTTCAGTCCCTCGTAGTTGCTAATGCTAAATGACTAAAAATATTTTCAGAAATTGTACGTATCTTTATGTACCACTCGTAACATACATCAAAGTAATAAATAAATCATTAAAATCGTGGAGTTTTGATGTCAAAATATTCTTTAAAAGTATTTTCTCTTGAATTTACAGAAATGTATCAAAATATAATTAATCAAAAACATTTTTATATTACATTAAAATAGGTTCAGCCGTTTTGTGAAAACCTCTATATGGGTCTTAGCAGTTTATTGCTTTTAATAATTAAAATCAGTTTTGCCGCCGGCATTTTGGTTTTTTCATTGCAATAATTAATTAATCCAATTTTATTCTGTTAAAATAGCCATATCCTGTTAAAGTCGCCTTATGATTACTAAAACAAACATTTTTTTCTTTACAGGTAGGTAACTCATACGAAACATGGCTGAATCTAAGAAGAAATGTCGACAGTAGAGTGTTGATTATTTGAAATTTGGTTTTCTTCCATCAAAGGCAGACAAACGATTGCCCATATGCAACAAAGTTTTGAGCAATGACTCTATCAAACCATCGAAGCTCGAAGATCATCTAAGAAGGTGTCATCCTGATAAAATAGGTAAAGATTTAAAATATTTTCAAACATTGAAGGAAAAATATGAAAAGAGACCCACCGTGCACAGTATGTTCGCTTCAACGTCTCAAAGTAACGATGATGGCTTGCGGGCATCTTACAATATCTCATTGCTTATAGCAAAATCTGGAAAACTGCACACCATCGGAGAACAGTTAATTTTACCCGCTGTTGAAGAGGTTTTAAAAACTGTTCTGCACAAACCTCCATTTGACGTACTCAAAAGAATTCCTTTGAGTAACAACACTGTACAAAGAGGTATTGATGAAATGAGCTCTGATATTGAAAGCTTCTTGTGTAATTATCTGCAAACAACTCATTTTTCTATTCAACTGGACGAGTCAACTTTACCTGGTAATGAAGCATTATTATTGGCATATGTTCGATTTGTTATGGACGAAGAAATCCATGAAGAGCTGCTATTCGCGAAAACTTTGGAGATGATTGAGTGATTTTTTTAAGGAAAAATCGATTCCATTTACAAACATTATTTCGGTGGCAGCAAATGGAGCTCCTGCCATCTTCGAGCGATATCGTGGGTTTATAAGCCATCTTAAAAGAATTATATCAGGAGTAACTGCAATTCACTGTGTCATCCACCGACAACACCTGGTAGCGAAAAATTTGAGTGATAGATTGCACCAATCGCTTCAATTTGTGATTAAAGCAGTTAACAAAATAAGAAACAATGCGTTGAATACCCGTTTATTTGCACAATTGTGCGACGAAAATGATGAAGACTTCCAACGATTGCTCTTACATACTGAAGTACGCTGGTTGTCGAAAGGTGCATGTTTAACAAGATTTTACTCACTTTTTGAATCAGTTTTAGAGTTTCTGGAAAGTAAAGATCCAGATTTAAAAGAAAACCTGATCAAATTGAAAGCAGACATCGCGTATTTGACAGATTTGTTCAAAAAATGTAATGACATTAACTTGCAGTTACAAGGGGACAGCCTAAATTTAATAAAAACAAAGGGTGTAATTTCGGCTTTTCTTGGAAAATTGAAATTTATGAAGCAAAATATTAGTCGGCGCGAATTCTCCCAGTTTCCAAACTTGTCACAGGCAGAATGTCTTGATGAGGATATTCAGACATACGTTCAACATTTAAATGCCCTGCATGATGACTTCAAAAATAAATTTGAAGATATTCTGACGATGGAAATACCACCATGGATTATAAATCCATTTGATGAAACGGAAGTGGCGAATGTGGTATTACAAGAGGAGCTATTCGAGCTTAGCACCAAAGAGGAGCTGAAGGTGAAATTTAAAAAAGGCTATCAAACATTTTGGGTGCAGGCAGAAATACCTGAAAAATATCCTGGGCTGTGGGAAATTGCGAGAAAACTTTTGATAGCGTTTCCCTCGTCATACCTTGTCGAAAAAAGTTTTAGTGTCGTTACAAACCTATTAACAAAAAAAGGAGCAGATTTAACATCACAGAACGGGGAGATTTGCGGTTATTCCTTACAAAACTGAAGCCAAATATTGATAATTTGCTGTCAATCCATCAAGAACATCCCTCCCATTAAAATTATGACTATTTTTTTTTAATGTTGATTTGCATTGTTGAAGTTACGGTACGTTATTAATGTTTAATTTTAATTCTATTAAGTCTGTAACCATATTATTTTAATAAATAGAACACAAGAAAATATATTATGTTTCTTTTTATTTTTACCACTCCGAATTTAGGGTTGGAACTCAGCCACGACGCAAATTTCCATCGTTAGATCTAATCTTCACATTTTTTGACGAGGTTTGGGAATATGGTAGAAATGTAGCAGCAGGGGGTCCACCGAAACCAGTAAAATTTTGAAAGTGGTCTACGAGAAAAAAAAGTTTGGGAACCTCTGCTATAAATAATATGTTTAAAATTTGTCTATTACATCTACTAAAAAACCAAAAAAAAATCGAAAATAAGCAATAGTTAACGACCCTCCACTTGTTTGATTTGGATCCTTCGATTCAAAAAATCTTGAAAAAGCATATAACATTACCTACAGTCTGTCAAGTAAGAACGTGTCCGCCATAATTCATTTTTGGTCGATGTGATTCTAGCGATTTAAGAAAAAATCGGTAGAGGGAATCTTTGTCTACGACACATTTTAGTAAAAGAATCAGTCGATTCCGAACTTTCGTCGAAATCACGTAAAATCCAGAATGAGTCACTTGTTTATGCGTCAGTCTTTCTTTGTTTCCATCCAAAGAGGTCTAAAAAAATAACACATTCCGCAGCCGCTAAATGTATTAAAAAGTCGGTTTCGTTGGTGAATAAATCAGACGAAAAATGTCAACGAATTACCAAAACGTGGCTCGGTAGTCACTCCGAAAGTCGAAAAAACGAATCGGGTCTTTGTTTTCACGTGACCTGAAATTGACATTGCGTCAAGGCGCGGCAAAATTAAGAAAATCGGGTTTGAATGTGTCCGATGAGACCATTCAACATCTTCGTGCTCATGACGTCAAATTCCGAAGCACGTTGAAGAAACATTTGTTGGGCGAAAATCACATCGCGAAGCAGCTCGCTTGGGCCCAGGATAACATACTAGAGTGGCCCCCACAATCGCCGGACGCCACCCTATTGAAAACGTTTGGTCCCTTGTAAAGAGAAAGTTCAGAGGAAAGACTTTGAGGACTTTGACTCGGTTGTGTAGCGAGATTTGAAAAATTTTGAGATCATTGCAGAAAATCTCGTCGACAGAATGCTTCAAAGATGCAGGAGGCGATTGGACAACTTACTAAGGTAATTACGCCGTTGTTGATACACCAAAGAATGCACTGATGGCAAAAAATGTTTCCGACAAACATTTTTTGCCATCATATGAGCGGTCACGTTCTTACTTGAGAGACTGTATACTAAGCAACCTCTCTAATATCGTCCCTTTCACCCCTTATATGTTTCACTATAAATATTTATGCAAAAAATTTTTTTACTATCACAACAATATCGCTTAAAACCCTTTATTAGATACCAAGCTTGAAATTGACATTTCGTTTCGTTCGAGAGTTATCGTGGCAACAGATTAACTTATAGACAGATCAACGAAAATGAGTAACTGTTTTTGTAATCTAGGAACCCTGCAACATGCAAAAATCTCGGAGGGTAATTTTTTACTTTCTTTTAGCAACGAAATTAAAAATTGTTGAAATGAAATGGAATGAAATTTATTGACAAATAAATACACCTACTAACAATAAACACAAAAAAATATATACAACTCTTAATAAAGAAAAACTGCATATCACACTAAACCTAACCACATAAGAAATTAACCCAAACTGAGGCAGAAGCACACTTCTGACTAGATTATAAACTACCTTAGTCATGCCTTAAAAACATTTACCGTTGTAACACTCCTAATATTCAATATCCTATCATAATATAGGCGTTAAATCCCTTGTAGAAAAGGGAAATCATTGCGGATGAATGTTTCGTTCTTACAATATAAAAATTATTAACGCTTCTTGTAAAGTAGGAGTAATTTAACAAATTCATTAAAATAATTTGGAAGCATTCCACTACTCAACTTAAAAATAAATATCATTGTAAGGTAGTATAATCTTTGTTCAACTGAAAACCACCCCAAAGTACTAAGCATTAGGTTTATGGGAGTGTATCGGTTGCACCTCAAAATCATTCATACCTCAGTTAAATAAAACTTGTAGTGATTGTATCGATCAAGGAGAAACAAGGTTGCACAATAATCAGAGTATGGTTGAACACCGTTATTCTAGAAAATAAAGACAAACCTTTTGCCACTCTAAAAAAGAAGAACAGCTTCCTTCTAATTTTTTTCTGGATATAATCACAATGACTTTTCATAGACAATGTATTATCCAACATAAAACCAAGTAACATCAAATAAATAAATTGATTAACTCCTACTGACAAAGTCATGTTTACACTATTATTAAATATCTACTTAAACACCATGCAGGTTGTTTTATTACACAGTGGAAGATGGAATATTTTCTTACCGTTATACAATGGCGGTTTTAATTTGACTGGAGGCTAGAAGAGGTAAACTAATGTTACTGTTGAGTTTTTTGTGACATTATTAAATTAGAGCTCCCTCTTAACATGTTGAAAATTAAGCAAGATGGCTCTAACAAGAAAGATTGAATCCTAGGTGGCAAATAGCATGGTGATCTATGATCTGTGAATTGCACACACATCCTAAGGCTTTTTTTTGGGTAAAACAAAAATCCATTCCAAATCCCACCTCAGGGCATTTCTCCTTATGTCATTTCTTTCCAATGTTTGTTGTTATATATTTGCGGCAAAATCTATGCTAGTTCGTAAAGAGTATATCCTCCCTTACCACCTCCACCCAAGCCCCACCTCCTCTAGGGGTGGGGTGTTTTTTTAACCATTACCGTAAGGGTAATTTTTACGCCAAATACACAATGTTTATGGAGGTGCATCTTTTTTATGGGGGGTGGCCATTGCAAAATTTATAGTGGTTCTTAGCAGGCACATCTTCCCCTACCACCTTCACCCACCCCCCATCAATATATATATATATATATATATATATATATATATATATATATATATATATATATATATATAACCATGATGACAGCCAACATTTACTAAACTCTTGGAAGCATATCCTATCTCAATATCAAGTCAAACCAAGAGATACAACAATTCAACCATATGTTACTCCTCCAACAGAGACTTCCTAATATAGGACTGAAAACACACAATCAAAGCCGCGCCTCCATTGGCCAGACCTATTCGACCAATATAAAAATTATTAAATTATGCTCCCAGCACATAAAATCGGAGGCCCTCAGAGCCAGTCTCGACATTCATCACCAAGACATTGTCTAGTGATCAATGCTTTAAAAAAGATGGATGAGATTCCATCGAAACGTTAGTGAAACCGTCCATCAAGGGACTTTAAGCTAACATGGGATACCCGAAAAACCACTACTACATTTCACACCCATGAGAACATTCATCAAAACATATGGTAAAACCTCGTTACGCGGGCTTTCCAGAAAAAGGGTTTGTTTTTCTAAAAATGGTCTAATTTTGAAAGATTTATGAGAAAATATTGGGGGGATGCCGTTTTTGCACTTTGATAAATAAAAATTAACCTATATCATTGACAACTGTTGATAACCAACCACCGATCGATACTGTCAGTTGTTTTCAGAAGAATAGGTTCCGTTCACACTAAGGGGTGAAATGTAGAAGTCAGCCTAATCTTTTCAAAAAATTATTAAATTTTTTTCAGTTATAATCTAATCTTACCACAAAATTGTTTATTGTCATTATTTTTAGTAAAATTTCGGTACGTGGGCTTTTCAGAAATAGGCCTAAATTTAAGAAAAAAATATAAGAAAAAATCGGTAAGTAATCGTTTTTGTTAACCTGAACTAACCGAAACTAACCTGAATTAAATAATCAGCAATTACAAAATATATTAAATAATGAAAAATCTACCTTAATGTGAAAAAATGATATTAGTGACTGGAGACCAAGGTTAGTTTTCAGGTTAGCAAGAACAGCCTTACTGCAATTTTTTCTTGTCAATCTTTCAAAATTAGACCATTTTAGGCCTATTCCAAAAAAAAAACCTTGTGATTTGTTCTTTTTGTGTTTTTTTCCACAAAGAAAATGTTACTGTAAATGTAGCAAAGTCATCTCGGTGCATGCGCATAAAGGAACCGAGTTCTCCCAAGCAGTTTCGTTCAGTGGTTTTTCAATAGCATAGCAGACTTTCGTACACTTGCATATCAATATTTATATGCAAAAGAAGTGTAAAAAAACGGCCTCCCCAGATATTTTCTCGTAAGCCTTTCAAAATTAGACCATTTTAAGCCTATTTAAAAAAAAAACCCTTTTTCTGAAAAGCCTGCGTAACAAAGTTTTAGCAAATATATATATATATATATATATAATATATATATATATATATATATATATATATATATATATATATATATATATATATATATATATATATATATATATATATATATATATATATATATATATATATATATATATATATATATATATATATATATATATAATATAATATATAAATATAATATATATATATATATATATATATATATATATATATATATATATATATCTATATATATATATATATATATATATATATAATATAATATATATATATATATATATATATAATATATATAATATATATATATATATATATATATATATATATATATATATATATATATATATATATATATATATATATATATATATATATTATATATATATATATATATATATATATAATATATATATATATATATATATATATATATATATATAATATATATAATATATATATATATATATATATATATATATATATATATATATATATATATATATATACATATATTATATACATATATTATATATATATATATATATATATATATATATATATATATAATATATATATATATATATATATATATATTATATATATATATATATATATATATATATATATATATATATATATATATATATATATATATATATATATATATATACATATATTATATATATATATATATATATATATATATATATATATATATATATATATATATATATATATATATATATATATATATATATATATATATATATATATATATATATATATATATATATATATAATATATGTATATATATATATATATATATATATATATATATATATATATATATATATATATATATATATATATATATATAGACCCGTGTCGCCATATCACAGCTCGACAGTCAAGCTAGGATCAACAAATAAGATAATAAAACCTCAAGTACTTATTCCCGTATTGGCGTAATGTCGTAGTAAGATATAATAAAATCTACATAAAACTGAAAAGCATACTTGTCCTCAGTCAGAGGCCGTCTATGACCACAGGCCTGAAACCACCTCATTGTTCTTAAGACCCAAATATAATTTTATTAAGAAGTGCAAAAATTACATAATTTGTACTCTTAGAATCTAGAAAACTTGAAAATCTTGTACACAGTAATTTATATTTATTCAAAATATACATATGAAGCGTACAAATTCTAAATTTTCCAAGTGAGTTTTGGTAGTGTTTCGAGCCAAAGAATAAAAGTTCAAAGTTCTTACATTAAATTGTTAACTTTATTAATGTAGATACAATGCATCATAGACTGTATTACAATTATTGTCAGCCTCATATAACATAACACTCAATTTTTACTAATATAGCAATTAGAATGTATTAAATTTTCACTATGTACAGGCAAAATCAGGTACTAGTAAAAATAAAAAAACTATTTTTGAAACTTACTGTTTGGATGAAACATGTCACAAGTAAACTGCATCTTAGGAGGACTTAAGGGATAATCCGGAGGAAACGTTAGTTTGGTTGGAAATACACCTCCTTCAAAGCATGTTCCTTCAGGACCTCTAGAAATAAAAAAAAAACTATGAGCAATAAGTGTTTACAACATAAATTATCCTATAAAATGTTATTAAATGACTTTTATTACGTTATAAGTGCTTCCCACTCAAAAAAGTTTTCTTCATTCACTGGTCCAGCGATAATTCCTTCAGGAGGGTTCAATGTTAATTCTAAAAAACATAACAAATGAATAATTTAGCACATGAACATTCAAAAATATAAGAAACTTACGCTTGTATTCAGCCATGAGTCGACGTAGAGCTGAACCGGCCATTTTACTTTTTTTCTGAGAAAGAAAAAGTAAATTATTTATAAAATTTTAGTAGAGGAAAACAAAAATCCAAAAGTTTTTCTTGTTTGAAGAATTCTTGAACTGAGGAAACGAGGTTAAGTTCCTATTACAGCTGATTGTCATCAACTGTAGGCTATTTTTTAGTAGCACACGTTAACCGTTACAAATCAACCCGTTAGTTAATAGTTTGTTCGGAATCGCTTAACCGAGAAAGTGGGCATTTTTCCTTAAATTTGACTTTGACATTTGATTTATGTTGACATTACTCAAAATTCTAGTCTTTGTTTATAAACAATTCATTTTATCAGAATTATCACCATTTTCGAAGAAAAATTAAGCGCATTTCATGAAACAATACAAGATGGCATCTATACCGAACCCTAGTATAATAAAGCAACCGCTAAAAGTACTAGAAATTCCGTTAAGCAAGTTTTCAGACGAAGTGATTCCTCATCACCAAAAAATTTTAGAAAATCACCATGCTTATATTCACAAGGTAAGCGTCCATAATTTGCGTTGTTCCAATTATATTTATGGTGTTTATTTCTTATTACATGTAATTTAATATTAAAGAGCTTATATATATACATTCGAAATTTTTTTCTTTCTCACCTGTAACATGTATAGCCCTTATATGTGTACTAAAAATAATTTTGTTTGAAATGACCTTCTTTTCCCAATCGAACAATGAGGGAAATTAAAATAATGCTATTCATTTTTCCTGTCCCTACACTATCATCTACGTACTGTTTCTATTGATTGGAAATAATGGGGACCATGACAAAAACATATATGATATATTCAAAACTACCCCCTGTAATCCTCTCCCCCACCATTGTGTTTGTCTATAAATGTTTATGCTTAAAATCTATTCATTTATTAATAAAAAATAAGAAAAAATTTCTGTAATATGATTTGAAACTATAAAATTTATTGACCTATATTCCTTCGACAACCCTTCCTCTGAAATGATACCGCTCACTGTAGATTCCGTTCTTATATCAATTGTTTATGTATATCAAATTGAAAATCGATACATTTTGTTCCAAAGTTATTAAGACAAGCAATACTTCAAACTTTTTTTTTGTAAAAAAATAAATTTTAAAGGTAAACATTGCCTGAGGTCTTATCAAACTCTGCATCCTATTAGATGTAACTAAAGGAGTTACATACACCTGGGTGCTGCAAAAAGTATGTATATTTTAAAAAAATATATTTTAGAAGTTATTAAGTGAATAATACAAAAGAATGGTGATTGTACTTTAAATTATAAGAAAAAATTTTTTTTTTAATATGTTTTAAACGTTGAGATTATTTTTTATCAGGTTAAATGGACCACTAATGAAAACTATGGCACCTCCTGTCTGCAGGATAACTTCACCAAAAATAATCCAGTTTTTCAAAAATGATAACCAGTCAAGTGCAAGTTGAACTTGCACAATTAGTTTTCCGTACGTTGATTGCTTTTAAAATGAAAAATTTTGTTATGGTGGTATAAAATGATCAGTGACTTCACAGAACACACCCCAAAGGAGTTTTCAACAAAGTTTGTTTCCAATCTTTACTGAAAACTGATGACCTTGAAATTTTTGTTTTTGTATATACCAAATAAATTATTAAAGGTGATAAATCGTGATAATTTTCATTCAATCTACACCCCATGGAGAGCATTCCAGAATTTTTTCAAAATTTTTTGATCAGTACTTTTCGAGATAAGGTGAGGTGACAGCGATTTTTCGCGACTTTTTAGAAATAATACAAAGAAAAGTGAGTCCAAGTACTACATTATATATATATTTTTTTTACTCGTGTTTTCACAAGAAAAATTTTTTTTACTTCCGATTTCACCCCCAAAACTAACCCCTTAAGTCAAAATTTAACTTTCAAAACTACACGGCTTTGATGAGGCCATCAATTCCTATATTATTACCAAATTTCAACTTTCTATGAGAAATAGTTTTAGAGAAAATCATGTGTGACAGACAGACAGACACCTAAGTCATCTTCTAAGTGTTCCGTACGGAACACTAAAAATTAGTCTTTTAAAATAATGTAGTAGTAAAAAAATCAAAGGTTCTTTTTTTTAATAATTTCAAACTCTAGTATGCAATCTTCGACCAAAAAATTTATGTTTAATTATTTATAAAAAATTGTTTATTAGAAAAATTAAAAAACCTTTCAACATTTTGTAGTAAAAGTAATTATTAAGATTTAAAAAAAAAAGTTAAAAAATATTAATAACTGGCTGAGAAATACTGCAGACAATGCATTGAGAGAGGTAGCGGTCCAATCCGATGCCAGGTCACATTTAATGCTATAACTATGTAATGGAATGGAATTTTTTTAATTTTTTTTTTTGAATAATTTTTTAGAAGTATAGAGAATAAAAATTCATAAAAAAGAAAAAATATTGTTAAAGCTATACAAGGTGGTTTTCTAGATTTTAACAATATTTTACCCTATATTTTATTACATAATTCATTTCTGCCTATGATTCCAGACATTTCTGCATCATATTAACCATTTCTATATTTACGACTTTTTAGACTTGGCAGGCTATAATTTTTGAACATGACTGCTTAAGAATAGATATTTTCTTTTTATCTTAGATTTTAATTCTCTATCCAAAAATTGAAAGTGACTGAAACAAGGGCAGGAATCCAAAATTTTTTCACCCACTTCATTCTCACAAAAAGTCAAACTACATGATCTTATTGTTGAGATACTTTGTATTTAAATTATCTTGATGTCTAAAATATTGTAAGTATAACATGCAGTGTAGCATCATACATAGTTAAGTCTCTTGTTGGTTTCAAAATTAGCCATTTTTGACATTCTACTTCTACTCCAGCTAATTAGCTGGTTGCAAAACTGGTACTTACCCCTGGTAAATTATTGAATAATTTTATAAAATACTTTACCCATTTTACATGACCAGGTAGAACTTTTTCAAAAATATATCATATTATGACAACAATATATTTATATTTGCAGTTAGTAGCAGTAAACAATACAGAACAGCTTAGTAAAGAAATAAAAGACAAGAAAAGAATGATTAAACAACTTAGGGACCTACTTTATGAGCTCGATACGCTCCGAACACAAGTAGAAGACCAAGATTTGGACGCATTTGATAATAAGACTATGCAACTACGCAGTTCAATTTTGAAGCTTACCAAAGCATATCAAGGTTATTTAATTCATATATATTTTTTCTTAATTATGGTTGGTGGTGGGTCATCATTCACGATTAACATTTCTTACTTACGTAGCTTTCTACATTTGGTTGGCATATGCTATTCACACCATTGACTTCATTCACCAACACTACCGTAGCGATCACAGATTTGTCTACTAAACATCAATTTTTAAGTCAACTATTCATTACCTAAGCAATCACCATTTTTTGAGTTTAGCGAATTGTGTCTCCCTACTGATACAGGCCTACTGAACCTTATTTCTGAAAAGACCCGGATTGCCCAACTCTTATTATGATTTCCTTTCTTCTCAGTCCGAACCTCTTAGCAGAGGTGTTGTGACTGCCAATAACACTAAGTCCTTCCAGTGGTTCCTATCATCAGCAAGATGAATTGCATCATACACTCCAACTCCAGTAAGCTCCCAAACCTGATCCGTCCAGCGACGTGGAGATCGACCTCTGGATCTACAGCTATTTACTTTTCCCTCTATGACTAGCAGCTCTATATCGTTATTCGTCCTAGCTATGTGGCCAAAGTATCACAAAATTTTTTCATGGATGATGTCAATTATTCTTTGAGCTACTCGTAGTTCTTGTAGAATTGAGATATTGGTGCTGTGCACAGTCACCACATAACGGTATATGCAGTACTCTGCTATAACACCACATCTCAAACTTCTTGAGTCTTGAGGGGTCCCTTTCTTTAAGCGTTCATGTCTCTGCTGTTTATAGAGCGCCTTCTGCAGATGTAAGTGTGTTTTTGGAGAAGCTTCAACAATTGTTGAGTCAAATTTCGATAGGTGCGTCTATAGTGTTGGCTGGTAATTTGAATATTGATTTTTATAATGTTTCAAATTCGTCTGCACGAGTACTAAATAATTTAATAACTTCATTTAATTTGACTATGCACGTTTCTGGGCCGACTCGACTTTCGCCACACTCTTGTTCTACAATTGATTATCTTTGTACGACTTTTGATAATAATGATGTCGGGTGTGAGATTGTTAATGCGGCCCAGTCAGACCATGAGGCTGTTGTTGCATGTGTACCGCTGCTTCGATCTATTTCTAAAGATAAAATAAGGCGCGGCAGGCTATATTCAAAGCGAAACTTCGATACGTTTACGGCTAATTTTGAGCGAACGGAGTGGGAGAAAGTTGTATACACAGATGATCTTCTACATGGATTCCATACTGCTTTGGTTAATGCATTTAATAGTGCCTTTCCCGTGGTTCTTATTAGAAACAAAAAGAGTAAACCTTGGATCACACCGGGTCTCCGAGTTTCAGCAAGAAATATGAAATCCTTGCATCTTATAAGGAAATTCAATTTTGATAATGTTGCTTTTATAGAATACTTCAGTAGTTATCGTAACATATATAGGAAAATCATAAAAACCACCAAACGAAATTATTATCATTTGAGAATATACAATTGAATATATGCAAAAAATAGATATAGGGAAACCTGGAAAATTATTAATAAACATAGATGCGGCTCTGGTATCGAACCGGTTTCTTCTTGCACTCTTGACGCCGGTCAAATTAATGATTACTACTGTAATATTGCACATAACTTATCAACAAAAATTGTTAATCCAGGGGATCCCATAGAATATCTCAGTCATGTCTCAGTGTCTGATACCTTTTTCTTGTCCCCAACTTCCACCATTGAAATAAGTGAGGTTTTAGGGAAAATGAGAAATAAAAATTCCTTTGGCTGGGACGGGTTTCTCTGAGGGTCCTCCTGGCAATGCCGCAGAGAGCCGTAGGGGCCCTGGCAGGTGCAATTAACGGCTCGTTTTCCAGTGGTACTTTTCCGGCATGTTTGAAGAGGGCTCTGATTGTGCCATTGCATAAAGGTGGAGATTGTAATATCCCTTCGAATTTTAGTCCCAGTTCTTTACTCCCAACATTGGCGAAAGTGGTGGAGAGGTTGGTCGGGAAGAGAATGGTTGATTTTTTGAACAAACATGACCTTCTTAGTGCGCAGTAATTCGGATTCCGAGCCTCGAGGAGCACGAACGATGAAATTCTTAATCTGCTTGAACGACTTTATCTCAAATTGAATTCTAGTGAACATGCTGCACCGGTGTTTTGTGATCTGACAAAAGCTTTCGATTGTGTTGATCATGGGATCTTGCCGTCAAAGCTGGACATTTATGGGTTCAGGGGGTTAGCTTGGGATTGGTTTCGGTCATATTTGTCGGGCCGAGTCCAGAGAGTGACTTTTAAGGGTCAGTGCTCGAAGGGGGTTGGGGTCAGTGTGGGTATCCCTCAAGGCTCTGTACTTGGACCACTATTGTTTTTGATCTATGTTAATGACCTGCCCCGTTTGACAGTGGCTGGCAGATTTACCATCTTTGCTGATGACACCACAATTTTGTGGCACAATAAGGATGTGGGGAGACTTCGGGCCGATGTTCAGGCAGATTTGTCTAAGATGAAGACTTGGTGTGATGATAACAAACTGTCCTTCAATATAGCGAAGACAAGGATTCTGAGCTTTAGATGCAATATAGAGAATGTTAATATTGACGATGAAATCATTTCTCGGTCTAATAATTAACTCATCGCTGCGGTTTGAGGATCACATTGGCAACATCTGCAGCAAAATTTCTTCAGGCTGCTATGCCCTTAGGGTTATTGCAAGTAGTCTGGGGCTGGATGTAGCTAGAACCTCTTATTTTTCACTAGTTGAGGCTCATTTGAGGTATGGGATCTGTTCCTGGGCTTGCTGCTCTTGAGTTCACTTTAGTTCTCTTTTTGTATTGCAAAAGAGAGCTATTAGATATATTTCAGGAGCTGGGTTGTGAGAGTCATGTCGACCATTGTTTCCGAGGTTAGGGATTCTTACTCTTTGTGCCCTATTTATCCTGGAAACTGCTATCATGATCTTTAAAAAACATCGTCTTGAGGCAATGCCAGTCAGACGGCACGGCACTAGGCGAGCGTTCCTCCTGCCATTGCCGGCTCCGAAAATGGAGCTGATCAAATCTGCACTTGTTTATAATGGCAAAAAAATATATAATCATCTGCCTCTCAAATTGAGAGGATTGAATTGCGAGAGAGCCTTTAGACGAAAGACTAGGGCCCTACTTATAAAAAAGGGGTACTATGCACTTGAAGAATTCTACAATGATAGACTGGAATAAGCATATAACAGTAGTTGAATGGTTGGCATTTGGGTTGACTTATGTGTAAATTTTATTTCTTTTATTTTAGATTTACTGCATTGACTACTAATCTTATTCTGTTTCTTTATTTTTTCTTTCTTGAATTTGTGTTTGTATTTATTAATATAATAATAATTTAAGTTAAGCTTACTTTGTTAACAAATACGTTGTATTTTAAGACAATAAAGCATATTTCCATTCCATTCCAAAGAGAATAGGTGACAATAAGCAACCCTGGCGAACTACAGGGTGGACTGGAAAAGGTTCCGATAGGACGTCATTCACCTAGACTTTCGCCGTGCTGTGTTTATAGAGTTCACTGATAATGTACGATTGGTGGAGAGGAACTCCCATACCATTCAAAGACAAGACCACTTCACCGATTCATAAGTCATGCTGATAATCAATAAAGCATATGGACATTAAATTCTCGAGTTTTTTTGATTAATTGACGTAAATTCAGAGTATGCACGGGTGCCCTTACCTTTTACGAATCCCGTTTGTTCTTCGCCTATTTGTCGGGAGAGGTAGGGTCTCAGTCTCTCATTTAATATGTACAACATTACTTTGAGTGTAATGAGGCCATAGTTTGTGCACTCGGATGTAGACCTTTTTTGTGAAGTGGAACAAAGATGTAATCGCACTGCTCTGCCGGCCAGCATCTCTCAAATTTTTTGGCATATGTTATATAAAATGTAATTGTAATTTACAAAGATAAAAAGTTCATATAGCTAGGGGCTCCAAATGGTTAAATGGGAAACAGGTTTTTCTACTGAAACTGAAAAATAAAATTTTGGTTCAAAAATGAAGTGATATTACCACTAAAAATTTTATGGTAACATTTATTCTAAGCACCAACCTTGCGGTATGCTTGAAAAAACAAATTTATTGAAAATCAGATATTGCAGCTTAAGAATTTATTAGGTACTCCACAACATATTGTGGAGAGGCTCATTAGAAACTGTACCCGTTGGGTGGCTTTAACTCCCTTAGCATTATCATTTTTTGGGATATGAACTCTGTCTTATTCTTATATATAGGTTACGCCCTAGAAATATGACCCGCTAGTTTCACAACACCCTGTATAATTAGAAATAAATAAATTCTGTTATTGTAGATCTTGAAAAATTAGCAGATAAAATCTTAGTTAAAAACTTACCGGAACAGGAGATTTCACCAAATGAGAGGTTTAATCCCTTTGAAGGCGCTGCTCCCATTCAGTGTTCAGCTGACTTAGAAGAACTAAAACTTCAAAACGAACAAGATAGGTAAATATATATTTATTTTAAATTTAAACTGCTAAGGAGACTTGTGGAAAAATAGTTATAAATGAGACTGTTGATGAAGATTTATAGTTTTTCAGAATGTAAGTCAGTTGTAGCCAATATACAAATCAAAAATAATTGACCAATTCTGATCTTAAACTGGTTTGTTGCAATATTGCTACGCTTAAAATTAAGGGTTTGTTATTGTATTTTATAAAAAATTAAAGAAAATTCACCTCTTTTATTTAAAAAAAAAAAACCGGGGTAGTGCAAATCACACTTACTCAATTAGTGTGCTATAACGTGATTGCTTTTAAAATAAAAAAAATTGTTATGAAGGTATAAAATGATCAGTGAGTTTACAAAATACATCCCAAATAAGTTTTCAAAAATCGAGACCTAGGATTCGGCCACAAATATGTGTGTGATGGCTAAAAAAATTTTCTACAATGTGTACATCTATATTATTAGGGAAATTGCAAAACACATTGTCTATCAAGGTTCTATCTCTAGTAGAATTAGTACCTTTTATCATTTGTATAATCTCAATGCTATGCAAATAGGTGGATAGACTATTATTTACACATTTCAAAAAATTTATGTTAAAATCTCCCACAATAATTATCTTAAATCTTTGTCGTGCATGTGTGTTTATACTTTTATCTTCACAGTGAATAACATTTTTTATTAAATAGGATGAGGACTTGTATACAAGTACAAAAGATATTAAATTTTGTTTCCGATCTTTGTTTTTATATAGCAGATAAATTATCAGAGGTAATGCACTCATGCTAATTTTCATTCAATCTACACCTTATGGAGAATATTCCAGAATTTTTACAAAAATTTTTAATAAGAACTGTTAGAGATAAGGGGGGACAGGTATTTTTGGCAATTTTTTAAAAATAATACTAAGAAGAGTACGTTCAAGTATTACATCATACCTATTTTTTGAACTCGTGTTTTAACAAGCTTTCATTTGATACCCCACTGGATGACCTGGTAAACTTTTTTTTCATTTCTGATTTCACCACCCAAAAAAGTTCCGGAGGTAGAATGGCCCCCCGTTCGGATCTCCGGGTGGGGGCTGGTTCGGAGTCGTCGACTTGCAGACATCATAATTTTAAGATAGATTTTTGCAACATACGAGGTATAAACTCGAACATAAATTTAGTGCATCAACACCTGCAATCAAATAAACCTCATGTACTCGCTCTATGTGAAACCAAGGTCAGTCCATCGACCAACACGGTCAACTATCTTTATCCTGGGTACGACTTCTATTCCCGATTTAGGCGTAACTTTGGAATCTGTCTTTTTGTCAGAAGCGACCTCTCTTGTCAACGAGAAGAAGCTCTGGAGCCCCCAAACTTTGATGTTATGTGGTTAAAAATAACGACTCAACAAACCATAAGGTTCATCTGTATCCTGTATCGACCACCAAGTGATACCAATTTTCGAACATTTCGATCATTTACAAAGCAACTATCCAAGTGCCGAAATTGCCATCCTGGGCGACTTTAATGTCCACAATATCAACTGGCTTAAATATTCAAATACTACCGACGAACAAGGTCGTGAAGCTGAATCATTCTCAATCAGTTATGGCTTAACTCAGCTTATTGACGAACTAACACGGATCCCTGATCGAGACGGGGAGTTCGCCAGTCTTCTTGATCTGTTTTTAACCACCAATTCGGAGATTTACACGGTCACCGTAAATCCGCCGTTGGGTTCTTCCGACCATAAACTGCTTTCGACATCGAGTATCCTGCCAATCAGTGACAGAGGCGCCTAGGCCGCGCAAGATTTGGCACTACAAATCTGCTAAATGGAATCTCATGGAATACTTTCGAACTTTCCCTTGGATGGACATTTGTTTTCGATCCGATAACCCATCTGACTGCGCCAGAGAGGTCTCCGATGTTATTTTGGCTAGTATGGAAGCTTACATCCCTTTTTCGAAGAAATGCTCCTCCAACGGCAAGCCTTGGTTCGACCGAAAATGCAAAGAAGCTGTTGCTTCTAAACATATTGCCTACCGACAATGGCGTGAAAATTCTAACACCGTAAATCGTAACATCTTTGTTCATGCCCGGAACAGATGCAAGGGAATTATCGACGAAACCAAGGAGGCACACAATCAACGAATTAGAAACAAACTTCTCGCTTGTCCCAACAATTCCAGGTCTTTTTGGGCAGTCGCGAAGGCAGTTAGTTAAAATTTTACCAAATCCACCATACCACCACTCACACGGCCAGATAATTCCATTGCAACCACATCTGTTGACAGAGCGAACTTGTTGGCTGAACTCTTTGCTTCACATTCTACTGTCGATTTCCAAGGAAAAACACCACCTACTATTCCCATATTGCAGTCAAGGATGCCCGATGTTGTCTTCAGACAGCGAATCATAAAGCGTATTTTAATGAAGCTAGACACCAAGAAGGCTTCTGGCGCTGACGGAATACCTGCCATAGTTCTCAAAAACTGTGCAAGGGAACTAACACCATTTTTCTGTAGACTTTTTAACCTATCCTACAGAAAGGGAATATTTCCGTCCTGCTGGAAATGTGCCACGGTTCAGCCGATACCTAAAAAAGGTAAGAAGACCTTGCCAAATAACTACCGACCAGTTGCACTGCTTTCAATAATATCGAAAGTCATGGAAAAGGTTATCAATGAGCATCTTCTAAAATATCTTGAACGATTCAATATTATTAGCGATCACCAATATGGTTTTCGTAAACATAGATCGACAGGAGATCTTCTGACTTATGTAACACATGTTTGGAACAACGCAATTGAACACTTTGGAGAATCTCGAACGGTTGCTCTTGACATATCCAAGGCATTCGACCGTGTTTGGCACGATGGACTGTTGGCTAAGTTACGCTCTTATGGTATGTCTGAAAGGTTGTGTTTGTGGCTCTCATGTTTCCTCAGAGAGCGTTCTTTACGAGTGGCGGTCGACAGATTTCTTTCTAACACCCTCACTATCAACGCCGGTGTGCCCCAGGGCTCCATACTGTCTCCTACTCTCTTTCTCATTTACATTAACGATCTGCTGGAAAAGACCGGGAATCCAATCTATAGCTTTGCAGATGACAGTACGCTTGTCTCTTCATTCACTTTGAACGCTCGGACATCGGCTGCTCAGGCGAATATCCGCAGACAGCAGGAGGTCGTTCAACTTAACAAAGACCTGGAAGAAATTCTATCTTGGGGTGACAGTAACCAAGTGGAATTTAACGCTACAAAAACCCAAACGGCAGTTTTTTCTAAAAAAGTTAACGTTGCTGAACCCGACATGGTTATGTCGGGGCACTCCATTCCCCTAGCATCGTCGCTCAATTTGTTGGGCGTTAGTTTGGGAGCAAATATGTCTTGGCATGAACATGTTGCAGGCATAGCAAGGAGAGCTTCTCAAAAGTTGGGAATATTATTTAGAACCAGAAAGCTTTACACCCCACAGCAACTGTTAATTCTTTACAAAGCCCAAATTCGACCAACTATGGAATACTGCTCCCACGTTTGGGGCTCCGCTCCCAAACATACACTGCATTTGTTGGATTCTGTTCAGAGAAGAGCGGTCCGTCTGATTGGGGACCCGGAATTGACCGGCGGCCTTGATTCGCTGGAACATCGAAGAACGGTTGGCGACTTGAGTCTGTTCTACAAGTATTTTCATGGAAAGTGTTCGAAGGATGTAGCCCGCTTAATTCCTCCCAAAGCGGTGCATGTTAGAAATACACGTCGCGTTGGTGCTTCGCATCCGTATGAGGTTCAGCTTGTTACTCCGCGTACAACGCTTTTCAAGCAATCTTTTATATGGAGAACGTCATCCCTTTGAAATAATTTCCCCAGCGCTGTGTTTCCCACCGAGTACAATTTACAGCGATTCAAGAACAACGTGAATCGCTTTTTCCGCACTGGAGCGCTTTAGGGACTTCCCTGCAGCACGTGAGCTAGACCCATAAAAAAAAAAAAAAAAAAAAAAACTCTTAAGTCAGAATTTAACTTCCAAAACTACACGGCTCTGATTGGGCCATCAATTCCTAGATGTGTGCCAAATTTTAACTTTCTATGTCAAATAATATCGGAGAAAATCGGGTGTGACAGACGGACGGACAGACAGACAGAAAAATTTGCACGGGTATTACATCATATAAATTTTTAAACTTGTGTTTTCACAAGCTTTTATTTGATATCCCACTCGATGACATTGAATTTTTTTTTTCACTCTCAGTTTCACACCACAAAACTAAACTCTTAAGTCAAAAGTTAACTTTCAAAAATACACGGCTGTGATTAGGCCATCAATTCCTGTATTTGTGACAAATTTCAACTTTCTGTGTCAAGTAGTTATGCAGAAAATTGACCGTGATAGTGAGACATTGAAGTGATTTTATAAGTGTTCCGTTTTTCCATTATGATATGGAACACTAAAAATGATGCGAAAAAAACAAACTACTTTCGTAAGATGAATATTTAAAAAAAAGTATTCCCTAAAAAAATTAACACCAACATTTTTATATCTATAGCTAATTTTTTTCACACTCGCTAATAACACAGCCCACAAAAAAAAAAAGTGGGGTATACTTTTGATGCGATATATCAGATCCGTAGTATTTTTGCCCGCTGATCACGAATCTGACGTCAGAATATCGCCATCACATCTCAATTTTTTTCTAACCTCAAAAAATAGGTAAGAATTAGTAAAAAATTAAGAAAAATATACTCCTAAAAAATTGATTCAAGCTTTTTCATGAATCCAAAGATGTATTAATATGTATTCGGACACGCTAAGCTAATATTCATCGGTTGGATTAAGCCATACAGTTCTGTTTTCTTTCTAACCTCAATAAATCAGACAGATATAGTGCTTCTCGAATGCAAAAACGAATTCAAATTAAAATTCAACCGATTCTTACCAAATTTGGTACACGGGGGTTTTTTGGGTTGCTGATCATGAATCTGAGGTCGGATTTGCAAAATTCAAAATGGCGGATCCAAGATGGCGGACAAAATTTTTGAAAACCAACCGATTTCTACCAAATTTGGTATACAGTTGGGGAATCCTCAAACCTGATACTCTTAAACCCTAAACCCTGAAACCTTAGACTTCCACACCCTGTAACTTTAAAAATGAGACCCAATAAACTCAAAACCAGGACTTTTAAATCATATACTCTCAAATAGTAGACCCTTAAGCCCTAGAATTGCGAAGGTTAGACCCGCGCCTAACTTTCCTTTTTTTGGCTGTATCTTGTTCTTTTTTCCGCGAATGACCTATTCAAAGGCTTTCTGCCCAAACGCTTTTGAGGACTTATTTCTCTTTTTAGCGACCAGCAATAGTCCGCTAGCATATGGTCATCCCATCGTCCTTGATACCGATTTTCTATGATTTTCAGATTTTGGTGAAAACGTTCCCCTTGCTCCTCACTGTAGTCACCAAGATTATCTGGGAAATCATCGATGTGGGAGTCCAGGAAATGTAATTTTAGATTCATTAAGCAACCTAATGTTTGAAAATTTTTTTACCATTTTCTCGACTATTTCTTTGTACTTAGGACTTTTATTATTTCCCAAAAAGTTTGTTGCGACTTTTTTAAAATTAAGCCAAGCAGCTTTTTCAACTTTATTCATTTTAGTAACAAATAATGAATCTTGAAACAATTTTCTTATTTGTGGCCCGTCAAATACGCCTGCCTTAATTTTAGCTTCAGAAAATTTCGGAAATTTTTTATGCAAATATTTGAAACATGGGCCGTTTGTATCTAATGCTCTCGTGAATTGCTTCATAAGTCCAAGCTTAATGTGAAGCGGGGGAATAAGAACTTTTCCTGGATGGTGGAAACAATACATTATGTTCACCAGGAGTGAACGATTCTCTTGTTGGCCAAATTTTTTTCTTATAATGACGTTCCCTGTCTCTGCTATTCCACAGACATTTATAATAGGGATTAAGTATAAACCCTGACTGTTGGCCAAGCAATATTGTTACAATTTTCAGATCTCCACAAATTTTCCAGTTATGACCAGCATATTTTTTATTTTTATCAAAAGCTGCTTCATTTTTTCATATTGCTCTTCCATAACTGTGGAATGAGCAATCGGAATGGGAGGGTAAACGTTGGTATTATGCAGCAAAACTGCCTTAATGCTCCGTTTAGAAGAATCAATGAACAGTCTCCATGCTTCAGGATCGTATGAGTTATTTTGAAATTCATCCATTACACCTTTTACATCGGTACAATATGAAAGTGACAATTCCTCGTCCATTGTGAAATATTTTCGAAATTCTTCATCTCTGTTTCTATAATAAGAAATCGTAGCTTCTGGCTTAAGTAATTGTCTTTTCTTTAAAAAGGAAGCAAGATGCTCTGAACCATCTTTGGATAAGCCTAAATCTCTGACTAGATCACTAAGTTCTGACTGTGATACGAGTATTGGTTCTGGTTTACGGTTGTATGGTAGAAATTCTTTATCTGTGTCACTAGTATATGATAGGTTGTCACTAGAACATTCATTAGTAACAGTGTTTGAATCTTTTTCGACAGTCTCAATGTTTTCGGCATGAACTGATAAGGTGAAATCATTTGTTTCCATAACATCAGCATCAAGTGGTTCAGGAGGCGGAATTAGTTTAGTTGGTCTTGTTACTGTCGAAACATCGTTATAAGTAATAGTGCTTTTATTTTTTCGGTTATGCCTAGATACAACATTCATACAAAAGTAGCAATCATTTTCACTGTATGGTCTATTCCATATTGCTGGTCTGGAATATTTAATCGCCTTCTTATTGATGTACAACATTATTTTGCAAGAACTGCAAATGATGTGGGGAACCCAATCTGTATCCTGGTGCTGTATTTCAATGTTAAAACAATCCTTATATAAGGTTTTAATCTTATCCGTTATCGGTGACCCCATTTTACTCAATATGTGTTGACAGCAAATATAACAAAATGAATCACTGTTTTTATCGCACTTATGAAAAGTCCCTGCATCGTAATTCTCTTTCTTCTACCTGCCATGACGGCATCTAAGCCGTTATCCAGGGACTCTGCCGGCTAGTGGAGTAACACCGTTGCCCACCGTCACCACGTGGAGGTGCCCTGGATGCAGGTAGAAGAATAAAAATCGACCGATGAATTTTCTCGGCGTTCAAAATGGCGCGAAAACATCTGCCATCTTGAATTTTGCAAATCCAACCTCAGATTCGTGATCAGCGACCCAAAAAATCCCCGTGTACCAAATTTGGTAAGGATCGGTTGAATTTTAATTTGAATTCGTTTTTGCATTCGAGAAGCACTATATCTGTCTGATTTATTGAGGTTAGAAAGAAAACAGAACTGTATGGCTCAATCCAACCGATGAATATTAGCTTAGCGTGTCCGAATACATATTAATACATCTTTGGATTCATGAAAAAGCTTGAATCAATTTTTTAGGAGTATATTTTTCTTAATTTTTACTAATTTTTACCTATTTTTTGAGGTTAGAAAAAAATTGAGATGTGATGGCGATATTCTGACATCAGATTCGTGATCAGCGGGCAAAAATACTACGGATCTGATATATCGCATCAAAAGTATACCCCACTTTTTTTTTTTTGTGTGGCTGTGTAATCATCACATGGATGACACAATGATACAAAATATAATTTTTTATCACTCCGATAAAAAATTACCGTTTCGATAAATAAAACGTTTCGTGCCTTTTTGCAATTCGCGGTACTGGTTCAGTGGTTAGATGTTGTGCAATAACCCATACGTTGCTACTAGTTTAAGGGGTTTTATCTACCTGCAAGTTTTTAAAAAATCGACTTTTTTGCTTAAAATTATATAAAAACAACACTATGTTTTAATTTCCAATATATTTAAAGTCACTTGACAATTGTCAAGTGACTTTAAATATACTGGAAATTAAAACATAGTGTTGTTTTTATATAATTTTATTATGAATTTCCAACAAGTATCGGCTAACACAATTTGCTTAAGGTAGTTCATTCGTAAATCTACTTTTCTTAAGAATTTGATAAAATTGAAATATGATATTAATCTGAATGTTTATCATTTAATTAAAAAAAAAGAAATTTGGCCGTATGCGAAGCGAGATATTCATAATTAAAGTGCACATAATTAAAATGCAATAGGCCAGTGAAGTATAAAAAAAGACATAGTTTCGTGTATATATTAAGAATTTTTCTTACGAATTTTTAAAAAACTAATATTTAGAAAAAAAAATTAGAAAAATTTTGAAATAAAAATATTTTTTTTTTATCGATTTGTTAAAAAGATATAAATATCTAAAGTTAATATATTTTTTTAAAGCGGTTATAGTGACGGACAAATATCACAATTTGACAACGCTGTATGTCATCATATTTTACGCGCCATTTAAAATGGTTAACTTTTAAACAGAAATTCATTTGTAGGTTAAATAATTTATTGAATAAACACAATATATTTATCAACTTTATCAATAATCATTGAATAAAAATATTAAATGCATTAATTAAAAATTTGAATTTATATCTTGATATTTATTACTTTTTTCTTTAATATTTGAAGGATTTATATTTAACAAAAATATGCTTGTAGGTTCAATAATTTTTCAATATTTTAAGTTAATATAATATTTATTTATCAACACTGTTACATATCAGTTGATAACAATATTAAATATATATGAAAAAAAAAAAAAACGATTTTTTAATTCTCCGTAAAACTAAATAAATAATTAATGTTACTAGTAATAATAATAAATAAAATAATATAAACTATTTGTAAACTAAATAATTACTTTATTTACTACTCGCGTATCTTTGGTTACACGTGGTTTTTGCCGTTGTCTTTTCGACTAGATAATAATTGCACTATTCCTGTAGAACCCAATTTATTATAAGAACTTTTTAGATCTTTCAAAGTTATGCATTCAGATGCAGTTCTTTTATCTGAAATGACACTTTTTAAAGAGATTAACGATGGCAGTATTAGTTTTTCCATGACGCACTCTATACGATACGTAATTTGTAATTAAATCTTCTCTCTTCAAAAACTCATTTGCCAAATTCTCAAGGATTTTAACGTCATGTATCGCTTCGTGGAATTTTTGGTTTGGTGCTATTTGCAATAAATCATGCGCTATCTTTCCGAGCTTAAACATTTCTGAGCCTTTTCGGTCAGGAAAGCATTTTTTAAAAAGACTTACTGTGTTCGAAAAACCAGAAATATTTTTAAAATCCTCGATTATTGCAAAATTAATTATACCTTGAATTGATAAGGGGGGACAGGTATTTTTGGCAATTTTTTAAAAATAATACTAAGAGGAGTACCTTCAAGTATTACATCATACCTATTTTTGAACTCGTGTTTTAACAAGCTTTCATTTGATACCCCACTGGATGACCTGGTAAACTTTTTTTTTCATTTCTGATTTCACCACCCAAAACTAACCTCTTAAGTCAGAATTTAACTTCCAAAACTACACGGCCCTGATTGGGCCATCAATTCCTAGATGTGTGCCAAATTTTAACTTTCATGTCAAATAATTTCGGAGAAAATCGGGTGTGGCAGACGGACGGACAGACAGACAGAAAAATTTGCACGAGTATTACATCATATAAATTTTTAAACTTGTGTTTTCACAAGCTTTTATTTGATATCCCACTCGATGACATTGAATTTTTTTTTTCACTCTCAGTTTCACACCACAAAACTAAACTCTTAAGTCAAAAGTTAACTTTCAAAAATACACGGCTGTGATTAGGCCATCAATTCCTGTATTTGTGACAAATTTCAACTTTCTGTGTCAAGTAGTTATGCAGAAAATTGACCGTGATAGTGAGACATTGAAGTAATTTTATAAGTGTTCCGTTTTTCCATTATGATATGGAACACTAAAAATGATGCGAAAAAAACAAACTACTTTCGTAAGATGAATATTTAAAAAAATATATTCCCTAAAAAAATTAACATCAACATTTTTATATCTATAGCTAATTTTTAGTGTTCCGTACGGAACACTTATAAGATCACTTCAGTGTCTGTCTGTCTGTCTGTCACACTCGATTTTCTCCGAAACTATTTGACATAGAAAGGTGAAATTTGGTAATAATATAGGAATTGATGGCCTCATCAGAGCCATGTAGTTTTGAGAATTAAATTTTGACTTAAGGGGTTAGTTTTGGGGGGTGAAGTCGGAAGCGAAAAAAAAAATTTTTTACTAGGTCATCGAGTGTGGTGTCAAATGAAAGCTTGTGAAAACACGAGTAAAAAATATATATATAATATTATACTTGCGCGCACTTTTCTTTGTATTATTTTTAAAAATTCGCGAAAAATCGCTGTCCCGGGCCTTATCTCGAAAAGTACTTATCAAAAAATTTCGAAAAAATTCTGGAATATTCTCCACCGGGTGTAGATTGAACGAAAATTATCACGAGTGCATTACCTTTAATAATTTATATGGTATATAAAAAAAACAAAAATTTCAAGGTCATCAGATTTCAGTAAAGGTTGGAAACAAACTTTGTTGAAAACTCATTTGGGGTGTGTTTTGTGAAGTCACTGATCATTTTATACCACCGTAACATAAATTTTGACTTAAGGGGTTCGTTTTGAGGGGTGAAATCGGAAATGAAAAAAATTTTTTTTACTAGGTCATCGAGTGTGATGTCCAATGAAAGCTTGTGAAAACACGAGTAAATATATATATATATATATATATATATATATATATATATATATATATAATGTAATATTTGCGCACACTTTTCTTCGTCTTACTTTTAAAAAATCGCTGTCCCCTACCTTATCTCGAAAAGTACTGACCAAAAAATTTTGAAAAAATTCTGGAATATTCTCCACGGGGTCTAGATTGAACGAAAATTATCACGAGTGCATTACCTTTAATAATTTATTTGGTATATAAAAAAAACAAAATTTCAAGGTCACCAGTTTTCAGTAAAGATTGGAAACAACCTTTGTTGAAAACTCCTTTGAGGTGTGTTTTGTGAAGTCACTGATCATTCTATACCACCCTAACAAAATTTTTTATTTTAAAAACAATCAACGTACGGAACACTAATTGTGCAAGTTCAACTTGCACTTGACCGGTTTTTTTCATACTCGCTAATAATAATCATCACATGGATGACACAATGATACAAAATATAATTTTTTATCACTCCGATAAAAAAATTACCGTTTCGATAAATAAAACGTTCTCGTGCCTTTTTGCAATTCGCGGTACTGGTTCAGTGGTTAGATGTTGTGCAATAATCCATACGTTGCTACTAGTTTAAGGGGCTTTATCTACCTGCAAGTTTTGAAAAAATCGACTTTTTTGCTTAAAATTATATAAAAACAACACTATGTTTTAATTTCCAATATATTTAAAGTCACTTGACAATTGTTTCACCATACAATGGCTTCTTCAGAAGTCATTGTATGGTGAAACAATTGTCAAGTGACTTTAAATATATTGGAAATTAAAACATAGTGTTGTTTTTATATAATTTTAATATGAATTTCCAACAAGTATCGGCAACAAAGATTTTTTGCTTAAGGTAGTTCATTCGTAAATCCACTTTTCTTAAGAATTTGATGAAATTGAAATATGATATTAATCTGAATGTTTGTCATTTAATTAAAAAAAAGAAATTTGGCCGTATGCGAAGCGAGATATTCATAATTAAAGTGCACATAATTAACATGCAATAGGCCAGTGAAGTATAAAATAACCGGTCAAGTGCAAGTTGAACTTGCGCAATTAGTGTTCCGTACGTTGATTGCTTTTAAAATAAAAAAAATTTGTTACAGAGGTATAAAATGATCAGTGACTTCACAAAATACACCCCAAATGAGTTTTCAACAAAGTTTGTTTCCAATCTTTACTGAAATCCGATGACCTTGAAATTTTTGTTTTTTTTATATACCATATAAATTATTAAAGGTAATGCACTCGTGATAATTTTCGTTCAATCTACACCCCGTGGAGAATATTCCAGAATTTTTTTTTTCGAAATTTTTTGATAAGTACTTTTCGAGATAAGGCCCGGGACAGCGATTTTTCGCTGCGCGTAAGTATAAATATTATATATATATTTTTTACTCGTGTTTTCACAAGCTTTCATTTGACACCACACTCGATGACCTAGTAAAAAAAATTTTTTTTTCACTTTCGACTTCACCCCCCAAAACTAACCCCTTGAGTCAAAATTTAATGCTCAAAACTACATGGCTCTGATGAGGCCATCAATTCCTATATTATTACCAAATTTCACCTTTCTATGTCAAATAGTTTCGGAGAAAATCGGGTGTGACAGACAGACAGACAGACACCGAAGTGATCTTATAAGTCTTCCGTACGGAACACTAAAAAGACATAGTTTCGTATATATATTAAGAACTTTTCTTACGAATTTTTTAAAAAACTAATATTTAGAAAAAAAAATTAGAAAAATTTTGAAATAAAAATAATTTTTTTTTATCGATTTGTTAAAAAGATATAAATATCTAAAGTTAATATATTTTTTTAAAGAATAACCGCATAGTGACGGACAAATATCACAATTTGACAACGTTGTATGTCATCATATTTTACGCACCATTTAAAATGGTTAACTTTTAAACAGAAATTCATTTGTAGGTTAAATAATTTATTGAACAAACACAATATATTTATCAACTTTATCAATAATCATTAAATAAAAATATTAAATGCATTAATTAAAAATTTGAGTTTGTATCTTGATATTTATTACTTTTTTCTTTAATATTTGAAGGATTTATATTTAACAAAAATATGCTTGTAGGTTCAATAATTTTTCAATATTTTAAGTTAATATAATATTTATTTATCAACACTGTTACATATCAATTGATAACAATATTAAATATATATGAAAAAAAACGATTTTTTAATTCTCCGTAAAACTAAATAAATAATTAATGTTACTAGTAATAATAATAAATAAAATAATATAAACTATTTGTAAACTAAATAATTACTTTATTTACTACTCCCGTATCTTTGGTTACACGTGGTTTTTGCCGTTGTCTTTTCGACTAGATAATAATTGCACTATTCCTGTAGAACCCAATTTGTTATAAGAACTTTTTAGATCTTTCAAAGTTATACATTCAAATGCAGTTCTTTTATCTGAAATAACACTTTTTAAAGAGATTAACGATGGCAGTATTAGTTTTTCCATGACGCACTCTTTATACGATACGTAATTTGTAATTAAATCTTCTCTCTTCAAAAACTCATTTGCCAAATTCTCAAGGATTTTAACGTCATGTATCGCATTTGCAATAAATCATGCGCTATCTTTCCGAGCTTAAACATTTCTGAGCCTTTTCGGTCAGGAAAGCATTTTTTAAAAAGACTTACTGTGTTCGAAAAACCAGCAATATTTTTAAAATCCTCGATTATTGCAAAATTAATTATACCTTGAATTAAATGGGACGAATCAAAACATGCACTATGGGCAACAAGGACGCAAGGTTTTGAAGAAAAATTTAAAAACTGTTGGAATGAAATTAATGCGTCCTTTAGAATGATTGTTTTGATAGGTTTACCTTATAAATTTAGGTCGCCATTAATATGTTTTAAGCCCGTAACTTTGAGAGTGTGATAATTAATCGGTTGCGTAGGCCTAATATTATTGAATGTTTTATCCCGATATTTCGCCGCTATTTGCAAAATATCAGCTGTTCTTGAAAATCCCAATATATCTAAATCAAAATACAGTAAACCACAGCCCTCGGATGTAATTGAAACATTATTCAATATATTAGTTAACGCTTGAGGATTAATAATGTCACCAGTATGATAAACGTCCATCTGCAGTCCATAATTTGAGTGATACTGTACCCCTTCATGTTTTTCTTTATTTTTTCTCGTGACCTCTTTATTTCTAACCAATACATTTTTTTCGTTGCAGGCAAATTAGCTCTTGATGCTCTTTGTTTTCTTATTTCATCTTTTCTTGCCATATAAGATCTTGTATGTTTTCCAGAGGGTTTATTGATGAGCTTTCCTTTGTAAATTTGCCTTTATGTCGAAATGGATTATAATCAAAAGTCATTTTTTATTTAAATTATATATATATATATATATATATATATATATATATATATATATATATATATATATATATATATATATATATATATATTAATTTTAAATAGAAGTAATACGGTCTAAACGGTAAACATACACAAATAACCTATCGTCACATAAACGTCATTCTATGGAACATTCGGTATACTCATTGGAACCTTTATTTTATTTTATGTGTGTCTGCATATGAAAGTGTCCATGTATCAAATAGAGTCTCCGACAAAAATAAAATATTCTGCCATTGAGTATATAAAACTTTTTGTATTTATTATCGGACTATACTTTTAGCTCCGAATGTCACCAGTGAACTACCTTAAATAATTTATTATAGTCCTAAAAAACATATAATAGCCTTATTTTAGATTGAAATTTTTTTTAGCTTCTAGTACTTAATTTCTGAAAGAAGTCGTAACGCACGAAAAGGCGTTTGCTTTACGCGCAGCCTGTTTGAGTGATTTGGCTTAGTCGGTACATTTAATCTATCACTAACGACTAATACTTTCTTAAATTAAGTATAGTTGGCTTCATTACGTCTTTATTAATATGTTAACTATCATGCCTAATTTGTTCCACATTCTGTTTACGCGATACAGTACCATCTAGGCAACTGGAGAGACTGACTGGCGATGCATAATGCAAAACAAAAGATAATGATAAACAAATGCCGGGATACACGCAGGGACCGGTACGGCGCTGTAGCTTAAACAAAAAGCTGAACGCCGGTCTGTAAAGGCGGCTGAAGACCAAAATTTGGACTTGGAAGGGCTGTTTTATGGTTCTGCGATTGCAGAATAAAGGCAAAAAAATTGGTATCCCAAAATTTTTAAAATTTCATAGAGAAAACATTTTAAATTTTAAACGCGTTTGTCAACGACCGGCAGCATAACTCCAACAATTTACAGCCGATTAACTTGAACTATTAACTATAGCTTTTTTTATAAGAGTCTCTAGGGAAGTACACACGATTATGAGGATTAATCAATTATTATTTTTTAAACAAACTAGCCGTTCTCGCGGCTGCGCTAGCGTGGACTTGATTCACTATTATCGTCACTGCTTATTCCTTATCTTACCTAACGTAATAAAATATATCCTATAACCTGGCCAGAGAACATAAGTATTTTATAAAAAACACGTAAATCGGATAAGTGGTTCTCGAATGATAAGCACACTAACGGACAGACAGAGAGACGTTGTGTTGTATATATATATATATATATATATATATATATATATATATATATATATATATATATATATATCCCTGGCCAAATTATTAGACGCACTGTATTTTTTTTAGTAATTTTATGTTTCTTAAGAGTTTTTATGCAATAATGGTATATTTAAACTACAATATTATTGATTTTTATTTAAAAGAATTGTTGTAGACTACATATTTGTATTTATTTTTAACATATGGCAACACTGTGTTGACAAAGTGATACATGAACGTAAAAAGTACAAACCTGTATCAGTCGCGATCGGAATCGAGTCAGGTACGGACGTGTTTCTGTGGCTTTATAGACTGTGATTGTTTGTTTAACAGTTTTATACTACTCAGGTATTAGTTTATTTTGTATGCAGTGTTTTAAAAAAGTAATTGGACTATTTTCATTATGGGTAGAAAAGGCCATCTTTCACCACGTAAAAAAGCTGAAGTGAAGGCCCTTGTGATTGCGAAAACATTTACAAACCGAGAAAATATCACGAAGATTGGAGGTTTCTGAAGCTAGTGTACGACGCATAAAAAACAAAAATTGAGTCAGGGAAGGAATTAAGCCCGAAAAGAAAGAAAAGATGCGGTAGAAAACCAATTTTCACTCCACGGTCAGAGAGATGTTTGAAGAAAATTTGTGTAGAAAACAGATTTGCTACCACAAAGGTAATAAAATCACAACTCCAGGATGCTAGCGTAAATGCTTCTGAGCGCACTGTTCGAAGAAAATTGAAAGAATTAGATTTTAAGGCCTGTCGCCTCGCCAGGAAGCCCAAGTTAACAGCTGCAATGAAAGCAAAGCGCCTGAAGTGGGCCAAACAATGGCAAGACAAAGATGTGGACATCTGGAGATCGGTAAGATACAGCAATTTAATCAATAATTGATACATTATTATCATTTTCAGTTAAATAAAGCAAATAAACATGGAAGTTTATATATGTTTCCTATTTTTGACAGGTCTGCTTCAGTGACGAAAGCACATTCGAAATTTTGCAGAATAAAGCTCAGTATGTGCGTCGTCGTCATGGAGAAAAGTTTCATCCTGATTGTGTCGTCCCGACGGTTAAACATCCCACCAAAGTGATGATTTGGTCAGTCATCAGCGGCAAGGGCACTGGACGTCTGTACGTCGTCAAAGGAATAATGAGGCAAGATCAGTACAAAGAAGTATTACAAAATCGGTTGATTCCGCAGCTCAGAGAATGGTTTCCAAATGGGGAACCATTCACTTTCATGCAAGATGGAGCTCCCTGCCACACTGCTCGGTCTGTTAAAGCTTTTTTGGCAGAAAAAAATATCCCTCTGTTGGATTGGCCCTGATATGAACCCCATTGAAAATGTGTGGGAGCTGATGAAAAGAGAAGTGGCTAAAGATGTGATTACCAACCAGCTCCTAGAAAAGATTATTCATGTGTGGAATCATCATCCTCAAATGCAGGAGAGAGTACAATCTTGCATTGATAGCATGCCGCGCAGAATTAAAGCTTTGATAGCGGCTAAAGGTGGCTCAACTAAATATTGACTTTTACTAACATTAATTTCACTTTTCTTTAAAACTTAATAAACTTATGCTTTTCTAAATTAATGCTGTTTTATTTATGTCAAATAAATAGGTAATTGATTGGATAATATAAAAATAAAAAACAAATCAATTTAAAATAATAAAACGGTACAATATCACTCGGTAATTAATATTTTACATGAAATCTTGCAGTGCGTCTAATAATTTGGCCAGGGACTGTATATATATATATATATATATATATATATATATATATATATATATATATATATATATATATATATATATAGATTATTATTACTATATAACCTGGCCAGAGAACATATGTATGAAAAAAACACGTAAATCGGATAAGTGGTTCTTGAGTGATAAGCGCACTAACGGACAAACAGACAGACAGAGACGTTGCATTTGATATATATTATATTTTTTGCTACATGATATTGCTCCATATTTTATGATTCAGGCAGTGTATTTCAAGAGAACGCGCTAGCGGCAAGCTTTTTGCCGACTTGACTCACTATTATCGTCACTGCTTAATCCTTATGTTACCTAACGTAATAAAATATATCCTTAACATGGCCAGGAAGCATATGTACGTTTAAAAAAAAAAAACACGTAAATCGGATAAGTGGTTCTCGAGTGATAAGCGCGCTAACGAACAGACAGACAGAGAAAGACGTTGCATTTTATATATATTATAGAAGATTATAGACAACCTGGCCAGAGAACAAATGTATGAATTAAAAAATACGTAAATGGGATAAGTGGTTCTCGAGTATAAGCGCACTGACTGACAAACAGACATACAGACAAAGAGCCGTTGCATTTTATATATATTATAGAAGATTATAGATAACGTGGCCAGAGAACAAATGTTTGAATTAAAAAAAACACGTAAATCGGATAAGTGGTTCTAGAATGATAAGCGCACTAACGGACAAACAGACAGATAGACAGAGAGACGTTGCATTTTATATATATTATAGACGATTATAGATAACCTCGCAAGAGAACAAATGTATGAATTAAAAAAAAAAAAACATGTAAATCGGATAAATGGTTCTCAAGTCATAAGCATACTAACAGACAGAGAGCCGTTGCATTTTATATATATTATATTCTTTGCTACATGATATTGTTCCATATTTAATGGTTTAGGTTTGTGTGTATTGAAAGAGAACGCGCTAGCGGCAAACTTTTTTCCGACTCCATTCACTATTATCGTCACTCATTCGTTATGCTACCTATCGTAATAAAATATAGCCTATAACCTGGCCAGAGAACATAACACATGGGCTGAAAAGTCCGGGCCTAACAAAGAAAACACGGTTTTTTTGGTTCAAAATTAGCTTTATTCATCAACGTAATCTCCATCAAGAGCAACGCAATCATTCCAGCGCCGCTCTAACATTTCAATACCACTTTTGTAGAACGATTTATCTTTTGCCTCAAAATAGGCCTCAGTTTCAGCGATAACCTCTTCATTCGTGCGAAATTTCTTACCGGCGAGCATTTTTTTCAGGTCTGCGAACAGCCAGTAGTCGCTGGGAGCCAAATCTGGCGAATACGGTGGATGTGGGAGCAATTCGAAGTTCAATTCATGTATTTTTGCCATTGTTTTGATTGACTTGTGACACGGTGCGTTGTCTTGATGAAACAAAATTTTTTTCTTTGCCATATGCGGTCGTTTCTTTGCAATTTCGGCCTTCAAATGCTCCAATAACGCTATATAATATTCACTGTTGATGGTATTTCCTTTCTCAAGATAGTCGATGAATATTACACCACGCACATCCCAAAATACCGAGGCCATAACCTTTCCAGCCGATTGTTGTGCTTTCGGGCGCTTTGGACGAGGTTCATCAGTTGCTGTCCACTCAGATGACGATCGTTTTGATTCCGGAGTGAAGTGATGGATCCATGTTTCATCCATTGTCACATATCGACGCAAAAAATTCCGGTTTGTTACGTTTAAACATGGCCAAACACTGCTCAGAATCATCAACAGGTTCTTGTTTTTGATCAACAGTGAGCAAACGCGGCACCCACTTTGAACAGAGCTTTCTCATAGTCAAATGCTCATGCAATATAAAGCCAACACGTTCTTTTGATATCTTTACGATGTCAGCTAACTCACGCAACTTCACTTTTCGATCATTCAAAACGATTTTATGGATTTTTTTGATGTTTTCTGGTGTTACCGCCTCATTTGGACGTCCACTGCGTTCTGCATCATCGGTGTCTCTACGACCACGTTTGAAGTCAGCAAACCAACGTTTTATTGTTGTTTCTGATGGAGCGGAGTCCCCATAACACTTTTCAAGCCATTGCTTCGCTTGAACGGTATTTTTTCCCATCAAGAAGCAGTGTAAAATTAAAACACGAAATTGTTTTTGATCCATTGTTTTGAAAATAACAAAAGTAGCGTCACTCTTAGCACAATAACTCACAAACTAATGAATAGAATATCATGAAATTTTAACAGCTGTCTTTTGAAGGTTAGTATTAACTGAAAAAAAGGTGACTGCAATAAAACTAGCGCCATCTATGTGTTAGGCCCGGGACTTTTCAGCCCATGTGTTATGTATGTTAAAAAAAAGCACGTAAATCGGATAAGTGGTTCTCGAGTGATAAGCACACTAACGGACAGACAAACAGACAGACAGATAGAGAGACGTTGTATTTTATATATATTATAGATAAAAGCCGATTTTTAGGACAAATGAAAATTTTTTTTTCAGTCTTTCACAATTTTTTGAAAAATTGATATTTTTTAATAATCGTGTGTACTTCTCTAGCAAAACTAAATTAAATAATAAAAAAAATTGTTTATTTGCTCTAGATGGAGAATTAAAATTGTTCTACTGCCGGCCGCGGAACACCTCCAAGAACAGATGCTTCTATTCTGTGTGTTAGTGTGCTACTATTTTACCCAATACTATAAATTAAAAAAATATTTTGTACATTTTAATATGCATATATTAAAACCTCAAAATGATTTTTTGTTGCTTGTATAGTAGAGTGTAAAAAAATTTCCAAAAAGAGCCTATTTTTCCTGCCTGTTAGGTAGATGTAACCCCTTAAAGCCAAACAGAATTAGTATTGTGGTCTTGTTGTTAGTGACTTCATGTAGTATGTATTTTAGGACTTGAGCGTTTGTTTCGGTAGTATATTGTGTATTTTCTTAATATTTCGATTATAAAAAAATCATTTAAGCCTGAAAAATATTTATTTATTTATTTATTTATAATCCAAATACAAAAACAAAGTATTCCAGAAGCCTTGAGCCCGCAGTTGGTCTACCTGTATGCAGGCTTGGATAAAAACATAACAAAAAACTTAATACTAATAATGAAACATTACAAAATTTAAAAATTAAAATTAAAATTATAAATAGTAAAATAATGTATATCAATTGAAAAGAAAAGAGGTGTTAAGACTTTTAAAATGCACCAAAATTCCAAAATACAAATGTTCCAAAAACAAATTTTTTACCTTTTTTCCATACTTGTCTTATTAACAACTTCCTAAAACCCATTTTTTCAGTTTGATATATTTTTAAGTTCATTTGGAAGCTTATTGAAAAGTTCAGTTGCCATATACACATGACTCTTTTTTCCTACTTCTAGATAAACCCTTCTAAGTGCAATATTTGTATTCCTGGTAATCTTTTTTGAGGTGGTGTACTCATCACACAAATTCGCATAATTATGCATAAGAATCTCCAGTGCATATGTTTGTTTTATATTTAATAGTTTCTTGTTAACAGTTATTGATCTAGCTTTATTAATAACACAGGGCAACAAAAAAAAATATTTTTGTTTTGGTGCCTGGGATTTTAGAGCTGATTTTAACTATATTTGGGACGCTAAATCTATACATGCAATCCGTTTTTCTCTATCAGCTCTACTTTTTTAGATACATCAACTTATCTACCAATGTGGTTTTTATTCAGTATATTCATTTATGAGAGTTCTAAAATTATTATATATTCATTAATGTAGGTACAATGGTTTTATTGTCAGTCTGTAATTGAGTAAATTCCAGGTAAATCTATAAATAGTGGAACCATTGCCTATCAGGTACCTGAACTGACCCTTTTAATCACCTAACTCGGGTAAGTCTCGTCAGTTTGTGCGTTCTTACTAATGAGAGTAGATCGAATTCGGCGTGTTATTTTATGTTAAGAAAAGAGTGTTTTTGTGTTATTGAACAGAATTAAAATGAGTTCAGGTTCCAGTTCAAGAAGAAGTTGTGTAGATCAACCTGATGTGTTTTGCTATATATGCGGAGAATACATGTTTCAACAAAACAGACAAACTATTACTAACTTTGTAAAGCGAACGTATCTTGGATACTTTGGAGTTAAGCTTGGTGATCAGGACAAAACGTGGGCCCCGCATCTCGTATGTAAAACTTGTACAGAGCATTTACGGCAGTGGACTACTGGGAAAAGAAAATGTCTAAAAATTCGGCGTACCAATGGTTTGGAGAGAACCAAAAAACCACTTCAATGATTGTTATTTCTGTTTAGTAAATACTAATGGAATCAATCGAAATAACCGCAGTAAGTGGACTTATCCCAATTTAGACTCGGCAATACGCCCTATCCCGCACTCAGATGAAATACCGATTCCAACATTTCATCAGCTACCACATATCTCTGATGACGAATATTTTCCCTCTGATCGCTCTTCTGATGCTAATAAAAGTTCTGATGCTAATGAAACTAACAGTGACTATGAGGGGACGTCATCAGTTCCTCAACGCTTCAATCAAAATGAATTAAATGATCTCACCAGGGATCTCAATTTATCGAAAAAAGCTTTTGAAGTACTGGCTTCTAGGTTGAACGACAAAAATTTACTGGAACAAGGAACCAAAATTACCTTTTACCGTACAAGAGAAAAAGATCTACCATTCTTTTCTCAAGAAGACAATCTTGTATTTTGTCACGAAATTAGGGGACTCATGAAAGAAATGGGACTTTCTGAATATATTCCAGATGATTGGCGCCTATTTATTGACAGTTCAAAGCGAAGTTTAAAATGTGTCCTACATAATGGGAATAAATATGGTTCAATACCACTAGCTCACTCAACGAAACTGAAAGAAGAATATAATACCATAGCTTTGGTCTTGCAGAAGATAAAGTATTACGAACATCAATGGATGATTTGTGTAGACTTAAAAATGGTAAACTTTCTTCTTGGGCAGCAAAGTGGTTACACGAAATATCCGTGTTTCTTGTGCCTCTGGGATAGTAGGGACAAAACACACCACTGGGTTAGAAAAGATTGGCCTCAGAGAGAAAACATGGACGTTGGGGAAAAGAATGTCATTAACGACGCTTTGGTTGAAAGAGAAAAAATCATACTTCCTCCGTTACATATAAAGTTGGGCTTAATGAAGCAATTTGTAAAGGCTCTTGATAAGAATGGGTCTTGTTTTGCATATATAGGGGTAAAAATGCATCAGTTGAGCACAGAAAAACTCAAAGCAGGGATATTTGACGGCCCACAAATAAGACAATTAATTAAGGATCCTGCCTTCATAAATTCAATGAATCAAGTTGAACGAGAAGCTTGGACATCATTTGTTGCAGTTGTAGAAAATTTTCTAGGCAAACATAAAGCTCAAAACTATGTTGAAATGGTTAACAAGATGCTTAATAGTTTCAAATCCTTAGGGTGCAATATGAGTATTAAAATACACTATTTACACAGCCACTTAGACCGTTTTCCAGAAAATTTAGGAGACATGAGTGAGGAACAAGGTGAAAGATTTCACCAAGATATTAAAGTTATGGAGGACCGCTACCAAGGAAGATGGGACATGCACATGATGGCAGATTACTGCTGGAGTTTAAAAAGGGACTGTTTAAAAAAACATTCGAGAATGTCGCGGAAAAGAAGCTTTCCAAGTGTTGAGTGACTATTTCATTTCTTCAATGTTTTTTTTTGTTTGTAAGTAGGACATAATATTGTATTTTGTATAACTAAAATAAAAATTTCGTATCTACTTTTGTTTACTACACTTACGGATTTGAGTTACAATAATGTAACTTATATTTCTCTAAAATTGTATATCTTAAAAATTTAAGCTCCTAGGTACAAATGAATACGTTATTTGAATTCAGGACATCAAATTGATATAGAATCAGCTCAAAAAACCTCGACACCAAAACAGCTGTTCCCCTGTGTAATTTTTACTAGTCTTTTCGTAATATGTGCAAGATATCCCATTTCATTATCATATGCAGAGCCCCATGCCACTATTCCATAGCTTGCAACACCATTAAAAGGGCCATGATATATCCTGAGTAAAGTGTCTCTATGCACTATCTTTACTAGTTTTACAAAAATATATATCAAATATCTAGTTCTCTTGACAATATTTTCTATGTTTTTTTTTCCATTTTATATTTGCATCAGTTGTTACCCCTAAATATTTAGTGTCCCCAACTCTCTTCAATTTTTTGTGTATTTATTGTTAAGAGTGCCTCAGGTGGAATTGAATCAATGTAATTGGCAAAAAGTAATGTATACTGTCTTTGCAACATTCAAAGAAAGTTGATTTGCATTCAATCACAAGTATACTTTGCCCAAAAAAGCATTTGCTTGTATGACTGTTTTTGTCCGGTTCTTCTCAGAACACAAAATAATAGTGTCATCGGCCTACGAGACTATTCTATTCATTGGCAGAGTCTCAAACAAATCAATAATGTAAATGTGGAAAAGTAAAGGCCCTAAAATAGTACCTTGTGGTACTCCAATTTTCACGTCTCTAAAACTACTTTTATTATTTCCTATTTTTACGGTTTGTGTTCTGCCAGCAAGATAATCTTTGACAAGCTTATGCGTAACACCTCTTGTACCATAGTACTCTAGTTTTTGTAATAATATCTCATGGTTTACTGTATCAAAAGCCTTGGCCAGGTCCAAAAACACAGCTATGTTTGGTTTGCTCTTTTCTAGATTACTGTACAAAAAGTCAGATACAAATGCTAAAGCATCATTTGTACCAACACCTTTATTGAACCTATATTGCCTGTTTGATATTATCTTGTGCTTATTTAGAAAATTTGTATGTCTATCGTGGAGTATTTTTAGTGTTCCGTACGGAACACTTATAAGATCACTTCGGTGTCTGTCTGTCACACCCGATTTTCTCCGAAACTATTTGACATAGAAAGTTGAAATTTGGTAATAATATAGGAATTAATGGCCTCATCAGAGCCATGTAGTTTTGAGAGTTAAATTTTTGACTTAAGGGGTTAGTTTTGGGGGGTGAAATCGGAAGTGAAAAAAAATTTTTTTTACTAGGTCATCGAGTGTGGTGTCAAATGAAAGCTTGTGAAAACACAAGTAAAAAATGTATATATAATATAATACTTGCACGCCCTTTTCTTTGTATTATTTTTAAAAAATCGCGAAAAATCGCTGTCCCGGGCCTTATCTCGAAAAGTACTTATCAAAAAATTTTGAAAAAATTCCGGAATATTCTCCACAGGGTGTAGATTGAACGAAAATTATCACGAGTGCATTACTTTCAATAATTTTTCTGGTATTTAAAAAAAAAACAAAATTTCAAGGTCATCAGATTTCAGTAAAGATTGGAAACAAACTTGAAAACTCATTTGGGGTGTGTTTTGCAGCAATCAACGTACGGAACACTAATTGCGCAAGTTCAACTTGCACTTGACCGGTTTTTTCAAATATATTAGCAAAATTTAATATTAAGGAAATAGACCTATAGTTTGTTGCTTCTGTTTTTGAGCTTTTCTTGTGAATTGGTACTATTTCTGCCATTTTGAAGTGATTGGGACATTTCCTCTCTCAAAACACATATTTATTATATGTGCAAGTGGCTCTACGATATAACGACTTATTAGTGTTCCGTACGGAACACTTATAAGATCACTTCGGTGTCTGTCCGTCTGTCTGTCCGTCTGTCTGTCCGCCTGTCTGTCCGTCTGTCACACCCGATTTTCTCCGAAACTATTTGTCATAGAAAGTTGAAATTTGGTAGTAATATAGGAATTGATGGCCTCATCAGAGCCATGCTGTTTTGAAAGTTAAATTTTGACTTAAGGGGTTAGTTTTGGGGGGTGAAATCGGAAGTGAAAAAAAAATTTTTTTACTAGGTAATCGAGTGTGGTGGCAAATGAAAGCTTGTGAAAACACGAGTAAAAAATATACATATAATCTAATACTTGCACGCACTTTTCTTTGTATTATTTTCAAAAAATCGCGAAAAATCGGTGTCCACCCGCCTTATCTCGGAAAGTACTTATCAAAAAATTTTGAAAAAATTCTTAAATATTCTCCACGGGGTGTAGGTTGAACGAAAATTAGCACGAGTGCATTACCTGTAATAATTTATCTGGTATATAAAAAAAAAACAGAAATTTCAAGGTCATCAATTTTCAGTAAAGATTGGAAATAAACTTTGTTGAAAACTTATTTGGGGTGTGTTTTGTGAAGTCACTGATCATTTTATATCACCATAACATAAATTTTGACTTAAGGGATTCGTTTTGAGGGGTGAAATCGGAAGTGAAAAAAACATTTTTTTACTAGGTCATCGAGTGTGGTGTCAAATGAAAGCTTGTGAAAACACGACTAAAAATATATATATAATGTAATACTTGCGCACACACTTTTCTTCGTATTACTTTTAAAAAATCGTGAAAAATCGCTGTCCCCTACCTTATCTCGAAAAGTACTGATCAAAAAATTTTGAAAAGATCCTGGAATATTCTCCACGGGGTATAGATTGAACGAAAATTATCATTACCTTTAATAATTTATCTGGTATAGAAAAAAAAACCAAAATTTCAAGGTCACCAGTTTTCAGTAAAGATTGGAAACAAACTTTGTTGAAAACTCATTTGGGGTGTGTTTTGTGAAGTCACTGATCATTTTATACCACCCTAACAATTTTTTTTATTTTAAAAACAATCAACGTACGGAACACTAATTGTGCAAGTTCAACTTGCACTTGACCGGTTTTTTTTTTAATGATCCGTGTGTGTATATTATCTACTATATATCTCGTTTTATTTAATAAGTTTTTTATATGGTGTTTCTTGATAATAGCGGCAGGTTGCTTGCCATATTTTAATATTCTGAAAGATAACTTTTTTTTGCCATGTTTTTGCAACATCATAATTCCACGTGCATAACACCTCGCGGGTTAATGGGCAAAAAACTGAATCAAATGCAATTTGATATAATCATAATTATTGGAATTTTTACCATTCTCGAAGTTCTGCAAAGAATGAAATAAATGATAATCTAATATTGCAAGGTCAGGACTATATGGTGGATGTTGCAGCCATCTCAATTATGCTGCGATAATTTTTGCTAAGTCACCAAAGATGTGTGTGGCAGTTGTAGAATATACACAATCTCATGTGTTATGCTAAAATGATACGCATCGATTATTGCTTTGATTTGATCGTCATCAACTTCGACTGGATGCTAGAGTGCTAATCATCTTTGAGTTGAAAATCACCAATTGTGAGACTGTCCTTTAAAGGCTTCGTCACAATATACAACACATAACTTTTTGTGAGCTTGTGCTATGTTTTTTCTTTCGTAAAAATAAATAACCGGTCGAGTGCAAGTTGAACTTTCGTGATTAGTTTTCCGTGCGTTAATTGCTTTTAAATTAAAAATTTTTGTTACGGGGGTATAAAATGATCAGTGACGTCACAAAAACACACCTCAAATGAGTTTTTCAACAAAGTTTGTCCTTGAAGTTTTTGTTTTTATTTACCAGACAGCGATTTTTAGCAATTTTTTTCATTTGATATCCTACTCGATAACCTTGAAAAAAAATTTTTTTTCACTTCCGATTTCATCCCCAAAACTAACTCTTTAAGTCAAAATTTAACTTTCAAAACTACATGACTCTGATGGGACCATCAATTCCTATATTATATATATTTCAGCTTTCTATGTCAAATAGTTTCGGAGAAAATCGGGTGTGACAGATGGACAGACATCGAAGTGATCTTATAAGGGTTCCGTACGGAGCACTAAAAAGCAAAATGTGACGAAAATGCTCGCTTTGCTTTTCTATTTTTCAACCGATGTCAATCAAAAACTACACAAATGATCGATTTCACTTTCTTTAGTAACTGCTAACTGAACTAAAAGTGTCGCAGAACCATTTAGCTATGACATTTCGAATACATAAATATACTCCGCTACTAAATTGCCATCTCAACCGATTTCGATTTTTTTTTAAACACCACGTCTCTACAGCCATAGATAGATAGATCTTAAACTAAAAAAATTATTAGTAAATTTGTTAGTAAAAACTTTCTCATCCTCCGACACAAGCTTACATTCCAGTAATACATCGTCCAACGGTTTAAAATAGTGGAATTGACGAGTATTTTTTATTGTAATTGCTCGTTCAAATCGTTGTTGATACTTTTGTTCATGTAATTCATGATCCTTTTGGGAACAGAAAGCAAAATGAATTTTTTTAAATGAACTTTCCGCCCACTCGAAAAAGGACGGTGGTGTTGTAATATGATTATTTTTGTCACGTTGAAGGCTAGCACGAAAAGCCTGTCTTTTTACACTTCCTGCTAAGCCGTCACACGCTCCTTTACCATGAGATGTGGCGAAAAAATTCCACTCCACTTTAACACCAAAATCATTTAAATGATTTATTAAGTTGGCAAAGTTATATTTATTTTTATATTGTAAAGCTGCTCCATCGGAAAAGTACTTAATTTTTTTAACATTCTCAGCACCAAATTTATTTTTTTAAAATTCAATTAGTTTTGCATTAAAAAGATGGACCGAACTTGCGTCATGACTAACTTTCTCGGAAATCACTACAAAATGTTCATGTTTTATCTTTTCATTTTCTTTATAATACGCGACGTATGGATGAAGTGTAGCCTGATCATTAGACCAATGATGCGACTGGATAGCGTCTTGAACAAAAAAATGAATAATTTTCGGAGAAATCTAGACAGACTATAAACTCCCCAGCTTCAGCAGATTCTTTTTGTTTAGAGAAGAAAGATGCTTGAGATTTTGCTACAAAATCATGCTTCAATAGCTCTGACCACTTATTTTTCAGCTCACTTAAAAAATCTTCTTTGGTATATGTCGCTTCAACGATTTCAGTCCTGTAAAATTTAAAATGAATGTGTAAGATTATTTCATCAAATATTCTAGTTACACACATAAAAAAATAGTCGTAATTCATCTGCAAAGAACTCCTCCAAACTATAAAACGCCTTACGGACTAAATAATTCTTAATTACTAGTTTCAGCCAGTTCGTTCTTAAAATTCTAACATGATTTGGAAAACTATTGTACAGTCTTAGAATATAAAAATGTATATTCTTTTGTATATAGGAATATTTACTTTTATTTGGTTTTAAATCATTTTTAGTGTTCCATACGGAACACTTATAAAATGACTTCGATGTCTGTCTGTTTTCAACTTTGTTGAAAACTCATTTAGGGTGTGTTTTGTGAAGTCACTGATCATTTTATACTTCCGTACGAAACGTACGGAATACTAATTGCGCAAGTTCGACTTGCACTTGACCGGTTACTACAACTACCCTTCGCCTTCGTTCTGTATAATACTCTTAGACACCTCTTTTGCAAAACCAAAATTCTGTTTATTTCACAGGAATTCCCCCAAAAGATGATTCCATATCTCATACGAGAATAAACGTAGGCGTAATAAGAAGACAGTGCTGCGTCTTCACCAACATAATTTAATATGACTCTTAGCGCATAACAATACATAGCCATATTATTGGCCAAAGCACTGACATGACACCTCCAGTCAAGTCTCTTTTTTTATGGGTCTAGCACATGTGCTGCAGAGAAGTCCCTAAAGTGCTACAGGAGCGACACATGTGCAGAATCGCTATAAATTGTACTCGGTGAGAAACACAGTCCTGGCAACTTATTCCAATAACAAGCTGAACCTCATACGGATGTGAAGTATAAGCGCGACGTGTATTTCTAACAGGCACCGCTTTTGGAGGACTTAAGCGGGTCGCCGGTCAATTCCGGGTCTCCAATCAGACGAACAGCTCTTCTCTGAATAGAATCCAACAAATACAGTGTATGTTTGGGAGCGGAGCCCCAAACATGGGAGCAGTATTCCCTAGTTGGTCGCATTAGAGCTTTGTAAAGAATTAACAGTTGTTGTGGAGTGTAAAGCTTTCTGGTTCGAAATAATATTCCCAACATTTGAGAAGCTCTCCTTGCTATGCCTGCAACATGTTCATGCTAGGACATATTTGCTCCCAAATTAACGCCCAACAAATTGAGTGACAATGTTAGAGGAATGGAATGCCCCGACATAACTATGTCGAGTTCAGCAACGTTAACTTTTTTAGAATAAACTGCCGCCTGGGTTTTTGTAGCGTTAAATTCCACTTGGTTACTGTCACCTCAAGATACAATTTCCTCCAGGTCTTTGTTAAGTTGAATGACTTCCTGCTGTCTGCGGACATCCGTCTGAGTAGTCGATGTCCGAGCCTTTAAAGTGAATGAAGAGATAAGCGTACTGTCATCTGCAAAGCTGTAGATTGGATTCCCGATCTTTTCCAGCAGATCGTTAATGTAAATGAGAAAGAGAGTTGGAGACAGTATGGAGCCTTGGGGCACACTGGCATTGATAGTGAAGGTGTTAGAAAGAAATCCGTCGACTGCCACTCGTAAAGAACGCTCTCTGAGGAAACTTGAGAGCCATAAACCGAACTTTTCAGACATACCATAAGAGCGTAGCTTAGCCAACAGTCCATCGTGCCAAACACGGTCGAATGCCTTGGATATGTCAAGAGCAACCGCTTGAAATTCTCCAAAAGTGTTCAATTGCGTTGTTCCAAATATGTGTTACATAAGTCAGAAGATCTCCTGTTGGTATATTTTTACGAAAGCCATATTGGTGATCGCTAATAATGTTGAATCCTTCAAGATATTTTAGAAGATGCTGATTGATAGCCTTTTCCATGACTTTCGATGTTATTGAAAGCAGTGCGACTGGTCGGTAGTTATTTGGCAAAGTCTTCTTGCCTTCTTTTGGTATCGGCTGAACTGTGGCACATTTCCAGCAGGAAGGAAATATTCCCTTTCTGTAGGATAGGGTGAAAACTGGTGTTAGTTCCCTCGCACAGTTTTTGAGAACTATGGCAGGTATTCCGTCAGCGCCAGAAGCTTTTTTGGTGTCTAGCTTCATTAAAATACGCTTTATGATGCGCTGTCTGAAGACAATATCGGGCATCCTTGGCTGCACTATGGGAATAATAGGTGGTGTTTTTCTTGGAAATCGACAGTAGAATGAGAAATAAAGAATTCCGCCAACAAATTCGCTTTCTCAACATGTGTCGTTGCAATAGAATTATCTGGCTGTGTGAGTGGTGGTATGGTGGATTTAGTGAAATCCTGTCCACAATTACTCCAAGAAATAAAATCTCATTCCCCGAAACTACATCAATGTTGTCATATGGTACTGTTATACGTTCATTACTTTTTTTAGAAAATAGAATGGTCTGTGTTTTTGAAATGTTTAAAAGTAGATCGTTCGAAGTAAAATATTGCCTTAATAGGTCTAGCGTATTAACCGTTTTTTGAATTAAGATATCTTTATTATCCTCTTTAAAGATAAAGTTAATATCATCGGCATACAGCACCATATATTCATGCGACACCTTAGGCAAATTCATTAGTATACAATATGTATAGCAGGGGTCCTAAAATTGAACTTTGAGGTACACTCTTTTTAGTGTTCCGTAGATCACTTCGGTGTCTGTCCGTCTGTCTGTCCGTCTGTCACACCCGATTTTCTCCGAAACTATTTGTCATAGAAAGTTTAAATTTGGTAGTAATGTAGAAATTGATGGCCTCATCAGAGCCATGTAGTTTTGAAAGTTAAATTTTGACTTAAGAGGTTAGTTTTTTGGGGGGTGAAATCGGAAGTGAAAAAAAAAATTTTTTACTAGGTAATCGAGTGTGGTGTCAAATGATAGCTTGTGAAAACACGAGTAAAAAATATATATATAATGTAATACTAGCGCGCACTTTTCTTTGTATTATTTTTAAAAAATCGTGAAAAATCGCTGTCCCCTACCTTATCTCGAAAAGTAGTGATCAAAAAATTTTGAAAAAATCCTGGAATATTCTCCACGAGGTATAAATTGAACGAAAATTATCATTACCTTTAATAATTTATCTGGTATATAAAAAAACCAAAATTTCAAGGTCACCAGTTTTCAGTAAAGATTGGAAACAAACTTTGTTGAAAACTCATTTGGGGTGTGTTTTGTGAAGTCACTGATCATTTTATACCACCCTAACAAGATTTTTTATTTTAAAAACAATCAACGTACGGTTGTGTACGGTGTACTAATTGTGCAAGTTCAACTTGCACTTGACCGGTTTTTTATTATGACCTTCTCAGAGCAAGCAAGCTTTCCACAAGGGTCTGCTTCAAAACACATTGTGTTCTGTTTTTTAAATACGATTTTATGAGCTGAAAAGCTACACCTCTAATTTCATACTTCTCTAGTTTTAAGCGAAGTATTGAGTGATTTACCGAGTCAAATTCTTTTGACAAATCGAGAAGCATGGCCACAGTTACCCTATCATCTATATAAAACTATTTAAATACTTTTTTTATAAATAATATAAAACAACAATATTTTTGACTACACAAGAGTTACCACCACTATACTAATCACTTTATTTTTGCACTTGTCGCGCGTTTCGCTGACCATGTTAGCATCATCACTAGCGATGATTGACTGAATCTAAAATTAAAAAATAGACTATTTATACTAAAATTGTGATTTACTCGCGTGAAACCGACCAATCGCGGAGGGTTAGTTTCGATCAAGTAACTATTACAGAGAACTCTGAGAAATAGGTCCTCGGTCCCTGTTTGGACTATTTCCACATTTTATAATACGTTCGTATGTGTTTAATAATTTCCTATTACGTATATTTTAGTGTTCCGTACGGAACACCTATAAGATCACTTCGGTATCTGTCCGTCTGTCCGATTTTCTCCAAAACTATTTGTCATAGAAAGTTGAAATTTGGTAATAATATAGGAATTGATGGCCTCATCAGAGCCATGTAGTTTTGAAAGTTAAATTTTGACTTAAGGTGTTAGTTTTGGGGGGTGAAATCGGAAGTGAAAAAAAAAATCGAGTGTGGTGTCAAATGAAAGCTTGTGAAAACACGAGTAAAAAATATACATATAATGTAATACTTGCGCACACTTTTCTTTGTATTATTTTAAAAATATCGCGAAAATCGCTGTCCACCCGCCTTATCTCGAAAAGTACTTATCAAAAAATTTTGAAAAAATTCTGGAATATTCTCCACGGGGTGTAGATTGAACGAAAATTATCACGAGTGCATTACCTTTAATAATTTATCTGGTATATAAAAAAAAACAAAAATTTCAAGGTCATCAGATTTCAGTGAAGATTGGAAACAAACTTTGTTGAAAACTCATTTGGGGTGTGTTTTGTGAAGTCACTGATCATTTTATACCTCTGTAACAAAATTTTTTATTTGAAAAGCAATCAACGTACGGAACACAAATTGCGCAAGTTCAACTTGCACTTGACCGGTTATTTATTATTAGGTGGATCAAATATAAACGAGATTTTTTTTAAAAAATCTTTTTTATACTTATTTACTATAACAAATAAACCAAGTACATCTCATTTTTCAACATAATCTCCTGCTTTGGAAATGCACTTTTCCCAGCGTATCAGAAGCTTTTTGATACCGTCCTCGTAAAAGGAAAGGGGCTGCGTCAGTTGTGCCTGAAGCCCTCCACCACGTTGTCGTCACCAAATCGTTGGCCTTCCAGCGCTTCTTTGAGTGGCCCAAAGAGATGAAAATCGCAAGGCGCTAGGTCAGGGCTGTAGGGAGGGTGATCAACTCATTTTCTTCAATTTTTGACGCGTGAGAGTTGATGTGTGGGGTCGAGCCTTGTCATGGAGAAGAATCACGTCTTTTTATCGGTTGGTCACGTCTTTTGCGTCGATAAGTAAGTTTAACTTGTTTCAAAAGGCAGTAGTCCGCGGCATTGATGGTGCGACGTTCGTGCAAAAAATCAATGTGCAGAACGCCACGTCAGTAGGCGATGATCATGACTCGCATTTTTGACCTCTTCACGGCCTCCCATGAACTCCTTATGTCAGGCGAACACACGAGGCCTTGACAGTATTTGATCTTCGAACTGTGCCGGCAATCTACGCAGAATTTCAGTCGGTTTCACGCCTTCGCGAGTGAGAAAATTTAATAATGATCAAAGGGTGCACGTCTCGGTCCGACATCGTGAGCTCTATTACTGAATGCACCTGGCGAGGCTGACCGATCGTTCTCCCCATTCCTACAAAAAACCCAACCAACATTGCTAGAAGCGGCAGCCCGCTTCGGACGATACTAAGCGCTCACTACATAAAGTCTCATTTATATTTGATCCACCCTCGTAACTTTACTGTATGATTATATTCAAGGGCATGTTCGGCAATATTTGATTTGTCAAATTTAGCATATCTTAAATAAGCTAAATCTTCTTTGAATTGACCTTCTTGTCTGCCCAACATGCATCTTGTTACAATTATTTCAACTTATCTCGTATGTTCCACTTCTTTCACGTTTGTCGATTTTATCCTTCAGACTTCCTACGATAAAACTTTTAAGTTGTCTGATGACTTATAGACTAACATGAAGCATATACTATTACATACCTTATTAAGTTCTCAGAAATATTTTGGGTTATATGGTATTGAAACGTACTTCATCAACCATGGACTTAGCTATATTTTTAATATGATTCCTTTCCTTTTTGAATCTAACTTCATTCAAAGAGAAATTTATGTACAGTAAATAAAAGTTATTAAAGTAAATTTAGTAGTAACTTAACACACAATTTAAACAATAGTTTTAACATAAATAATATGACAAAATTAAAATTATAGACCTAAATACTATTTTAATGTTCCCAAGTAATTTTTGAATGCAACTTCCGAGTTTCCTAATTTCTTGCCTATGAAACGGAAAATATTACTGAAAGGAAATTCAAGGTCTAGAAGCTTATTAAGAAAAACACTCCAAATACTCGCTTTAAATTCTAACTTCGATATATATTTCATGTGTTCAAATCTTAATATATGTTTAATTATCATCACTGTTCAAATTTACCACAGCTGACCCTAAAAATGTTCGAATTTCCCATCCTTATCCATATTCAATTGACTTTTCGTTTAAAATCTGTCCATTTTTTCAGAACTCTATGCTTTATCTCTTTTAGATTGAACAGATTAGAAGAAGTTAGACAAAATGCAGAGGATCTCCGTGAAATTCATAGAGAATTACATTGTTTGGTTAAAGATCAAGGGGAACAAGTTGTTGTGGTAAGACATCAGTGCTTGAAAGAAAAAGAGTAAAAGGAACAATTTTAAGAGCTATCAAAATCAGTCGTTTGTCTTGTTGGGAAATAGCATTTAAAAATTATTCTTTAAAAACCATAATATTTTTCTTTAAATACCTCTGTTGTTGCTTATCCTCTTTTGCTTTTTAAAAACTTCTCAGAATAATTTAGATAGGCTTAAAGACTACAGAAGATGACGCTGTGAGAAAAAAAGTGGGTAATAATTAATATAAATGTATAGGGCGACACTAATTATGCAGAGAAAAATGTGGTTTTGACAGTGATTTAAAATTAACACCCCATACCATGAACTACTTTCTAAGGTAAGGCCCTCATTAATGTATACAGTTAAGTGTCTTAAATTAAAACCTACGAAAAGCTATTAATATTTTAACCCCGAAATACACGACAAACTGTTTAATTACTTACCTATATTTAATTCTTCTAATGTCATCTTTTAAAGCAAATTTTGAAGAAGACCTCTCCCGATGGTCCGAAACGTCAATAAATATATAACAGATCCAAGAATAGTTTTAATGATATCTATATATATATATATATATATATATATATATATATATATATATATATATATATATATATATACACGAGGCTGGTTTGAAAAGTCCGCGCAAAGTCCGAGAGATGGCACCACCGGCGCGTATCGAGGTCATGTTTAGTTAGTAGCATCTCTTGAACGAACGCACACCAAGTTTCAGCCATATTGGTCTATTTCTTTGTGTTTGGCATTCGTGTGAATCAAGGAAGTCGAGTGATTTTCAAGAAATGGACGAAAAAGAATTTCGTGTGGTGATTAAACATTACTTTATGAAAGGCAAAACGCCTCAGGAGACTAAAGAGAAGCTTGGTAAACATTATGGTGACTCTGCACCTTCGACTAGAACAGTTTATAAGTGGTTTCAAAAATTTCGGACTGGCCATATGGGCACAAGTGACGCTGAACGTTCTGGACGGCCTGTGGAGGTTACGACTCCAGAAATCATTGATCAAATCCATGATATGGTGATGGATGATAGAAGAGTTAAGGTGCGTGAGATTGCTAGTGCTGTGGGCATCTCGACTGAACGGGTACATAATATTTTGCATAAACATTTGGACATGAGAAAGCTATCAGCAAGATGAGTGCCGCGATTGCTCACGCTTGACCAAAAACGGAATCGTGTGAAGTGTTGCAAGGATGGTTTGTAGCTGTTCCAGAAGAATCCGGAGGACTTTAAGCGTCGTTTCGTCACTGTGGATGAAACATGGATACATTACTATACTCCTGAGACCAAACAACAATCTAAAACAATGGGTTGCCAAGGGGGAATCTTCACCTTCGGCCGGAAAGGTTATGGCGACTGTCTTTTGGGATTCGCAAAGGATAATCCTCATCGACTATCTGGAAAAGGGTAAAACTATTACAGGTGAATAATATTCATCGTTATTGGACCGTTTGAAAACCGAGCTGCAAGAAAAACGCCCGCGATTGGCCCACAAGAAAGTCCTTTTCCATCACGACAACGCACCAACACACACCTCAGCAGTTGTGGTCGCAAAATTAATGGAAATAGGATTCCAACTCGTTTCACATCCCCCCTATTCTCCAGACTTGGCTCTCTCGGACTACTATTTGTTCCCCAATTTGAAGAAATGGCTGGCGGGACACAGATTTTATTCAAACGGGGAGGTGATTGCAGACACTAATGGATATTTTGCAGACTTGGACAAATCCTATCATTCGGAAGGGATCAACAAACTAGAACATCGTTGGACGAAGTGTATAAGCCTAAAAGGAGACTATGTCGAAAAATAAAAAAGGTTTACCCCAAACACATAAATGCTTTTTATTTTTGCACGGACTTTTCAAACCAGCCTCGTATATATATATATATATATATATATATATATATATATATATATATATATATATATATTATATATAAAGTATTCTCGTTTTTTTCTTCTTTTCAATCAGCAAAATAAAGAATAGGATTTTTCTTGTAAGAAAGAATTTGAATATTTCAAAAACTCGCGGGTATCATACCCCAATATGTCGACAGGTCATGTGATCTTTACAAACTCGAACCCTCCCGAAGGTGCCGAGTCGAACTGTCGCTATCGTGTTTTATGTCTACGGATTCCCAAATTTAGGAGGTTTAGTAACGTATTCCTAGCAAAAGCTAACCGCTTTTTGCGATTAGCTTCCGAAATTAACGGCTTCTTCCTGGCTGCACACCCCTTATAACGTGTAAACAATTTCTCACTGTTTGTGAACAAACATTTTCCGAAAATAGTTCGCGTACTTTTAATTTTGATGCACTTTTCTTGGGATCTATAATTATTTGCCTAACAATACTGACCTCTTCACGAAGAGTCAGTTTCTTGAGATGACCGGAGCGTGGTCGAATTTTATAGGAACCCGTTGATTTATACTGGTTTTTAATGTACTGAACAGTAGCATGCGACTTTTTAACAATTTTTCTTATATTTCTGTACAATTTTCCATCTTTCCACAAATCAATTATGATCTTTCAAACTTGAAATGGAATTTCACAATTTCTCTCGCTCATTTTTAACACTGCCTTGAAATCCAACTGCAAAATTACTAGCAACAAGTGACAGATTATAAAGTATGGCGGAAAATTATTCATTTGTGTTCAGTTTAGCGAGCAATACGAGGCTGGTTTGAAAAGTCCGTGCAAAGTCCGAGAGATGGCACCACCGGCGCGTATCGAGGTCATGTTTAGTTAGTAGCATCTCTTGAATGAACGCACACCAAGTTTCAGCCATATTGGTCTATTTCTTTGTGTTTGGCATTCGTGTGAATCAAGGAAGTCGAGTGATTTTCAAGAAATGGACGAAAAAGAATTTCATGTGGTGATTAAACATTACTTTATGAAAGGCAAAACGCCTCAGGAGACTAAAGAGAAGCTTGATAAACATTATGGTGACTCTGCACCTTCGATTAGAACAGTTTATAAGTGGTTTCAAAATTTTCGGACTGGCCATATGGGCACAAGTGACGCTGAACGTTCTGGACGGCCTGTGGAGGTTACGACTCCAGAAATCATTAATCAAATCCATGATATGGTGATGGATGACAGAAGAGTTAAGGCGCGTGAGATTGCTAGTGCTGTGGGCATCTCGACTGAACGGGTACATAATATTTTGCATAAACATTTGGACATGAGAAAGCTATCCGCAAGATGGGTGCCGCGATTGCTCACGCTTGACCAAAAACGGAATCGTGTGAAGTGTTGCAAGGATGGTTTGCAGCTGTTTCAGAAGAATCCGGAGGACTTTAAGCGTCGTTTCGTCACTGTGGATGAAACATGGATACATTACTATACTCCTGAGACCAAACAACAATCTAAACAATGGGTTACCAAGGGGGAATCTGCACCAAAAAAGGCGAAGACCGTTCCTTCGGCCGGAAAGGTTATGGCGACTGTCTTTTGGGATTCGCAAGGGATAATCTTCATCGACTATCTGGAAAAGGGTAAAACTATTACAGGTGAATATTATTCATCGTTATTGGACCGTTTGAAAACCGAGCTGCAAGAAAAACGCCCGCGATTGCCCACAAGAAAGTCCTTTTCCATCACGACAACGCACCAGCACACACCTCAGCAGTTGTGGTCGCAAAAATTAATGGAAATAGGATTCCAACTCGTTTCACATTCCCCCTATTCTCCAGACTTGGCTCCCTCGGACTACTATTTGTTCCCCAATTTGAAGAAATGGCTGGCGGGACAAAGATTTTATTCAAACGAGGAGATGATTGCAGACACTAATGGATATTTTGCAGACTTGGACAAATCCTATTATTCGGAAGGGATCAACAAACTAGAACATCGTTGGACGAAGTGTATAAGCCTAAAAGGAGACTATGTCGAAAAATAAAAAAGGTTTACCCAAACACGTAAGTAGTTTTTATTTTTGCACGGACTTTTCAAACCAGCCTCGTAGATAGCTTCATAAAATGCGGCTGATTATAACGTGTATTTTTCAATGCAGTTCTTGAGTGTATGGAGACGTTTTTGACATTAATTTTCTTTACATTTTTTATAACATTAATGTAACTTCTAAATAAAATCTTCCGTAGTTGTTTTTAATAGTAATCCTCGTTGGTTAAGTTTCAAATATTAATTTAAACATGTTTCCTCATAGTTCCGATTAGTTAAACATAATTTGGTATTTATATTCTAAGTAGGGCTGCATTGAACCCTCCAAAATCAGAATACAATTTACAGAGAATATTGCCATTTTATCAAAATCCAATAATGGTATCGTAAGATGTAATAACATTCGCTTAGATGCTATCAGAATCTAAAATATTACGAGTCGAGAGTTACTTATAAATATACCGGAGTATGTAGAATTACAAGGCACAATGCTAAAATGACAATAAGATTTTCTTAGAGAGTACTATGTTAAACTAGACAACGATAATGCGCCATCTTCGGTAAACTTTAAGTATCAGATAACACATAATATTCTAGTTCAATTTTTAGGTAGAAGAAAATGTTACTTCAACACAAGAAAATGTGAATAGTGGATTTAGAGATGTTGTAAAGGCTAATAAGTAAGTTTAGTATTTTATTATTATATTGAAATGGGCTAGTACAACAAAATCGTCTATTTTTACCAGTACAGTCTGTCAATTAAGAACGTGTCCGCGATAATTCATTTTTGGTAGATGCGATCCCACAAAAAATTGGTAGAGGGAACTTTTGTCTGTGACGCATTTTAGTAAAAGTATCAGTCGATTCCGAACTTTCATCGAAATCACGTAAAATCCAAAATGAGTGACTTGTTTGCACGTCAGTTCGAGGCAGTCTTTCTTTACTCCCATCCAAAGAGGTCTAAAATGACACATTCTGCGGCCGCTAAATATATTAAAAAGTCGGTATCGTTTATGAAGAAGTGAGTAAATGGTTTTAACGAGATGAAAAATGACGATTTGCCCAACCGTGGCTCGGTAGGCAAAGTCACTCCAAAAGTCGAAAAATAAATCGTGTCTTTGTTTTTCACAGGACTCGAAATTGACGCTGCGTCAAGGAGCGGCAAGATTAAAAAAAACGTGTCCTATGAGACCATTCGACAACATCTTCGTGCTTGGGCCCACGATAAGATACTAGAGTGGTCCTCACAATCGCCGAACGTTAACCCCATTGAAAACGTATGAGAGAGAAAGCTCAGAAGAAAGACAACTTACTAAGGTTGCTAGCACACCAAAGAATACATTAATGGCAGAAAATTTTCTCGAGACCACATTTTTTCAAGAATACGAGCGGTCACGTTCTTACTTGGCAGACAGTATCTCTACCATCTTTTAAAGTTACCATTAACATTTCTAACAGAATACTGTAACACTTAAGGATGTGAATTTGTTTCGATATAGCGATAACCATTGATATATCAATAGCAATTCGATGGGGTTCAAGTCGGGTGATTGTGGAGGCCAAGTCATCACTTCCAGGACGTCATCGGATTTCCATTGGTCCAAAAGTTCTCTAATTTGTTTTAGCAGAATGTTTAGGGTCGTTGTTATGCTGAAAAATAAATTTCCCCTGAAAAATATCTCTTCCAGGAGGAAGCATTTGAATTAGCAAAATTTCTTGATACTGTTCTTTTCGCATGATTCCTTCTATCCTAAAGATTTTCCAACTTTACCGTTGCCAAAACAACCCCAAACAAATATTGAACCTCCACGTTTTACTGTAGGCAACTGACAAGCTTCCAACATCTTCTCTCCAGTTGACCGCCGTACGTAAATTCGTCGATTTGAACCGAAATTTTCGAATTTAGATTCGTCGCTCCAAAGGGCGGAATTCCATTGTTCTGATGTCCAATTTTTATGTTCTCGGGCCCTTTCTAATCGTTTACGTTTATTCACTTGCCTAAGAAGTGGTTTCCTCACTGCGACTCTCCCGTATAGTCTACCTTTTGCTAACCTGTTCTTCACGGTTGTCACGCGGATGGGGATGGGCCACCCCAGGTTTACTTGAGCCGTGATTTCTGTTGAGGTTAGGCGGCGATTACGTCTGCTGGACATTGTTATAGCTCTGTCTTCAGCAGGAATCGTTTTTTTCGAAGCTTTCCTGAACATTTTTGGTTGAGATTCCATGTCCCACAGAAAATTTTTTTTTACGATGTAATCCACCGTTCTTCTTGGCATCCGCATCACTCGCGATTTGTCGACTCGAGTGACCATTTTGATGTCTCGCAATTATCAGAACCCGATTTTTAACGGAAACTTTTTTCGTTTTTGGCATTTTCACAAAACAATTGAGCGTGAAATGAGTTGTTACTTCAACTGGAATTCTCAGAAATCGCCTCAAAACGATTATCATGCAAAACTTGGAAATTTGTTCTAATTGGTTTTTAGTTTGTGATTTCACCAAAAAGGCTATCTAAACAATTTTATGATGGACACTTGTTAAGAACAATTAAATTTACCTAATATAATAAAACGGTTTATTTAGGTATTAAATTTTTTGTAGTTACATTGACATTTCTAGGTGGGCAAATACTTTCTGATGGTAGTGTATATACATATGTGGTTATGTTGGGAAATTGAATTATCCATACGTTTTCTTCTATTCTTGGGTTGGGAAAAAATGTTTTTTTAACATGTTTAACGTGAAAGCTATGGAATATTAAGTCAATTATAAATTTCAAAGTCATTATTTTATAGTTTCTTAAACCTAGTTATAAACTAGTCATGTGATAAAAGAAAAAAATTAAAACGATTTAATAGCACTATTTATTACAATTTTAATTAGACTTATTACAACCTGTACGGATTTAACCTAACATTTCTGGTGGATTTTCTTGCGGCTGCAGGTTTCTTAAATAATTTGAGTTCTTCAATGCTTCTATCAACTTTTCGTTGAAACAACCTTCAGGACAGTCATAGAAAATAATCTGGCATAATCTTAACGAGTTACCCTGATAGTTATTCTTGGTTGGGTAAAAATCTGCTTCTGTCCTTTTTTTGGATCATCGAGCGTATTCCTTAGAGTTCTTAGACTATTGAGAGGAGTAAACGCTCAACTTCTTACTGTTGTCCACAGTGATACTGGATCTAGTAGTTTTAGAATAATACACCAAATTTCCACAGGAAAGTTTGGTAATATAAATGTGTGGCCACTGATAAAAGGAAGGAGTTTGTACAGCTTGGGCTAGACAACAGTACCGCAGTTGAAATAAAAATAACCTGTAAGCCAAAAGGTTTGGCTTTATAATCAGATCGTTGCAACCAATTGTGAATAAAATCACTACGTATGTAGACATTAAAGGCATAAAGATGACAGCAGTTTTAATAACATTTCAAAATACATAGAAAAGGAAGGAAGATAAAATCTGAAATTGGAAAAGAGACATGAAAAAATTTTCGAGATACATTAAACACATACATAACCGAATTTTTAACATACACTGATTGACAATCGGCGAGGTAGAGGGGCATTCTTTTCTCCAGTCGCCCTCTTGCTACTTTCGCCCATTGTTAAAACTTTCATACCACTTAATTTACTTTAGCCTTGACATTCATCAGTTTATATCATAGAAAATGTGGTAACTACATCGAGAACAAAATTTGTTTGCCACACGTCACTGATTTTCATGCATCGTAACATCAGATAAAATACCACCAACTTTGTACGCCCATTGAACACAGACCAGTAGACATGTTTATGAGAGGAACTGATATTCTCGTTAGTCGCATATACCTTATATAGCCCCCGATAGTTTTTTAACGCACTATGTATAATTTCAATGACAATGATTTATTTTTTCGCAGGTTACATGCAGTTGCATACCCAACGACAGGCGCTGTACTAGGCTCTCTTCTAGGCGGCCCAATAGGTCTTGTCCTAGGTATGAAAGTGGGAGGTATAGCAGCATTGACCTGTGCAGTAGCTGGATATGCAGGGGGTAGATTCATCAAAAAACAAAAAGACTTGGATATCAACGAATCTGAACATGTTATCAATAACGAAAATAACGAAAATCATACAACTCAAACAGAGAACTCAAAAAAAGATATTTGACGTCAGAGGTGTTATTTGTGTTAAATGAATTCCACTTTTTTGTAATTAATTAATAAGCAGCTTTAAGGCATATTGTAATATAGAACGTTTATTTTAGCTTCTTTAGTGTTAGAAGGTTTTATAAATAAATTGAAAACATGTATACGCAATATTGTGTGTTTAATATTGTCTTTATAAGGTATGCGACGAAGTCCTGTTTTGCGATTAGCTTCCGAAATTAACGCCTTCTTCCTGCCTGCACACCCCTTATAGCCTGCCCTGTGTAAACAATTTCTCACTGTTTGTGAACAAATATTTTTCGAAATAGTTCGCGTACTTTTAATTTTGGTGCACTTTTCTTGGGGATCTATAATTATTTGCCTAACAATACTGACCTCTTCATGAAGAGTCAATTTCTTGGGATGACCGGAGCGTGGTCGAATTTTATAGAAACCCGTTGATTTATACTGGTTTATAATGTACTAAACAGTAGCATGCAACTTTTTAACAATTTTTCTTATATTTCTGTACAATTTTCCATCTTTTCTCAAATCAGTTATGATCTTTCAAACTTGGAATGGAATTTCACAATTTCTCTCGCTCATTTTTAACGCTGCTTTGAAATCCAACTGCAAAATTACTAGCAACAAGTGACAGATTATAGAGTATGGCGGAAAATTATTCATTTGTGTTCAGTTTAGCGAGCAATAGATAGCTTCATAAAATGCAGCTAATTATAACGTGTTTTTAGTGTTCCGTACGGAATATGTTATCATCATTGGGATGCTTTTGCCATTTTTTATATAAAATACTTTTGGTATTACATGACTCAATAATCGCACCAGTTATCCATGGTTTCCTTGTCTTATCCTTTCTGGTCCTATGAACTAAAGCTTTCGTAGATTTTTCTATCACATTATTTATATTCTTTACTAGATGGTTAATACTGTTCAATATTATTATATTTTGTTATATTCCAATTTACTGAACCACAAGAGTTTATTACAATCAATTCTATATGTTTCATAATTTTGATTTATTTTTTTCCTAGTTTTGTCTATTCGCAAAAACAGCACATCATGATCTGTCAACCTATACTCAAGTTTATGTGCAATCACATTTACATCCTGCACCTTCCCATGGGCATTGTCAATACAAGAGCCTTTACCACTTATAATTGACCTTGTGGATGTAGGAAAAAATGATACATATTGCCTTTCCAAAAAAAATATTCATATATGTATATATATATATATATATATATATATATATATATATATATATATATATATATATATATATATACATATATATGTATATATGTATATGTATATATAACACATGGGCTGAAAAGTCCCGGGCCTAACACATAGATGGCGCTAGTTTTATTGCAGTCACCTTTTTTTTCAGTTAATACTAACCTTCAAAAGACAGCTGTTAAAATTTCATGATATTCTATTCATTAGTTTGTGAGTTATTGTGCTAAGAGTGACGCTACTTTTGTTATTTTCAAAACAATGGATCAAAAACAATTTCGTGTTTTAATTTTACACTGCTTCTTGATGGGGAAAAAAATACCCTTCAAGCGAAGCAATGGCTTGAAAAGTGTTATGGGGACTCCGCTTCATCAGAAACAAACAATAAAACGTTGGTTTGCTGACTTCAAACGTGGTCGTAGAGACACCGATGATGCAGAACGCAGTGGACGTCCAAATGAGGCGGTAACACCAGAAAACATCAAAAAAATCCATAAAATCGTTTTGAATGATCGAAAAGTGAAGTTGCGTGAGTTAGCTGACATCGTAAAGATATCAAAAGAACGTGTTGGCTTTATATTGCATGAGCATTTGACTATGAGAAAGCTCTGTTCAAAGTGGGTGCCGCGTTTGCTCACTGTTGATCAAAAACAAGAACGTGTTGATGATTCTGAGCAATGTTTGGCCATGTTTAAACGTAACAAACCGGAATTTTTGCGTCGATATGTGACAATGGATGAAACATGGATCCATCACTTCACTCCGGAATCAAAACGATCGTCATCTGAGTGGACAGCAACTGGTGAACCTCGTCCAAAGCGCCCGAAAGCACAACAATCGGCTGGAAAGGTTATGGCCTCGGTATTTTGGGATGTGCGTGGTGTAATATTCATCGACTATCTTGAGAAAGGAAATACCATCAACAGTGAATATTATATAGCGTTATTGGAGCGTTTGAAGGCCGAAATTGCAAAGAAACGACCGCATATGGCAAAGAAAAAATTTTGTTTCATCAAGACAACGCACCGTGTCACAAGTCAATCAAAACAATGGCAAAACTACATGAATTGAACTTCGAATTGCTCCCACATCCACCGTATTCGCCAGATTTGGCTCCCAGCGACTACTGGCTGTTCGCAGACCTGAAAAAAATGCTCGCCGGTAAGAAATTTCGCACGAATGAAGAGGTTATCGCTGAAACTGAGGCCTATTTTGAGGCAAAAGATAAATCGTTCTACAAAAGTGGTATTGAAATGTTAGAGCGGCGCTGGAATGATTGCGTTGCTCTTGATGGAGATTACGTTGATGAATAAAGCTATTTTGAACCAAAAAAACCGTGTTTTCTTTGTTAGGCCCGGGACTTTTCAGCCCATGTGTTATATATATATATATATATATATATTATATATATATATATATATATATATATATATATATATATATATATTATATATATATATATATATATATATATATATATATATATATATATATATATATATTATATATATATATATATATATATATATATATATATATATATATATATATATATAATATATATATATATATATATATATATATATATATATATATATATATATATATATATATATATATATATATATATATATATATATATATATATATATATATATATATATATATATATATATATATATATATATATATATATATATATATATATATATATATATATATATATATATATATATATATATATATATATATAAATAAAGAAAGAAAGCAAAATCGCTGTCCCCCCACCTTATCTCGAAAAGTACTGATCAAAAAATTTTAAAAAAACTCTGGAATATTCTCCAGGGAGTGTAGATTGAACGAAAATTATCACGAGTGCATTACCTTTAATAATTTATCTGGTATATAAAAAAAAAATTTCAAGGTCATCAATTTTCAGTGAAGATTGGAAACAAACTTTGTTCAAAACTAATTTGGGGTGTGTTTTGTGAAGTCACTGATTATTTTATACCACCGTAACAACATTTTTTATTTTAAAAGCAATCAACGTATGGAACACTAATTGTGCAAGTTCAACTTGCACTTGACCGGTTATTTTCAATGCAGTTCTTGAGTTACATGCAGTTGCATACCCAACGACAGGCGCTGTACTAGGCTCTCTTCTAGGCGGCCCAATAGGTCTTGTCCTAGGTATGAAAGTGGGAGGTATAGCAGCATTGACCTGTGCAGTAGTTGGATATGCAGGGGGTAGATTCATCAAAAAACAAAAAGACTTGAATATCAACGAATGTGAACATGTTATCAATAACGAAAATCATACAACTCAAACAGAGAGCTCAAAAAAAGATATTTGATGTTAAAGGTGTTATTTGTGTTAAATGAATTCCACTTTTTTGTAATTAATTAATAAGCAACTTTAAGGAATATTGTAACATAGAACGTTTATTTTAGCTTCTTTAGTGTTAGAAGGTTGTATAAATAAATTGAAAACATGTATACCCAATATTGTGTTTAATATTGTCTTTATAAGATATGCGTCAAAGTCCGGTTTGTGATCCAGTATGTGCGAAAAATCATTGTTGGTGTGTGATTACCACCGTAAATGTCCATAATTTCAAAATTTTTTTGTTAAATGTAGGGGAGACCCGGGCAAACGAACACTCCGGCTTTAGCGAATAATAATAATAATAATGTCTTTATTGTAATTTACAGGGTAAAATTACAAAAGGCGAAATTGAAGCCAGGCTTCCTCATTTAACCTATACATATATATAATAATAACTAAATTTGTATATGTGAACTAAAAACTAAGACATAAATATAACTGTGACACAAATGTTATTTGAGACATGGTACAAACACAATAATACTACATTTTGACGCAACGGTGACATAAGAGTCCGGATCAAAACAGAAAGCAAATCATGCACGGGACGACAATGTTATCAACATGTTGCGTGCCCTATGTTTAAACGCGGTGGGTTTTAACTGTCTTTAAGTCTGCAGGGAACTTATTGTAAGACATTGATATCTGATAGCTAAATGATCGTTCGAATAAAGTTGTTCTATGATAAGGAGGAGTGATGGTAAATTTATGCCTCAAATCTAAAGCATGAGCATCATATCTAAATTTAACTTTCTGATACAAATAATTGGGAATTTTTTTGAAAATTATCTTATTAAATAGAACCAAACTATGTAAATGCCTTCTTTCGCTCATAATTAGCCACCCAATCTCTTTCATTCCAGCACTCAGTCCCCTCTCATACTTTCTTATGTCACCAATCAGACGCACACAACAGTTCTGCATACGCTGTATACGTTTGACATCTCGCTCCACAAGACAGGGTCCATACACAGTGTCGCAGAAAGCAAAGTGCGACAGCACCAATGTTTCGCACAAGGATTTTTTCAGAGCGGCATTCAAGAGGTGTCGTTGGTTAAAAATAAGTTTTAAATTTGCAAATGCTTTTCTGATACAGCGGCTAATATGTTCTGAGAATCTCAATTTAACGTCCAGCAATAATCCCAAGTTCCTGGCAACACTGGAAACCTGTACTGTGTCATTATTTATACTGACATGTATCAGATCCTGATATTGATCCCTACATTGCTCTCGTCCAAATAAAAGTAACTGACTTTTTTTAGGATTCAATTCAAGACAATGGTTTAGCGAAACTTTCCGAAGATGCTCAAGCTCATTCGAAAGTTTATCATTCGCCTGCAGAATTTGTTCGGGTCGAAATGACATATAAATCTGCGTGTCATCTGCGTATAGGTGCGTTGAGACGTTCTTCAGGTTGACAGTAAGTTGAGAAATGTACAATGTGAAAAGTAGAGGCCCAAGGATTGACCCCTGAGGCACACCACACTTAGTGACTACTTGACTGGATTGTTTACGATTAAGTTTTACACACTGTGTTCTGTTCTCGAGATAGCTCTTAATACTCCCCACTAAATTTAAATTACACTGGTCAACATGATTTTTGTCACAAGGAAACTGAATAGACCCTAGTTCGCATTTTTATGCTAAATTCAAATATGTTATCAGATTTCTTCTATCAGGCATAATTTTCTTATGACAGTAATTTTTGTGTAATATACTTAGGAGGTAATATATTAGGATTTCATTGTTATAATTCTTGTAAATATAGAATTTGTATTCAAAATAATTAGGCACCAGGCAGACTTATTCATGTTGAAACATGTTTTAACTCTGTCCAAGCTTAATGATGATCTTGTACAAATATTGCACTTTTTAGCAAGCAGAGGGCCAGTAGCCAGTATTGTAGTTTGTGATGTTTATTGTTTTTATTTGTAAGTTTTTTTTATAAAGGTTTCAAAATGCCAAGAAAGCGTGTAAATCAACCAAATTTCTGCTACATGTGTGGTGAACTGACCTTCAATCTTACAGTCCCTGGCCAAATATTAGACGCACTGCAAGATTTCATGTAAAATATTAATTACCGAGTGATATTGTACCGTTTTATTATTTTAAATTGATTTGTTTTTTATTTTTATATTACCCAATCAATTACCTATTTATTTGACATAAATAAAACAGCATTAATTTAGAAAAGCATATAAGTTTATTAAGTTTTAAAGAAAAGTGAAATTAATGTTAGTAAAAGTCAATATTTAGTTGAGCCACCTTTAGCCGCTATCAAAGCTTTAATTCTGCGCGGCATGCTATCAACGCAAGATTGTACTGTCTCCTGCATTTGAGGATGATGATTCCACACATGAATAATCTTTTCTAGGAGCTGGGTTTTGTTGGTAATCACATCTTTAGCCACGTCTCTTTTCATCAGCTCCGACACATTTTCAATGGGGTTCATATCAGGGCCAATCCAACAGAGGGATATTTTTTTCTGCCAAAAAAGCTTTAACAGACCGAGCAGTGTGGCAGGGAGCTCCATGTTGCATGAAAGTGAATGGTTCCCCATTTGGAAACCATTCTCTGAGCTGCGGAATCAACCGATTTTGTAATACTTCTTTGTACTGATCTTGCCTCATTATTCCTTTGACGACGTACAGACGTCCAGTGCCCTTGCCGCTGATGACTGACCAAATCATCACTTTGGTGGGATGTTTAACCGTCGGGACGACACAATCAGGATGAAACTTTTCTCCATGACGACGACGCACATACTGAGTTTTATTCTGCAAAAATTCGAATGTGCTTTCCTCACTGAAGCAGACCTGTCAAAAATAGGAAAAATATATAAACTTCCATGTTTATTTGTTTTTATTTAACTGAAAATGATAATAATGTATCAATTATTGATTAAATTGCTGTATCTTATCGATCTCCAGAAGTCCACATCTTTGTCTTGCCATTGTTTGGCCCACTTCAGGCGCTTTGCTTTCATTGCAGCTGTTAACTTGGGCTTCCTGGCGGGGCGACAGGCCTTAAAATCTAATTCTTTCAATTTTCTTCGAACAGTGCGCTCAGAAGCATTTACGCTAGCATCCTGGAGTTGTGATTTTATTACCTTTGTGGTAGCAAATCTGTTTTTCTACACAAATTTTCTTCAAACATCTCTCTGACCGTGGAGTGAAAATTGGTTTTCTACCGCATCTTTTCTTTCTTTTCGGGCTTAATTCCTTCCCTGACTCAATTTTCTTTTTTATGCGTCGTACACTAGCTTCAGAAACCTCCAATCTTCGTGATATTTCTCGGTTTGTAAATGTTTTCGCAATCACAAGGGCCTTCACTTCAGCTTTTTTACGTGGTGAAAGATCGCCTTTTCTACCCATAATGAAAATAGTCCAATTACTTTTTTAAAACACTGCATACAAAATAAACTAATAACTGAGTAGTATAAAACTGTTAAACAAACAATCACAGTCCATAAAGCCACAGAAACACGTCCGTACCTGACTCGATTTCGATCACGACTGATACAGGTTTGTACTTATTTACGTTCATGTATCACTTTGTCAACACAGTGTTGCCATATGTTAAAAATAAATACAAATATGTAGTCTACAACAATTCTTTTAAATAAAAATCAATAATATTGTAGTTTAAATATACCATTATTGCATAAAAACTCTTAAGAAACATAAAATTACTAAAAAAAATCCAGTGCGTCTAATAATTTGGCCAGGGACTGTAGAGGCGAAATTATACACCGCTTGTGAAAAAATGTTAAAAGCTTTATTTTGGGTGTAAGGCTGGTGATTTTGATAAAGACTGGGCCACAAATTTCTGCTGTATATCATGTGTCAGGCTTCTCACTGGTTGGAAAAATGGTACTCATCATATGCCGTTTTCAGTCTCTATGATTTGGAGGGAACAGAAGGACCATTCAACTGATTGTTATTTCTGCTTAACTAACATTAAAGGAATTACGTCCAAAACAAAAATATACAGTTAAGTAAAAGTACCCCAATATGGCATCTACAATTAGACCTGTGCCACATAGCGAAGAGTATCCTGTACCAAAGTTTCCAGATTTCATGACTTTAAGTGATAACTCCGACTCCGACCCAGCTCATACTGAAGACGGAAAAAAACCAAAAGAAAAGTCACCCTACATTTGAAGTAAGTAGTTTATCAGAACCTCACTTTTTATCTTATCTTAGATCTTAATGATCTTATATGGGATTTAAATTTGTCTAAATAGTCAGCTGAACTTTTAAGTTCCAGGCTCAAAGGTTGGAATCTACTCCAAAACGATACAAGGATATGCGTTTATCGTAGACGCCATAGTGATTTCAGTGACTACTTCTCTAAAGAAGGCCATGTAGCTTTTTGTAATGATATTTGTACAGTAATGGAGGCTCTTGGACATCAATATCAGCCAGATAAGTGGCAATTGTTCATAGACTCATCGAAAGTCAGTTTGAAGGCTGTACTACTCCATAATGGGAATGAATTACTATCAATACCTGTCGCGCATGCCAGTGATATGAAGGAGACATGAAAATATGAAATTGCTGTTAGAAAAAAATTCAGTATACTAAATATAACTGGAATATCTGTGGTGATTTGAAGGTTATAGCTTTATTGTTAGGTTTGCAACTTGGATACACAAAATTCTGCTGTTTCTTGTGTGAATAGGATAACAGGGATAAGGAGTCTCACTACATAAGGAAACAATGGCCTAAACGTGAGTCTCGTATTCCTGAGCATAAAAATGTATCAAATACCCCATTAGTGGATCCCGAAAAGGTGTATTTACGAGGCTGGTTTGAAAAGTCCGTGCAAAAATAAAAACTACTTATGTGTTTGGGGTAAACCTTTTTTATTTTTCGACATAGTCTCCTTTTAGGCTTATACACTTCGTCCAACGATGTTCTAGTTTGTTGATCCCTTCCGAATAATAGGATTTGTCCAAGTCTGCAAAATATCCATTAGTGTCTGCAATCACCTCCTCGTTTGAATAAAATCTTTGTCCCGCCAGCCATTTCTTCAAATTGGGGAACAAATAGTAGTCCGAGGGAGCCAAGTCTGGAGAATAGGGGGGATGTGAAACGAGTTGGAATCCTATTTCCATTAATTTTGTGACCACAACTGCTGAGGTGTGTGCTGGTGCGTTGTCGTGATGGAAAAGGACTTTCTTGTGGGCCAATCGCGGGCGTTTTTCTTGCAGCTCGGTTTTCAAACGGTCCAATAACGATGAATAATATTTACCTGTAATAGTTTTACCCTTTTCCAGATAGTCGATGAGGATTATCCCTTGCGAATCCCAAAAGACAGTCGCCATAACCTTTCCGGCCGAAGAAACGGTCTTCGCCTTTCTTGGTGCAGATTCCCCCTTGGTAACCATTGTTTAGATTGTTGTTTGGTCTCAGGAGTATAGTAATGTACCCATGTTTCATCCACAGTGACGAAACGACGCTTAAAGTCCTCCGGATTCTTCTGGAACAGCTGCAAACCATCCTTGCAACACTTCACACGATTCCGTTTTTGGTCAAGCGTGAGCAATCGCGGCACCCATCTTGCGGATAGCTTTCTCATGTCCAAATGTTTATGCAAAATATTATGTACCCGTTCAGTCGAGATGCCCACAGCACTAGCAATCTCACGCACCTTAACTCTTCTGTCATCCATCACCATATCATGGATTTGATCAATGATTTCTGGAGTCGTAACCTCCACGGGCCGTCCAGCACGTTCAGCGTCACTTGTGCCCATATGGCCAGTCCGAAAATTTTGAAACCACTTATAAACTGTTCTAATCGAAGCTGCAGAGTCACCATAATGTTTATCAAGCTTCTCTTTAGTCTCCTGAGGCGTTTTGCCTTTCATAAAGTAATGTTTAATCACCACACGAAATTCTTTTTCGTCCATTTCTTGAAAATCACTCGACTTCCTTGATTCACACGAATGCCAAACACAAAGAAATAGACCAATATGGCTGAAACTTGGTGTGCGTTCATTCAAGAGATGCTACTAACTAAACATGACCTCGATACGTGCCGGTGGTGCCATCTCTCGGACTTTGCACGGACTTTTCAAACCAGCCTCGTACCTCCCCTGCACATAAAACTGGGGCTTATAAAAAATTTTGTAAAAAAAAAATGGATAAAGATTCTGCTGCGTTTATGCATTTGAAATCTAAATTTGCTAAAATAAGGATGCAAAATTGAAGGAAGGAATTTTTGAGGAACTGTTACATCCACCGAAAAAAGCAGTGTGGAAATCATTCAAAAATATCTAGCACACACTATGGTGAAATAGTGTGTGCTTCATACAAAGAAATAGGCTGCAACATGTCCTTAAAAATTCACTTCTTGGACTCCCACCTACACTTATTCCCTGAACAACTTGGGACTGTCTCTGATAAGCACGGTGAGCGTTTTTATCAGCAGATTTCTACTATGGAAAAGAGGTACCAAGCCAAATGGAGTCCCAGTATGCTAGCCGACTATTGCTGGACCATGAAAAGAGACATCCCGAAGGCAAAATATAACCGAAAATCATCATATCAAACTTTTTAGGTTAGACAAAATTAGCCGTGTATTTATTATTCGGTGTTTTGTAAGTACTAATTATTTTAAAACTTTAAACACGTTCCACAAAAAAAACCCTGCCTGATGGATAAAATCTGAAAACATATTTAAACTCAGCATGGAAAAGTTAAATATATTCCGTTAATTTAGCCCTTGAGGAAAAAAAAAATTGTAGGCAGTGTTATTGGTCCGTAGGCTAGTGCGAGTCCATAGCCATGATCGACCATCTTCGCTCAATGATCGGCACACAGTTCGGGGGAGAGGCGCGTTGCGCGTCGACCTTGAGGCGCAAATTGTGTTTTTAACGAAAAAATATTGGTTTTACGATGTAAGTGTTTTGTTGTGTATTAATGTGAATTTATACGGATGGCGTGATTGATTTAGTAAGGATTCTAATTCATGTTTGAGTAGCATTCTACGTTGTATGTATGATGAGGATTGAAATGATGGTTTTCGGTAAAAATGTGATAACCTCAAAATAGGTTGTGTAGGGCAAAGTGGATACCGTATTCGCTTTGCCCGTACCTTTTTATTATTTCTGTGACTCTTTATACTTATTGTAATTTGTTTCGGATGGTATTTAAGTATAAAAAGAAAACAAGCCAAGGGTCCCGGTCCGAGGATGTTATGAGAACAACTATAAATTTTTGCAAAGCTGGAAGAGATCCGCCGAGAAGTATGGATTACCATATGCTACTTTATATAGGCCAAAAGTGGTAAAGTTTCTGCACAGCTTGGTCGATTCTGTCCAGTTTTTAATAAGGATCAAGAAGGTGATTTAACGAAATATATTAAAAACATGGATGGAGTCTTCTTTGGGCTCACTCCCGACGAATTGAAGAGTTTAGCATTTGTGTACCCAAAGAAAAATGAATTGGAATATCCCAAAAATTGGGACATATACTAAAAAGCCTGCGATGATTGGTTTCGTTGATTCTTATCCCGTCATGCTGACATAAATCCTTAGAACTCCAGAAGCAAGGTCTATTGTCAGGGCGAAAAGATTTAACCGTCGCGAAGTCAACCGTTTCTATGTTCATCTTGAAGCTCGAATTGACCAACTCAACATTGACGATTCCAGATTGTATAATATGGATAAAATCGGAATATCCACAACAACAAATACGTCTCTAAAAGTATTTTCCACAAAACGGAAAAAACAGGTGGGTATAATGCCAGTGTAGAACGTGGTCAATTGACAACGGTTATCGGTTGTTGTGCTTCTGGTTCATTCCTTCCACCCTTTATGATTTGGCTAGAAAAAAGTCCGTGCAAAGTCCGAAAGATGGCACCACCGGCGCGTATCGAGGTCATGTTTAGTTAGTAGCATCTCTTGAATGAACGCACACCAAGTTTCAGCCATATTGGTCTATTTCTTTGTGTTTGGCATTCGTGTGAATCAAGGAAGTCGAGTGATTTTCAAGAAATGGACGAAAAAGAATTACGTGTGGTGATTAAACATTACTTTATGAAAGGCAAAACGCCTCAGGAGACTAAAGAGAAGCTTAATAAACATTATGGTGACTCTGCATCTTCGATTAGAACAGTTTATAAGTGGTTTCAAAATTTTCGGACTGGCCATATGGGCATAAGTGACGCTGAACGTTCTGGACGGCCTGTGGAGGTTACGACTCCAGAAATCATTGATCAAATCCATGATATGGTGATGGATGACAGAAGAGTTAAGGTGCGTGAGATTGCTAGTGCTGTGGGCATCTCGACTGAACGGGTACATAATATTTTGCATAAACATTTGGACATGAGAAAGCTATCCGCAAGATGGGTGTCGCGATTGCTCACGCTTGACCAAAAACGGAATCGTGTGAAGTGTTGCAAGGATGGTTTGCAGCTGTTCCAGAAGAATCCGGAGGACTTTAAGCGTCGTTTCGTCACTGTGGATGAAACATGGATACATTACTATACTCCTGAGACCAAACAACAATCTAAACAATGGGTTACCAAGGGGGAATCTGCACCAAAAAAGGCGAAGACCGTTCCTTCGGCCGGAAAGGTTATGGCGACTGTCTTTTGGGATTCGCAAGGGATAATCCTCATCGACTATCTGGGAAAAGGGTAAAACTATTACAGGTGAATATTATTCATCGTTATTGGACCGTTTGAAAACCGAGCTGCAAGAAAAACGCCCGCGATTGGCCCACAAGAAAGTCCTTTTCCATCACGACAACGCACCAGTACACACCTCAGCAGTTGTGGTCGCAAAATTAATGGAAATAGGATTCCAACTCGTTTCACATCCCCCCTATTCTCCAGACTTGGCTCCCTCGGACTACTATTTGTTCCCCAATTTGAAGAAATGGCTGGCGGGACAAAGATTTTATTCAAACGAGGAGGTGATTGCAGACACTAATGGATATTTTGCAGACTTGGACAAATCCTATTATTCGGAAGGGATCAACAAACTAGAACATTGTTGGACGAAGTATATAAGCCTAAAAGGAGACTATGTCGAAAAATAAAAAAGGTTTACCCCAAACACATAAGTAGTTTTTTATTTTTGCACGGACTTTTCAACCAGCCTCGTATACTCCAAACGGTTGGACGACAGGTGAAGTTGCTTCTTTTAGGTTGTTGTTATATGATAATTTAACTCCTGCCCTCTTTATAATCTGATTATCGATTTCCAGCTTGCACCTAATTGGTTCTTTGGAGATAACTACTGATTTGGTCTTTTCAGCCAATATTTTCATATAAATTTCTTTACTGTTGTATTAAAAGGATGTAATAGTCTCAGCCTCGTATACTCCAAACGGTTGGACGACAGGTGAAGTTGCTTTGAATTAGATGACGTTTTTTGTAGGGCATATACGGCTAACTCTTGATAGAAAAGTCCTACTCTTACTGGGTAACCATGAAAGTCACAAGTTTTATCCTGCTTTAGAATATGCAAGCAAGAATAACGTGCTTTAGCTCGGCATACTACTCATAAAATGCACGTTTGTGTGCCCACTGAAAACATACTTTGAAAGAGAGGTCAATGCTTTCCAGAAATCTCGCCCTGGCCGCATTATTAACCAGTGGCTAGGTTATTAGCACCACCTTACCTGAAAACCGCAGTAGCTCTAAATGTAGTTCATGGGTTTGAACGACCTGATTTTTGGCCAGTAAACAGATATGCTTTTGGTGATGAAGATTTCGAGCTGGCTGCTGTAATTGTACAGCAACTATGTATAAATTTACCTGAATCCATTATTGAGGCTTCATCTACTCCAAACAAATCAACCGGAGACTTGTCTAATCTTCTAGAGATAGTACAAGAAAAGAATTTCGAAGCGGCTGCTAAAACTGCAAATACATCTAATACTGAGGTATCATCCACTGTAAACGAATCTACTGGAAACGTATCTGAACCACTAGAGAGAGTCCAATCCGTCATACCAATTTCTGATTCTTCTGAGATCATAACCTGATCTAGGTTATGACTTACGACCAAAGACGCCTGAAGAGACACAAAACGATGGCCGCGATACTCCACCAAAACCTGGATGTTCCAAGATCTATTTTAATCCTTTGGCTTTGAGACCTATACCACAACCAGCTAAATCAAATAGCACACGGAAAAGAAAGCTACAAAAATCTGAAATTCCGACCAACATCCCGATAAAAGAAGAACAGAGGGGTAAGTTTGAAAAAACAAAGTTCTCCTTCTTCTTTCTATTAGGCATTCCGGCCTGTTTTTCTTTAATGTATCGTCGCTACAGGTTGTCGTTCCATCTTTTTCGTGGGCGTCCTATACTCCTTCGGCCCACCGGTGATTTATCTCGAGCTATTTTCACTAATTATCGTTCCGACATTCTATTTATTGTTGGTTCTATTCTTCACATATGTGCCTTATGTTGTCATTTGTTTCTCCATCCCAAAGTGTTCTTCCTGCAATTCTTCTTATTGTTTTCATTTCACTTGTTTGTAAGTATTTCTGAGTTTTGCGTGTTTCTAGTCTTGTCTCTGCCATGTAAATCATAACTGGTCGAACTACAGATTTATATATATACGAGATTTTACTTCTGTTTACAAGTATTTATTTTTCCAAATAGTGTCATTCAAGCATCCTGCTATTCTATTGGCTTTTATTATTTGTTCTTTTATTTCTTCTTTTAGGTTGTTGTTATATGATAACCTCCTGCCCTCTTTATAATCTGATTATCGATTTCCAGCTTGCACCTAATTGGTTCTTTGGAGATAACTACTGATTTGGTCTTTTCAGCCAATATTTTCATATAACTTTCTTTACTGTTGTATTAAAAGGATGTCTCTGCCAGTCATCTCATTCTCAGCGACTAGAACAGTATCGTCGGCGTAACACAATATTTGTATCTCTTTATTGCCTTTTTTTATTTTACCTGTTTAATTATTTCATCTAATATAATGTTAAATAGTAGGAGACTCAGTGAGTCTCCTTGTCTAATACTAGTTGTTACCTCTATGGGTTCAGTTAACTTCGAATTTACTCTCGCTTCTATTTTATTTCTCTTGTAAATGTTCTCAGTTAGTTTTATTGTATCCAATGAAATATTCTTGTCATAAAGCACTACGTCTTGTAGCTGTACTCTATCAAATGCTTTTACCAAATCTATAAAGCATAAGAACCTTGGTCTGTTGTACTCAATTAATTTTTCAATAGTTTGTCTGATTACAAATACTGCGTCGTTATAGGATCTTTCGCTCCTAAATCCTTGTTGTTCTTCGGAAAGCTGTATAAGTGGAGTTATTTTATTGGTAACAATTTTTGTCGTCAGTTTTAAAGTTGTGCACAAGAGGTTCATTCTTCGATAATTATTAGGATCGGTTTTTTCTCCTTTTTTCATTATGCTTGTTCTCTATTCTTTTGGTATTCGCGATCCCTATATTATTTTGATCATGAGTTTCGTCAATTCTTTAGTCAGTTTTACTCCTCCGTACTTTAGTAGTTCATTTTGTATTTCGTCCTTATCAGCTGATCTTCGATTCTTGAATTTTTTGAGAGCTTCTTCCACGTATTTACCATCTATTTCTGACGTTTCGTTGATAACTATTCCTAGTGTTTCGGGTGACAAAATTTCTGTTGTATTATATAACAATAATTTATCCATGTATTAGTGCTTTCATTTCCTTTTGCTATCCACGTATCATTCTCCAAATCTCCTTTTGCATATCATACAAGTCATCTTCCATTTCTTTAGAGAATTTTCCCAGTGTTCCATTTTCTTTATTCTCACTAATGCGTTTGTTTCATTGCGGACTGTCTTATATTCGTCATATGTTTCTCTAGTTTTTCTTGATCTATATTTACGTGCTTTTTTTTAAACATACATATGTTCTCTGGCCAGGTTAACAGATATATTTTATTACATTAAGTAACGTAAGGAATAAGTAGTAACGATAATAGCGAATCAAGTCGGAAAAAAAGTTTGCCGCTAGCGCGTTCTCTTACAATACGCTGCCTAAACCATTAAATATGGAACAATATCATCTATCAAAGGATATAATATATATAAAATGCAACTGTCTGCCTGTCTGTCCGTTAGTGCGCTTATTACTCTAGAACTACTTATCCGATTTACGTGTTTTTTTTTTTTAATTCATACATATGTTTTCTGGTCAGGTTATAGGATATACTTTATTACGTTAGGTAATATAAGGAATGAGCAATAACGATAATAGTGAATGAAGTCCACGCGGGCGGAGCCGCGGGTACGGCTAGTTTTTTATATATCACTGTGCTTGTAATGTTTTTAGAAGGCTTTCTTCTATTATATTTGGTCATTCATCGGAATTTTTAAAAACATATTGCTTATGCAAATGATATTACGATACGGATATTACATCTTCACCGATATAAGTAAAACGGCCACCTGAAATTTTTTTCTCGAATTTCAAAGATAACTATGTTTTTCGATAGAGGTACGAATACCTTTTTACCCCCTAAATTTGGGGACTAAAACTGTCAATAAAAATAAAAAATGGAGAACAAAAACACTATGGTTCAGTGCAGAAATCAAAGAGAAATGCCGTGAAAAGGAAGAAAGCAGGACAGATGAAGAGTTGATTGAGTGGTCCGTTACTTTGTAACAGTACATTTTAAAAATAAAACTACTTAATTACTTTGTTAACTGTCACTAAATATATTTGTAAAAATTTTACAATTGCGTTATCGCGATTTCGTAGTACAACTACATTGTCAACTACAAAGTCTTAGTTAAGCGTTTGACAATGTAGTTGTACTACGAAATCGCGATAACGCAATTGTAAAATCTTTACAAATATATTTAGTGACAGTTAACAAAGTAATTAAGTAGTTTTATTTTTAGGACAGATGAAGCCTACTAAAGATATAAAAAATACGCACAGAAACTCACGAATTAGTAAGAAGAACAAAAACGGAATACTGGGAGAGATACAAAAGAAAATTAGAATTGGACTTCTATGGTCTACAAAATTGGAGATTCATAAGACAGCAGAGAACTGAGAGGAAAGAACTAATAGAGTATACACACGTGAAGAAAGGAACGTGGGTAATATATCTTACACAATTATATAAAACAAAGTATCACACTGCCACAAATACCAGATTTGACGATAAACGAAGAAACATATATAACGGAAAATAAAAAAAAAAAAAACGGTAAATCTCCCGGCGAAGACCAAATAGCTAATGAACTACTAAAATATGGGAGACACTCTTTGGTTAAACAACTCGAGACACCTATACAGAGGATTATAAGATCGAATAGAATCTCAGATGAATAGAGAACAGCGACAGTTATACTAATGTACAAGAAGGGAGAAAAAGAAGATCCATATAACTATAGAGGCATAAATCTACTAAACTGTACACTGAAATTAACAACAAAGATTATTACAACAAAATTAAACGCGAGAATACAACTGGAAGGAGAACAGCAAGGCTTCAGAAGTGGGCGCTCATGCACCGATGCCGTATTCATTGTGAGACAGGTAACAGAAAAGTCCATAGAATACAACATTCCAGCATACTTGTACCTGATAGACTTAAAAAAAGCTTTCGACAATGTGCAAATAGAAGACGTTATTCATCTGTTATATAACAGGAACATCCCATTAGACCTAATTAAAACTATCGAAAATATATATAAAGACAATAAAGTAGTCGCAAGATTAGCAGAAGGAATGATAGAACCAGTCAACTATGAGTCTGGAATCCGGCAGGGAGTCTCTTTAAGTCCTCTTCTATTTAATATTGTCACGAAAGAAATTATAAAGAATGTCAAAAGAAAGAAGGGGTGTAGAATGGGTAACAGAGAACTTAAAATTATGTGTTATGCAGATGACGCGATAATAATGGCCGAGACCGAGAACGATCTGGAAAGGCTGCTATATGAATTCTATATAGCAGTAAAACAATATAGTATGCCAATCTCAACTAAAAAACCAAGACACTAGTAATAGCAAAAGAGCCGATTAGGTGCAAGTTAGTGATGGAAGATAAACCAATAGAACAGGTGATGGAAATATCTAGTATCGGAAAAATCGAGGAAAAAGTGAAATATCAAATTAACAAGTATTCTTTTCTTCCTTTCAATCAGCAAAATGCATTTTTATTCTACAGAATAGGATTTTTCTTGTAAGAAAGAATTTAAATATTTCAAAAACTCGCGGATATCATACCCGCAATACTCGAACCCCTCGAGATCAAAGGTGCCGGGTCGAACTGTCGCTACCGTGTTTTATGTCTACTGTGGTAAAGTTTTTTAATTCAAAATAGTATCCCCAGCTTTTGAGAAGGTCTCTTTACTACACATGCGACATGTTCGTGCCAAGACATATTACATACTCATAAGTTAACGTGTCCCGACATTACTATGCCGTGTTCTACAACGTTAACTTGGCTTTTTTTTGTAGCATTAAATTCTACTTGGCTACTGTCACTTCAAGATAGAGTTTCTTCCAGGTATTTGTTAAGTTGAAACAACTACCTGCTATCAGCGAACATTTGCATGAGTAGCCGATGTTCAAACTGTCAAAGTGAATAAAGAAATAAGCATACTGTCATCCGCTAAGCTGTAGATTAGATTTCCGATCTTTTCCAGCAGATCGTTAATGTAAATGAAAAAGACAGAAGAAAGTATGGAGCCTTGGGGCACATCGACGTTGACAGTGAAATGTTTAGAAACAAATCCGTCAACTGCTATTCATAAAGAACGCTCTGCGAGGAAACCCAAGAGTCATGAACAAAACCTTTTAGATATACCATAAGAGCGTAAATTAGCCAATAATCTGTCATGCCAAACACAGTCAAATGCCTTGAATACATCAAGTGCGACCACTCAAGATTCTCCAAAATGTTTAATTGCAGTATTCCAAACATAGAATTGCTAAATAAATTGTTATGAACCCGTTAACTTAAAATCATCTGTATTAGTCAGATGTCCTTTTTAGTGTTCCGTACGGAATACTTATAAGATCACTTCGGTGTCTGTCTGTCACACCCGATTTTCTCCGAAACTATTTGACATAGAAAGTTGAAATTTGGTAATAATATAGGAATTGATGGCCTCATCAGAGCCATGTAGTTTTGAGAGTTAAATTTTGACTTAAGGGGTTAGTTTTGGGGGGTGAAATCAGAAGTGAAAAAAAAAATTTTTTACTAGGTCGTCGAGTGTGGTGTCAAATGAAAGCTTGTCAAAAAAAACGAGTAAAATATATATATATATATATATATATATATATATATATATATATATATATATATATATATATATATAATTATATATATACATTACATATATATATATATATATATATATATATATATATATATATATATATATATATATATATATATATATAATTATATATATACATTACATATATATATATATATATATATATATATATATATATATATATATATATATATATATATATATATATATATAATTATATATATACATTACATATATATATATATATATATATATATATATATATATATATATATATATATATATATATATATATAATGTAATGTAATACTTGCGCGCACTTTTCTTTGTATTATTTCTAAAAAATCGCGAAAAGTCGCTGTCCCCCCACCTTATCTCGAAAAGTACTGATCAAAAAATTTTGAAAAAATTCTGGAATATTCTCCAGGGGGTGTAGATTGAACGAAAATTATCACGAGCGTATTACCGTTAATAATTTACCTGGTATACAAAAAACAAAAATTTCAAGGTCATCAGATTTCAGTAAAGATTGGAAACAAACTTTGTTGAAAACTCATTTGGGGTGTGTTTTGTGAAGTCACTGATCATTTTATACATCTGTAACAAAATTTTTTATTTTAAAAGCAAGCAACGTACAGAACACTAATTGCGCAAGTTCAACTTGCACTTGACCGGTTTTTTAAATGTGGTACCTAAGCTAAAAAAAATGTATAATAAAATAAGCCCTAAAACATATAAATTTTATTAAGCCTAAAAATACTTATATTTACAAACCAAATTCAAACTAAACACTACTTGTTAAGTCCCAAATGTTCTTTCCTCTTCTCTTTTCCTCTTAATATAGCTTTTTTAAATAACTGACAATACAATTCGATGGATGCAGGCGAGTCATCATTACCAGGTACAGGATATGTTAACATGTTAGGATTACAATTAGAATCGACTATTCCTATTGTAGATATACCCATTTTAGCAGAATCTCGTATGGCAGTGTGTTCTGCTAAAACTGTATTTAAAGTATTAAAAAATATACACAGATCTGGCAAACGGGTTACTGCTCTAAACTGTTTTTCAGAGTTTGTAAATATACCACCTCTCCAAAACCGAGTGTGAGCGAAACTCTCCACATTTTTTGGCATATTGCTCTACTAAATGTGCATTTTGTGCTCCTCTAAGGAAAAAGAGTATAACACCACCCCTGTAAGCAACATGGGCGGTAAAATTGAGTGCATAACGTAAATATTCGGCTGTTTTATCTAAATCAAAGATTATGTATCCCAATCGTGTACCATAAATGTAAGGTAACATTCTGTTGTCTAGAGATCCTTCACGGTGTCCATAATGCACTCTGGCGTCGAAAAGGTCTTTAACAGTAAATAAATTATAAACGTTTAAAATAATCTGGATGTTTGAGGACTTCGTCTTCCTGGATAGTTGTAATTCGGGCTAAAATAAGATTAAAAATGTTTAAAATGGGGTTATCACCGAGACAATAATAAATATACCTGTTTCAACTGGTTTGTCAGCTTCCAAAGGTTGTGGGAGCGCGCTGGATAGTGAACGTAAGCTTTGTAAGGAAGATTTCTCCGATATTTTTAAAAAACTTCGATATTTTAACATCTTGAGTTTGTAAAAATATTAGGTTATAACTTGAATCGAGGATTGTACTGTGCTCTACCGGGGAAGGGCTAAATATAAGGTGAAACTAAGCGAGTAAACCGTAAAATTTATGTAGACCAAAGAGGCTTGAGGGTTGAACCTGTCAACCGGTAGTTATCGTATACGTAGTAGATGCATTTTATGGTTAAGTAGAATTCATAGATACAGCCGTGGATCTACTGGCGAGCATACTTAACCAATTAGGAAAAAGATAACTCTTACAGAACTAATCCACAATTAAAGTTGTGACGCCACTAGCTGGTTGAACACTGTAAAACGTAAACGTCAAAAAACCGCCAAGTAAGGACAATTTAAAGAATAAGCACGATGCTACTAGTAAAGGGAAATAACCTATAGCATAGAGTGATAAATAATTACAGAAGGAAATATTTTTTAATCCTACTACTAGTTAAAAATATTTCATTTTCGGTACTTTTAAGGCGAAACATTAGTGAAAATCAATATTTTTTACCCAAAGAGTTCATATATTTAACTCTTCGAAAGCACAATAACTCGAAAAAAATATTCCATATTCGCGTACAAAAAAAATCTTGACGTTAAATAACTTTTAAATTTAATTCAACGGCATTAAGCAATTTTGGAAGGTTTTTTTAAAGTTTATGTGACGTTTAAAAGTTATTCATTAAAACTTTTTGATTAAAAAGTGTTTCATTTATTATAGGTAAATTTTATTTCGTTTTTAGCGTATACAGAATAAAAATTTTATTTGTAACAAATTCCCCTTTATTATAGGCGATTTTTGGTCGTTTACCATTTTTCGTAATGTGGAACCGCTGGTTGGCATCACCACTTCCTTTACAAATTATTTCAAGTAAACATTGAATTTCAAGGTCATTTTGCTTTCGTTGGTAGATTATCTCGGGTACATTTAAAATGAAATTATATTTACAGAGTATGAATTATTAGATTTTGAATCCGCTAACATCTAGCGTCATGGCACAGTAAATATACTACAGTAGCGAAACTGAGCTCCAATTTGGTGTCGAGATTTTGACGGCACGTGCGTCGACAGGTCCTTTTTCAAAATGGCCGCTCAGTGTTTACATCCGATCTCGGAATGTGTCTTTGGAAACGTATTGTGTATGTGACTGCAGTTTATATGAATATAAAGACAGAAAGAAGGAAGAGAGAGTTTGTAGAGAATTAAAAGCGTTTGTAAGTGAAGAGAATCGAAAAGGTTGAAAAACAATTTATATAATCATGGGCAAAGGAGGTTATTGTTGTGCCGTTGAGAATTGCAATAATAATTCAAACTGTACGCGGGGCATTAGTTTCTTCTTCTTCCCCAAAGATGTTGAAAGGTAAGTGATTTAATTAAAGAATATCAATTGCGTAAGAAATCCTACACGGATAAATTGAATAATTCCGAGAAGTTGTTGCTCTGACATTTTTTTGGTTATAGGGCGAAGATTTGGCTTGCAGCAACTAAACGCGTCATTAATTGTCCAATTGAAAATTTGTGCAAAAAATATAAAATATGCGCCTCACATTTTTCTCAGAAAATGTTTAAAAATGATTTGAAAAATCGTTTATTTGACCATGCGTATCCAGATGTTAATATAGGATCAGAGTTGGATATTTTAGAAAACCATGTAGATCAATTATTAACTGATATTGATATTGGAGTTCCTGCAAATGAGTTACCTATTGAAACAGGCCGTGGAGCGATGAATGGAATGCAAAATAATTCAGGTATTGCACATCAATTATTACAACTTACAAATATTTGAAAAAACTGGGCGCTCTTTGACTGTAAACTTTAAAAAAAAAAAAATCAGTCAAGTGCAAGTTTAACTTGTGCAAATTAGTGTTCCGTACTCTGCTTTTAAAATAAAAAATTTTGTTACAGAGGTGTAAAAAGATCAGTGACTTCACAAAACACACCCCAAATGAGTTTTCAACAAAATTTGTTTCCAATCTTTACTGAAATTTAAAATTTTGTTTTTTTTATATACCAGATAAATTATTTATTAAAGGTGATTTTATTACTCGTGATAATTTTCGTTCAATCTACACCCCGTGGAGAATATTCCAGAATTTTTTCAAAATTTTTTGATAAGTACTTGTTGAGATAACAGCGATTTTTCGCGATTTTTTAAAAATAATACAAAGAAAAGTGCGCGCAAGTATTACATCATATATATAGTTTTTACTGATGTTTTCACAAGCTTTCATTGGACACCACACTTGATGACCTAGTAAAAGAAATTTTTTTTCACTTCCAATTTCACCCCCTAAAACTAACCCGTTAAGTCAAAATTTAACTTTCCAAACTACATTGCTCTGTTGAGGCCATCAATTCCTATATTACCAAATTTCAACTTTCTATGACAAATAGTTTCGGAGAAAATCGCGTGTGACAGACAGACAGACGGATAGACACCGACATCATCTTATAAGCGTTCCATACGGAACACTAAAAAGACTCTAGAATCATTATGGATACATTTCAATTTTTTCATTATTATTGTAGATCGATTTGAAGTAATTTGGATTAACGCTCCACTTGAATCCCATGGCACAATAATCGAACTGTCTCCAACAACTTCAAACATATCTAGCAGAGATTTATGCAGTGCTTCTTTGCAAAGACAAGTTGGTAAGTTGGAAAGCATTATTCAATGACGACCAAAAACTAATTTTAAACAATCATTTTTATGTGTTACAGATTCAGATAAGCATCCTAAAAAAACTTAAAAGACAAAATGTGTCAGACCGAAAAAGCTTTGACCAAAGGGTCTCCAACAAAAAGGCAATACCGAGCTAAGATAAATGCTTTGAAAAAAGCTAATATTTTACAAAAGAAAAAGGTTAATATTTTAGAAAGGAAAAACAGAATTTTACAAGAAAAACTAAGAATGGCTTCAAGAGGAAAAGTAATCAACAATCTAGAGGAATATTATTCTTTCACTGATAAGATGCTGCCTGACAGACTAGCTAATTTTATTAAACATCAAGTTCGATTATACTCCCATAAGAAACAAGGTATGAGATACTCACACGATTTCAAGAAATTTAGCTTGGGTATATTCTTCAGTGACCCTAAAGCTTACAATATGTTGAGGCAAACTTTTGTTCTATCAACTCCACCCTGTTTGCAACAGTCTGTCAAAAATTTACAAGTCACACCACAATCATTTCTCCTAATGAAGCTAATATGGTTAGCGAAACACACGTCGAGTACAAAAATAAAGCGTTTGGTGTAGTGGTGATATATACTGAGTAGTGTCATTGTGTCAAAGATTCCACATTCCCAACATATTTGTAATTGACAAGTCAGCTTGGTCATAACTAAGTATTGTATGTAATAATAATTAGGAAATTACTGTATTGACTCTTTGATCTAAATATTAATTCATTGTAAATAAAAGCAAGCATTAATTACGTTATCAAGAAGCAATACGGATAACAGAACACAAAAAGTTATAGAACCTCTAAGAATCATTCACATAGAAAATAGAGGTCTATACATATACGTTTATAATTCATTAATAATATTATATTAACCTTTCTCGAAGTTACACAATATAGTTTTGTAGTTTAAGAAAAAATAAGTACCAAAAAAGTAGATACAGAGTTTTTTAATTAACGATAGATCTATCACACCAAACAACACAACACTGCTTAGAAAAAAATGCTCTTATTTTAGATGTTGACATCTTAGTAATGACAGTATGTCTTTATTTCACGGTACAAGAAAAATAGCATTAGGTATTACGTATGTTAAAATCAAATTAATTTAGTCCTTAAAAAACATCTCACATCACAAATTTACTTGAAAAATGATGTAAATAAAACTTTAACCTCAAACAGTGACGTTTAACTTTGATAGACTTTTGAATTTTTGGATAAGATTATTAAAAACTGAAGTTGAATATGAAGAATTCCATCAAATACCTTCCTATCAAGTTTTTCATCTGTATTCATTTCTTTTCTAACAAAGTGCTCCATTCTTTTTGTTTTTTTTTTTATATTACTTATGCTGCATTAACTTTTATATTACTCATGCTGTATTAAATAACAAATAAAAAATTTTCAAACATTTCTATATCTATGATTTTGAATGATAAAACTTTGCACAACTTTATTTGTATTTCAAATCTCGCGCTGGTCCACTTTAACATGGCGGATTGCCACGTAACCTTCTGAAAACGAACCTGATTTTCCTATGCGGTTATCCTTGAGTTTCGCTACTGTATAGTGTGTTTACTGTTGTCATGGTCTTGACATTCGGTGTTCGAGTTTCTGTAGTATTATCAAGAAATTTTATGTCGTTTTAGAGGTATTCAAAATAAATCATTATTAATTTTTAGAAGCAAAATGCTTTTCTGTTTCTTACTTTCCAAATTCTATTAGATATTTCATAGTGTCAAAATAGTGATTAACATCAACATTTTTTTGCTTGATTGAATACACAATTGTTCCAAAAGTATTTGACATTGATAAATAATATGTTGCGAATTTGGATTCTTTGGCACAATGACATTCCTCAGTATATATCGCTACTAGACTAAAAAAACTTCATTTTTGCACTCGACGCGCGTTTCGCCAATCATGTTAGCTTCATCAGGAGCCATGATTGACTAAGAAGGCAAGTGATGCTAGTGTGGTTAGCGAAACGCGCGTCGAGCGCAAAAATAAGTGTGTGGTATAGTGGTGATATATACCGAGTATTGACAAATATTGAAGTTCAAAGTTAGTGTAACGTCATATTGTCGATTTATTTAGCGTTTTAAATAAATATAATTCCAGGTTAGCAAAACTGATTTCTATGAACAGCTGTAGGGGAAGTGTCTAAATTTGTCATTTTGATTTTTTTTGCGACTAATAATACATCTTATCACAGCATATATTGCTTACGATACAGAAAGAAAACATGTGGCAACAAAATGTCGCCACAATACTAAGCTGGCTAGCTACCGCCGGCTTCGCAATATATTGTTTTAATTCGAATTTCTCCGAAATGCCGTGCAAGTAGAAGTTGCTAAATGTTTTTATATTAGGGAAAAATATGCCTATATAATTGTAGATAGTGTAAAATATGAATGATGATATTTATTAAATATTTATTCTCTATGGCCCAGCCGAAATTATATGATTGATTATTTTTAAAATAAAAATTTTTGTTACGGAGGAACAAAGTTTGCTTCCGATCTTTACTAAACACTGATGACCTTGAATTTTTTGTTTTTTATGTACCAGATAAATTATTAAACGTAATGCACTCGTGATAATTTTCGTTCAATCTACACCCCATGGAGAACATTTCACAATTTTTCAAAATTTTTTGATCAGTACTTTTCGAGATATGGGGGGGACATCGATTTTTCGCGATTTTTTAAAAATACGAGGCTGGTTTGAAAAGTCCGTGCAAAAATAAAAACTACTTATGTGTTTGGGGTAAACCTTTTTTATTTTTCGACATAGTCTCCTTTTAGGCTTATACACTTCGTCTAACGATATTCTAGTTTGTTGATCCCTTCCGAATAATAGGATTTGTCCAAGTCTGCAAAATATCCATTAGTGTCTGCAATCACCTCCTCGTTTGAATAAAATCTTTGTCCCGCCAGCCATTTCTTCAAATTGGGGAACAAATAGTAGTTCGAGGGAGCCAAGTCTGGAGAATAGGGGGAATGTGAAACGAGTTGGAATCCTATTTCCATTAATTTTGCGACCACAACTGCTGAGGTGTGTGCTGGTGCGTTGTCGTGATGGAAAAGGACTTTCTTGTGGGCCAATCGCGGGCGTTTTTCTTGCAGCTCGGTTTTCAAACGGTCCAATAACGATGAATAATATTCACCTGGAATAGTTTTACCCTTTTCCAGATAGTCGATGAGGATTATCCCTTGCGAATCCCAAAAGACAGTCGCCATAACCTTTCCGGCCGAAGGAACGGTCTTCGCCTTTTTTGGTGCAGATTCCCCCTTGGTAACCCACTGTTTAGATTGTTGTTTGGTCTCAGGAGTATAGTAATGTATCCATGTTTCATTCACAGTGACGAAACGACGCTTAAAGTCCTCCGGATTCTTCTGGAACAGCTGCAAACCATCCTTGCAACACTTCACACGATTCCGTTTTTGGTCAAACGTGAGCAATGGCGGCACCCATCTTGCGGATAGCTTTCTCATGTCCAAATGTTTATGCAGAATATTATGTACCCGTTCAGTCGAGATGCCCACTGCACTAGCAATCTCACGCACCTTAACTCTTCTGTCATCCATCACCATATCATGGATTTGATCAATGATTTCTGGAGTCGTAACCTCCACAGGTCGTCCAGAACGTTCAGCGTCACTTGTGCCCATATGGCCAGTCCGAAAATTTTGAAACCACTTATAAACTGTTCTAATCGAAGGTGCAGAGTCACCATACTGTTTATCAAGCTTCTCTTTAGTCTCCTGAGGCGTTTTGCCTTTCATAAAGTAATGTTTAATCACCACACGAAATTCTTTTTCGTCCATTTCTTGAAAAATCACTCGACTTCCTTGATTCACACGAATGCCAAACACAAAGAAATAGACCAATATGGCTGAAACTTGGTGTGCGTTCATTCAAGAGATGCTACTAACTAAACATGACCTCGATACGCGCCGGTGGTGCCATCCTCGGACTTTGCACGGACTTTTCAAACCAGCCTCGTAATACAAAGAAAAGTGTGCGCAAGTATTACAATATATATATATATATATATATCTTCTACTCGTGTTTTTTACAAGCTTTCATTTGACACCCCACTCGATGACAGTATTTTTTTTTTCACTTCAGATTTCATCCCCCAAAACTAACCCCTTAAGTAAAAATTTAACTTTCAAAACTACATGGCTCTGATGAGGCCATCAATTCCTATATTAGTACTAAATTTCAACTTTCTATATCAAATAGTTTCAGAGAAAATTGGGTGTGAAAGACGGACGGACGGACGGACCGACACCGAAGTGATCTTATAAGTGTTCCGGACGGAAACACTAAAAAGAATTATTAAGTCTTTACTTGTATATACATAGATACTTTTATTTCATAAATGGATAAACATGAAGAGATAGATAATCTTTTTCTCGGTAAGCGTCTATTTGTCCGTTTTTTTTTATGGGTCTAGCACACGTGCTGCAGGGAAGTCCCTAAAGTGCTACAGAAGCGACACATGTGCGGAAAAAGCGATTCACGTTGTTCTTGAATCGCTGTAAATTGTACTCGGTGGGAAACACAGTCCTGGGCAAATTATTCCAAAGGGATAATGTTCTCCATATAAAAGACTGCTTGAAAAGCGTTGTACGGATGTGAAGTATTAGCGCGACGTGTATTTCTAACATGCATCGCTCTGGGAGGAATTAAGCGGGCTACCTCCTTCGAACACTTTCCATGAAAATACTTGTAGAATAGGCTCAAGTCGCCAACCGTTTTTCGATGTTCCAGTGAATCAAGGCCGCTGATCAGTTTCGGGTCTCCAATCAGACGAACAGCTCTTCTCTGAATAGAATCCAACAAATGCAATGTATGTTTGGGAGCGGAGTCCCAAACACGGGAGCAGTATTCCATAATTGGTCGAATTTGAGCTTTGTAAAGAATTGACAGTTGTTGTGGAGTGTAAAGCTTTCTGGTTTGAAATAATATTCCCAACTTTTGAGAAGCTCTCCTTGCTATGCCTGCGACATGTTCATGCCAGGTCATATTTGCTCCCAAACTAACGCCCAACAAATTGAGTGACGATGTTAGAGGAATGTCGGGTTTAGCAACGTTAACTTTTTTTAGAAAAAACTGCGACCTGGGTTTTTGTAGCGTTAAATTCCACTTGGTTACTGTCACCCCAAGATAGAATTTCTTCCAGGTCTTTGTTACGTTGAACGACTTCCCGCTGTCTGCGGATATATTCATCTGAGTAGCCAATGTCCGAGCGTACAAGGTGAATGAAGAGATAAGCGAACTGTCATCTGCAGAGCTGTAAATTGGGTTTCCGCTCTTTTCCAGCAGATCGTTAATGTAAATGAGAAAGGGAGTAGGAGATAGTATGCAGCCTTGGGCCACAAACAGAACTTTTCAGACATACCATAAGATCGTAGCTTAGCCAACAGTCCATCGTGCCAAATACGGTCGAATGCCTTAGATATGTCAAGAACAACCGCTCGAGATTCTCCAAAGTGTTCAATTGCGTTGTTCCAAATATGTTTTACATAAGTCAGAAGATCTCCTGTTGATCTATGTTTACGAAAACCATATTGGTGATCGCTAATAATGTTGAATCCTTCAAGATATTTTAGTATGGTTTATTAAAACTATTATCTAAATTTACTAAAAGAGTTTTTATGGGCTTTTCATTTTCTGGTGAACATCCTTCAAGGAACGTTTAACACTATGAAATATATTTGTACTTTTCTTGCTAGAGGAAATTATTCATGAAAAAGTCACCCTCCGAGATTTTTGTATTTACTAATATTTTAGGGTCCCTAGATCACGAAAAGCACAGTCACTCATTTCCGTCAGTCTGCCTGTCTGTCGAACTGTTAGCACGATAACTCTCGAATGAAGTGAGATATCAACTTCAAACTTGGCACGTATCTAATACCTAACGAAGGTATGAAACAGGGAGTTCGCCAGTCTTCTTGATCTGTTTTTAACCACCAATCCGGAGATGTACACGGTCACCGTAAATCCGCCGTTAGGTTCTTCCGACCATAAACTGCTTTCGACATCGAGTATCCTACCAACAGTGACAGAGAGGCCCCTAAACCGCGCAAGATTTGGCACTACAGATCTGCTAAATGGAAAGATCTCGTGGAATATTTTCGAACTTTTCCTTGGTAAGACCTTTGTTTTCGTTCTGACGACCCATCTGACTGCGCCAGGGAGGTTTCCGATGTTATTTTGGCTGGTATGGAAGCTTACATTCCTTTTTTGAAGAAATGCCCTTTCAACAGCAAGCATTGGTTTGGCCGAAAATGCAAAGAAGCTGTTGCTTCTAAGCATCTTGCCTACCGACAATGGCGCGTGACAATCCTAACACCATTGTTCGTGCCCGGAACAGATGCAAAGAAATTATCGACGAAAACAAGGAGACACACAATCGGCGAACTAGAAACAAACTTCTCGCTTGTCCCAACAATTCCAGGTCCTTTTGGTCAGTCGCTAAGGCAGTTAGCTAAAATTTCACCAAATCTACCATACCACCACTCGCACGGCCTGATAATTATATTGCAACGAGACCTGTTGAAAAAGCGAACTTGTTGGCTGAATTCTTTGCTTCACATTCTTCTGTCGATTTCCAAGGAAAAACACCACCTACTATTCCCATAGTGCAGTCAAGGATGCCCGATGTTGTCTTCAGACAGCGTATCATAAAACGTATTTTGATGAAGCTAGACACCAAAAAAGCTTCTGGCGCTGACGGAATACCTGCCATAGTTCTCAAAAACTGTGCGAGGGAACTGACACCAGTTTTCTGTAGACTTTTCAACCTATCCTACAGCAAGGGAATATTTCCTTCCTGCTGGAAGTGTGCCACGGTTCAGCCGATACCTAAAAAAGGCAAGAAGACCTTGCCAAATAACTACCGACCAGTCGCACTGCTTTCAATAATATCGAAAGTCATGGAAAAGGCTATCAATCAACATCTTCTAAAATATCTTGAAGAATTCAACTTTATTAGCGATCACCAATATGGCTTTCGTAAACATAGATCAACAGGAGATCTTCTGACTTATGTAACACATGTTTGGAACAAGGCAACTGAACACTTTGGAGAATCTCGAGCGGTTGCTCTTGACATATCCAAGGCATTCGACCGTGTTTGGCACGATGGACTGTTGGCTAAGCTACGCTCTTATGGTATGCCCGAAAAGTTCTGTTTGTGGCTCTCATGTTTCCTCAGTGAGCGTTCTTTACGAGTGGCGGTCGACGGATTTCTTTCTAACACCTTCACTAACAACGCCGGTGTGCCCCAAGGCTCCATACTATCTCCTACTCTCTTTTTATTTACATTAACGATTTGCTGGAAAAGACCGGAAATCCAATCTACAGCTTTGCAGATGACAGTACGCTTATCTCTTCATTCACTTTGAACGCTCGGACAACGGCTGCTCAGGCGAGTGTCCGCAGACAGCGGGAAGTTGTTCAACTTAACAAAGACCTGGAAGAAATTCTATCTTGAGATAACAGTAACCAAGTGGAATTTAACGCTACAAAAACCCACGAGGCAGGTTTTTTTAAAAAAGTTAACGTTGCTGAACCCGACATAGTTATGGCGGGGCACTCCATTCCTCCACTCTCAAACATACACTGCATTTGGATTCTATTCAGAGAAGAGCTGTTCGTCTGATTGGAGACCCGGAAGTGACCGGCGGCCTTGATTCGCTGGAACATCGAAGAACGGTTGGCGACTTGAGCCTATTCTACAAGTATTTCCATGGAAAATGTTCGGAGGATGTGGCCTGTTTAATTCCTCCCAGAGCAGTGCATGTTAGAAAGACACGTCGCGCTGGTACTTCACATCCGTATGAGGTTCAGCTTGTTACTCCTCGTACAACGTTTTTCAAGCAGTCTTTTGTATGGAGAACTTCATCCCTTAATAATAATAATTTTAATAATTTGCCCAGGACTGTGTTTCCCACCGAGTGCAATTTACAGCAGTTCAAGAGCAACGTGAATCACTTTTTCCGCACACGTGCCGCTCCTGTAGCGCTTTGTGTGCGTACGTGTGCTGGACCCATAAAAAAAAACACTGGTGAGCAAAAAATCGACTCAAACTATTTGGGTTCATTTAACACAGATCCTAGAATTTAGTGTTCATATATTTTTACGGATTTTAGCATTATTTGAAAGCCCATTCTATTCTCTATCTAATGATACCCAATTCCATAGCATATTTCATACTTTTTACTGATTAAAATGATTGAAAGGGGAAACAAGGATTGAAAATAGGGGTAAGAGAAAGGAAAAATGAAACAAATTTTACGTTTAAAAATTAAATTTATTAATAAAAATCAAATTCATTGTTTTGTATTACCACCCTGGGCCCTTATTATTGCTTCCAGCGGGTTTTTTATGGAGCAGGTGAGCTTTTTTACCATTGTCTTGGAATTCTTCAGGAATTTTGTCAGGAGCGACCTCTCTTGTCAACGAGAAGAAGCTCTGGAGCCCCCAAACTTTGATGTTATGTGGTTAAAAATAACGACTCAACAAACCACAAGGTTCATCTGTATCCTGTATCGACCACCAAGTGATACCAATTTTCGAACACTTTTCGCTTCTCTTGCAGACAACATCGATCATTTACAAAGTAACTATCCAAGTGCCGAAATTGCCATCCTGGGCGACTTTAATGTCCACAGTATCAACTGGCTTAAATATTCAAATACTACTGACGAACAAGGTCGTGAAGCTGAATCATTCTCAATCAGTTATGGCTTAACTCAGCTTGTTGACGAACCAACACGGATCCCTGATCGAGACGGGGAGTTCGCCAGTCTTCTTGATCTGTTTCTAACCACCAATCCGGAGATTTACACGGTCACCGTAAATCCGCCGTTAGGTTCTTCCGACCATAAACTGCTTTCGACATCGAGTATCCTGCCAATCAGTGACAGAGAGGCGCCTGGGCCGCGCAGGATTTGGCACTACAAATCTGCTAAATGGGAAGATCTTATGGAATACTTTCTAACTTTCCCTTGGATGGACATTTGTTTTCGATCCGACAACCCATCTGACTGCGCCAGGGAGGTCTCCGATGTTATTTTGGCTGGTATGGAAGCTTACATCTTTTTTCGAAGAAATGCTCCTCCAACGGCAAGCCTTGGTTCGACCGAAAATGCAAAGAAGCTGTTGCTTCTAAACAATGGCGTGAAAATCCTAACACCGTAAATCGTAATATCTTTGTTCATGCCCGGAACAGATGCAAGAGAATTATCGACGAAACCAAGGAGGCACACAATCAACGAATTAGAAACAAACTTCTCGCTTGTCCCAACAATTCCAGGTCCTTTTGGGCAGTCGCTAAGGCAGTTAGTCAAAATTTTACCAAATCCACCATACCACCACTCACACGGCCAGATAATTCCATTGCAACCACACCTGTTGAGAGAGCAAACTTGTTGGCTGAACTCTTTGCTTCACATTCTACTGTCGATTTCCAAGGAAAAGCACCACCTACTATTCCCATATTGCAGTCAAAGATGCCCGATGTTGTCTTCAGACAGCGCATCATAAAGCGTATTTTAATGAAGCTAGACACCAAGAAAGCTTCTGGCGCTGACGGAATACCTGCTATAGTTCTCAAAAACTGTGCAAGGGAACTAACACCAGTTTTCTGTAGACTTTTTAACTTATCTTAAGGGAATATTTCCGTCCTGCTGGAAATTTGCCACGGTTCAGCCGATACCTAAAAAAGGTAAGAAGACCTTGCCAAATAACTACCGACCAGTTGCACTGCTTTCAATAATATCGAAAGTCATGGAAAAGGTTATCAATGAGCATCTTCTAAAATATCTTGAACGATTCAATATTATTAGCGATCACCAATATGGTTTTCGTAAACATAGATCAACAGGAGATCTTCTGACTTATGTAACACATGTTTGGAACAACACAATTGAACACTTTGGAGAATCTCGAGCGGTTGCTCTTGACATATCCAAGGCATTCGACCGTGTTTGGCACGATGGACTGTTGGCTAAGTTACGCTCTTATGGTATGTCTGAAAGGTTCTGTTTGTGGCTGTCATGTTTCCTCAGAGAGCGTTCTTTACGAGTGGCGGTCGACGGATTTCTTTCTAACACCCTCACTATCAACGCCGGTGTGCCCCAGGGCTCCATACTGTCTCCTACTCTCTTTCTCATTTACATTAACGATCTGCTGGAAAAGACCGGGAATCCAATCTATAGCTTTGCAGATGACAGTACGCTTGTCTCTTCATTCACCTTGAACGCTCGGACATCGGCTGCCCAGGCGAATATCCGCAGACAGCAGGAGGTCGTTCAACTTAACAAAGACCTGGAAGAAATTCTATCTTGGGGTGACAGTAACCAAGTGGAATTTAACGCTACAAAAACCCAAGCGGCGGCAGTTTTTTTCTAAAAAAGTTAACGTTGCTGAACCCGACATAGTTATGTCGGGGCATTCCATTCCCCTAGCATCGTCGCTCAATTTGTTGGGCGTTAGTTTGGGAGCAAATATGTCTTGGCATGAACATGTTGCAGGCATAGCAAGGAGAGCTTCTCAAAAGTTGGGAATATTATTTAGAACCAGAAAGCTTTACACCCCACAGCAACTGTTAATTGTTTACAAAGCCCAAATTCGACCTACTATGGAATACTGCTCCCACGTTTGGGGCTCCGCTCCCAAACATACACTGCATTTGTTGGATTCTGTTCAGAGAAGAGCGGTCCGTCTGATTGGGGACCCGGAATTGACCGGCGGCCTTGATTCGCTGGAACATCGAAGAACGGTTGGCGACTTGAGTCTGTTCTACAAGTATTTTCATGGAAAGTGTTCGAAGGATGTAGCCCGCTTAATTCCTCCCAAAGCGGTGCATGTTAGAAATACACGTCGCGCTGGTGCTTCGCATCCGTATGAGGTTCAGCTTGTTACTCCGCGTACAACGCTTTTCAAGCAATCTTTTATATGGAGAACGTCATCCCTTTGGAATAATTTGCCCAGCGCTGTGTTTCCCACCGAGTACAATTTACAGCGATTCAAGAACAACGTGAATCGCTTTTTTTCCGCACTCGTGCCGCTCCTGGAGCGCTTTAGGGACTTCCCTGCAGCACGTGTGCTAGAACCATAAAAAAAAAAAAAAAAAAAATTCCCCATTCTTCCACCATCGCAACCTTTAAGTTTCTCAGCGATGCAATGGCTGACTCGAACCATTCTTTTGAGCTCATCCCACATGTGGTCGATTGGATTGAGGTCAGGACTTCGCGCAAGCTAGTCTAACGTGGGTATCCCACTTCCGCCAGATATTGCCACACCGATGCAGCAGCATGTAGTCTCGCATTATCGTGCATTGCCACGAAGCTATCGCCAACAAACCCAGCGTAAGGAACTACGTGTTCCTGCAGGATTTCCTCGATGTACCGGCGACCAGTTAATCCACCGCTACGAGTCTCATCAGTCACGAAAACCAAATTGGTTTTTGCATCCAGTGAGATGTCTCCCCACACCATGACAGAACCTCCTTTGTAGCAGCACTACGCATAGCGCTCCCCAGGCCTCCTATAGACTCGTCTTCTTCAATCATTGTCATGTAGGGACATTCGGGACTCGTCCGAGAATAAAACGGAGCGCCATTGCTCTAAGGTCCGGTCGACATGTTCTCGGCCACATCTGAGTCGCGGTTATCGATGGGCTGCTGTCAATTTGGGTCCGTTAGCTGGTCTCTTCGGAGTTAGATCAGCTTCTTTATATCTTCTTCTGACTGTCCAATGACTGACAGCTCGACCATGAACTTGTCGGAGTTCCTGCTGGATCTCAACCCCGGTCAAGTGACGATTTCTTAGAGTTTTGTTGACAATGAAGCGATCGTCTCGCTCCGAGGTACAACTTCTTCTTCCGGATTCTGGTCTCCATGTAAAGGCGGTAACGTCTGTAGACTCTGAAGACAGCTGACTGGCTCAGGTACAGTTGCGCAGCGACTACACGTTGGCTATGCCCTTCTTGCAAAAGGGCAATGACTTGAACCGTTTCTTCTGGGGAGGTATCCATTTTCCGATGACGTAATTAGTGAGCAGCTATAGTAGAGATGTTGACGGTTCAAGTTCCGATAAAGGAATGACAGGAAAATACAAATGCATGTGTTTTCATAGAGATGAATAGCGCGCAACGAGTACGTTGCTGCGCGAGCAAAAACGGTTCTATTGAGTAAAACCGTTTTAGTCAGTAAAACTTTTTGGAAATCCGAATGTTTTTGATATTTTTGGAAAGAGTAGAAAATTAGCATTCTAACGATACCAAAAATAATACCACTGTTTGAAAATTAAATTCAAGGATCGACGTTAAATGATCGCTAAATTTGGTATGATTTTAATAGTGATGTAATTTTTCCTGATTTTTTTAAGATAATAAAACTTTAGGCATAAATATTTAGAGTAAAACATGTAAGGGGCGAGGGAGGCTATTCAAGGGGTTGCTTCATATATACCGTGTTCTATATGTTCTTTTCAAGGTAGCGGAGGAATCCGAAAATTAAGTTATTTTTTTCATTGTTAAATATTGTATAGTTTCAATAATACTTTGAGAATTTTTCCAGGTTTTTTGGTTTGGATATGTAATGGGCAAATTTTTAAACATATTATTTATAGTAAAATATATAAGTAGTTATTGTGTTAGGAGGCTAGAGGAGTCGTTTCTTATATATTGTATTATTTCAGGGTTCTTGGGATCAAGTAATATGAAAATTAAGTTATTCTTTCATTTTTTTTTAACATGAGAGAGGGTTAAATATATGGAGGTCGGTAAATATCATATAGTTCTAATAGCATTAGAAGTTTTTCAGATTTTTGGTTGGTATAATGGTCAAATTTTAAGCATCATTAATTAAAGGGGTGGAGAAGTAAGTTAATAGGGCAACTTCGTATTTATAGTGTTATAGAACTTTTTTAGGATGCTTTGAGATAAACAATGAATTATATTCGTGAAAAAATCATCCTCTTAGATTTTTGAGAGAGATGTGGTTTTCAAAAAAAAAAAGGAAACCTATGTTGTAGGGATGTTTCATAGTCCAATTTATCGATGGGCGTAGCCGGGGCGGGGCAGAAGAGGCCAGCTGTCCCACCTAGATCCTTGAGGGCCTAAAAAATTATAATGAAACAATATTACTGGAATTTTAAGTTTTGAGAAGCTGGCCCCGTCCAGCTCATAGGCTGGCCACGTCCAGCTCATAGGCTGGCCACGCCCATGAATGAAATTTTGTGCTACTTATGTGTTGTAGCCTATTAGTTGAATTAGATTCTCGGAATATCAGGAGAAGATAGAAACCATATAGTTCCTGTATATGTCGCATAATAGACTACATTCGTTGATGGCCAATTCACGTAGAATTAATGATACTTATATTTAATTAAAGATTATTATCACTATAGAGAAATTTTTATTGGTATTTTTCCAGGAATTTATGAATGATCATAATTTAATTTAACTCATGCCCTTTTGTCTGGAATATATATATATATATATATATATATATATATATATATATATATATATATATATATATATATATTAAAAATTCGAAGAAAAAAATGATCGAACTGGAAGAAGAACTGAAAAACATAAAATGGACAGTGTCGGGCTTAGCGGAAGTAAGAACAAGAAAGTCTTGTATTACCCTAAAAAGTGGCCATAAATTATAAATAAGAAAAATAAAAACGAAACTAAGAAAATTGGAGGAGTCGATCTACTTGCATATAAAAGAATAGCAGAAAATGTTCAGTTCAAAGCCATATCAGAAAGAATGATTTCAGTAGACATACAGATGAAGAAAAGATGCAAATATAAGATCAGTATATGCACCGACATCAAACAGCGAGGAAGAAGAAATTACTAATACTGTGAAGATATAAACACACCACTGCTTCACCATAAAACAAGATATACGAGGCATGTTTTTTAAGTAAGTACCGTTTTGGAATTAAAAAAAGACGTGCAAAGATATCGCTATAATTTTATTTTTACATGAAAGCCTGTACCTTAATCTACTTTTCTACATAATTTCCGTGAATATTGAGGCACTTGTCATAACGTGGCACCAGTTTTTGAATACCCTCCTCATAAAACTCTGCCGCCTGACTTGTTAACCACTGTATCACAAATGTTTTGACTTCGTTATCGTCTTGAAGACGCTGACCACCCAGGTGCTTCTTCAAGTGCAGGAACAAATGGTAGTCGCTGGGCGCCAGATCAGGGCTGTATGGGGGATGATCTAGAGTTTCCCATTTAAAAGATTTGATGAGATCTTTGGTCCGATTAGCCACATGTGGACGGGCATTGTCATGCAGCAAAACGATACCCTTACTCAACTTGCCACGTCTTTTGTTCTGGATTGCACGACGCAGATTGTTCAATGTCTCACAATAAGACGCTGCATTGATTGTCTCATTACGAGGCAGAAACTCCACTAGCAATACTCCTTTTCTGTCCCAAAAAACTGTGCACATGATTTTGCGGGCAGAAATTGTTTGCTTAAACTTCACTTTTTTGGGTGATGATGAATGTCGCCATTCCATGGATTGTTGTTTCGATTCTGGTGTGACGTAGGCCACCCATGTTTCGTCACCAGTAACAATTTGGTCTAAAAAATGTTCACCTTCATTGTGGTACCGCTCAAGGAAAGTCAATACACTGTCTAAACGTTGGGTTTTGTGCAAATCCGTCAACATTTTTGGAACCCAACGTGAACACAATTTCCGGTAATTCAAGATCTCGGTCACAATGCGATACAAAACACTACGAGAATATTGAGGAAAGCAGTCACACAATGATGAAATTGTAAAGCGTCTGTTTTCTCTCACCTTTTCGTCCACTTTCTGCACCAAATCTTCATTAACGACCGAAGAACGCCCACTCCGTTCTTCATCAGGCACATTTGTGCGGCCATCTTTAAATGCTCTCACCCATTTCCTTACCATTCCATCACTCATAATGTTTTGTCCGTAAACTTCACAGATCTCACGATGAATATCGATCGGTTTTACGCCTTTAGCACTAAGAATTCGTATAACAGCCCGTACTTCACAATCGGCGGGACTCACGATTGTCGGAGGCATCTTAAACACTCAGTAAACAACGTATACAATGAAGAATCAGACTGTAATGGCGTCAGTGCGTAGACATGAGATGTAGGTTACCAGCGCGCATGCGCGGAACGCCGACCGTATCGCTGCGGCGGCGGAATCGCAAAACGGTACTTACTTAAAAAACATGCCTCGTATCATAATAATCGCCGACTTCAGTGCCCAAATAGGGAAACCAACGAATACAAATACGGTAAGATTGAATTGTAAGCATGAATAGCAGAGGAGAAATGTTGTCAAATTTTGTAAACGAAAATAACTTGTACGTTATGAATACATTTTTCCAAAACCCAGAACATCGACGATGGACATGGCAAAGCACAGATGGTATAACTATCTATCAAATGACAAAAATATTGTAATCGACACGACAGTCGTGAACACGATAAACATTGGCAATGACCATCGGATGCTCAGAGCAAAAATAAGAATAAATCTAAAGCAGGAGAGACGTAGACACCAACAGAAATAATAAAGCAAAACTCAGACGAATATCCACAAGCACTGGAACATCATATAAAACACATAAACTACCAAACAGAACTTGGTGAACTAAATGTACAAGTAACCAACAGCCCACTCATGACTACAAAACAAATAGCCGCATTGAAAAAAGACAAAACACAAAAATTAAGTAGTCACAAAACTTCATGAAACAGAGAAGACTGTTAAGAAGTGATCCTACAAACGACAGATTAGAATTGGCAGAAATAGCCAAAAAATAACGAAGAAGATCAGAGAAGACGTCAGACAATACAGGAACTCGAAAATAGAAGAAACCCTGAAAGAGGGAAAAAGTTTGAAACATCTGATCAAACAAATAAATGAAGAGAGACATCAAATTTTGGCGTGTTAAAAAATGCCCTCCCGTTTGGGCGCAATTTTGTACCGTCTAAAAAAACGCCCGCACGTTGAAGCGCAATTTTGAAACGTCTTAAATTCTGTGCTTTTAATAAATATATTATTTATTAAATAGAAGTCGTTATTTGCCCCTTATATATATCTTAATTTCTGAGAATGGATTGAGTGGATATTAATACTGAAAGAACTAAAGAAATTAGACATAAACTAGCTCAGTTTTTTTTTGGGGTAGAGAATATGGATAAGAGATAATTTTTGGACGTCTTTCGAAAATAGTCTCTGTAGTTGTTTTAAAATTTTGGTTGTACAGATTTTGGGAACCGTTCATTTTAAAAAAATGAAAGAATCTAATTTCAGCTCAAAAAATGAAAAAATACTGAAGAGTTATGTAGTTGTTAAAAAAAAATTTAATATGGTACGGTATAACCGTTGCGTCCTGAAAGATAAAACGGGTGATTCAGTGAAACGCTACATTCAAATAAAGAAAAGGGTTTATTAATGACAAAATAAAAATTTCTAACTTCGCTACACTTTTAAAAATTACTTCTACTAGATAAAATCCCTTAATCTAGAAAATTGTACTATTAGATAGAGTCTTTAAGTCAGGATTACTAAGTTTTTACTTAAAGGCTTAACAATACGTGATATTAAAAGTTTGTGAAATTAACTCCGCGAGTTACACTTGTTCTATAAGTTTTTTTGGCCTGTCCCGGTGAGATCCTCATAAAAATGTTGTCTCAACCATTACCATCTCAGTTTCTTTTGGGCTGCTAAACACTTTTTGACCCGAAATGTCTGAGGATGAGCAGGATATTTCAAGGAAAAGGCCTTGAACTTGAGAACTAGAAACCGTTGCTGCACTACTAGATCATTAAAAAAAAAAACACTCCCTCCGGCGTACTGAAAAAAAAACTACGGCCCACTGGCGGAACAAAGTCGTTATTCCTTCATCAAAAAAAACTCACTCGGCTTGACGATGGAAAAAATGTCTACTACGGTTACGTGATGGAAAAAAAAAGCCTATTGCAGTTTGCTGGAGGAAAAAGCCCACTACGGCTACATGATGGAAAAAGCCTTTAACAATGCCATCCGCACGCTTAAATATTTTTCTCCCTTCCTTAAAGTAACGTCTTTAAAATAGCTTCCTTCCCGGATACAAATCTTTAGCCAATCAGACGCATTCGATGCAAATCAAAAAGTCCAGTAGTCAATCCGCAATGTACACTGTAAAATTTAAATTAAACTGCTCAAAAATTTAAAATACTGTTTTAAGCTACACTGCTCAAAAGTTGAAATCACTGCAATAAATATAAAAATGGAAAAAAAAAACATAAATTATAGGGAGAAAACCAGTGTCGTAACATGATCTTAAAATCTAGGAAAAAATGAACGTTACAAAATAATAAAACTTGTAGATAACGATAACCAAGAGATCGTACAAATCAAGGAGATAAAGGAAGCTACAGAGAAATATTATCAAACAATGACACGAAAATATCGCCATAGCCCGGGAAAGAAGAAGGAAATAGAGCGATGATAAGAAATGTGGGATCTGAAGAAATCCCTGATGTAACAACAGATGAAATACTGAACGCCCTACAACATATGCACAACAATAAAGAACCAGGGGACGATGAAATAACTATAGAAATGATAAGGTATGGAGGGGCATCGATAATACAATCTCTTCAAGCTCTATTTAACAGATGCCTTATAGAAAGTAAAATACCAACACCTTGGGTTGACTACGAAAAAGCATTTGATTCGGTATAGATATGGGCAGTCCTTAACGCCTTAAGAAACAGCAGAGTCAATGAAAGATACACAACTCTTCTTGAATACATATACAAAAATGCCGTTTTGCAAATAATGCTTGAAGAAAAAACAAATAAAATCAAAATTAGAAGAGGAATTAGACAAGGTGACTCGAAATCGTTAAAGTGGGCAAATAAAGAAATACTAATGGACGGTGAACGATTAAATCACTTAAGGTTTGCAGATGATGTCACTCTGATCACCAATACAAAAGAAGAATTACAAGAAGTACTGATGGAATAACAAGTCTGGAGAAATAGCCCTAAAAATAAACTTCTCCAAAACCAAATATTTAAACAACGAAAGTGAAGATAACAGCTAGGAACTATTAATAAAAGGTGAAAGGATAGGAAAGGTACAAACATTCGTATATTAAGGACAAAAAATCAAAATATCAAAAAATAATAATTTAAAGGCCGACTTACATAGAAGAGTCTCGTTAGGTTGGTCAGGTTGTTCTGCGTTCGGAAGGTTACAATCTACATTTAATTGGACATCCTAAATACAATAAAAGCCAGAGTATTCGATCAATATATACGGCCGGTATTAACATATGGCATTGAAACGTGGGCTTTAAATAAAAGTAGAGGAAGGTGCCACAAGTGTGCGCGGTCCCCAAGAGTACTCTGACTTGATATTTGCGACGATTGACTTTAAAGCGTGCCAACTTCAGTTTTGTTTTGAGCGTCTCTGATGCTATTGCAAAAACTCCGCATAAAAATAATTCATTTTAGAGGAAAGAGGTAAGAATTTCGATATTTCGATGTTTTTTGTTAAAATAATATGATCTTTTTCAACTAGTGTAGTATGTATATGTAAACAGTGACCGCGTTTTTTGATAATAAATCGTATAAAACATGTCATAACCGGTAGATTGTGTAGTTGTTGTCACCATATTTCAATAGATGGCACTAATGTGTCAATTTGTTTCGGACCCAAGCTTTTCCACAAGAGTGCCCATAGCAAGAGTGCGCATGCGCACTCTTGTGGAATCTGTACTCTTGTGAACCATTTGGATTTATTTTATCTTCTTGTTTTCTAGATGGCTTCCAAGCAAAGAAAAACCAACCGAATTAATTGTTCTAAAGAGATATTGGATCTTGCACGGAAAATGGTATTTGAAGAGGGAAAAAAAAAGCAAAAGAAAAGTGGGTGAAATCTTAGAAAAGTCCAGCCTACGTAAAAGATTAAAAAGAGAAGACGTTGCTACGTCCTTAGGCAGATTTAGACCCACCTTTACGCGGAAAAAGAACTAGTTGATCACATAAAGACTTTAGATGCTATGTTTTATGGGATTACGCTAAAGAAGTTAAGATCTGTTGTGTATGGGTTAGAGATTTTATGCGCCGAAACCCGGATATAGCAGTTTGCCAACCGACTTAAACCAGCATTGCCCGCGCTATGGGCCTTAATACCAGGTGTACAAGTATGAAATGCGGATTTTTTCTTTCTAAAAAAACATGTTAAAAAACATGTTAAATTCGGAAGAATGATAAAAAGTGCTTTATTCAAAGTATGCTCCATCGCTTGTTATACATTTTTCTCATCTTTCGGGCAATTTGTGAATACCACGCCAGTAAAAATCTTCCCATTTTGCTGCGAACCATTCATCGAGCCATTTTTTCACATCTTCGTACGAACCAAAGCGCTGCTCAGCAAGTGCAAACAAGTGGTAATCGGAAGGAGCCAAGTCTGGTGAGTAAACCGCATGGGGTAGAACTTCCCAGCTGAGTGCTTCCAACGTGTCGCGAATTGGTTTTGCCGTATGTGATGGAGCATTGTCATGAAGAAAAATGACTTTGTGTTGCCTCTTTCGGTATTCTGGCCTTTTTTTAAGCAGCGAATGGTTCAAATCGGTCAATTGTTGTTGGTAACGTTTAGTATTAACCGTTTCCCCAGGTTTTAAACAGCTCATAATAGACCACGCCCTTCTGGTCCCACTAAACACAGAGCATCGTCTTTCTGCCAAAGCGATTCGGTCTTGCGGTCGATGTGGACGGTGCGCCTTGGTCTACCCATGATTTTTTGCGCTTGGGATTCCCACTTTTCATCCCCTGTAACTATACAATGCAAAAACGACTTCCGTTTGTACCGAGCGAGCAAAAAGTTACACGTGTTTTTGCGCTTTTCCATTTGCCTGTCGTTCAACTTATGTGGTACCCATCTACCGGTCTTCTGCATCTTTCCCATCTCTCGTAGCCGATTGGAAACAGCTTATTGACTAACGCCCAATTGCTCAGCGAGTTGTTTTTGTGTTTGCGAATCATCTTCGTCCAACAATGCTTGAAATTCCACATCTTCGTATTTTTTTGGCGGTTTTCACGTTCCTTGTCTGCAATATCGAAATCACCACTTTTGAAACGCCGAAACCATCGTTCACACGTATCTTGCGATGGAGCATGTTTACCATAAGCTTCTCAAAGTAATCGGTATGATTCAACAACAGTTTTCTTCAAATGAAAACAAAAAATTAATGCTGTCCGCAAATGCTCTTTATTCGGTATAAATTTCGACATATTGAACACAACAACACAACACTATGCACACACTTTTCCAATTTATCACTCGTACGCGTCTGACACTTGTTGATGACACAACAAAATGGCGCAGTGTCAAATCTTTATAGCACAAACTGCATTGGTGCACCATCTGTTGTTTGAAATCCGCATTTCATACTTGTACACCTGGTAAGCCTCAAGTGGACAGGTTCTACGATCAATTAGAAAACATACAGAAGAAACTCAACTTTCAACCTTGTCAAATATATAATTGGACGAATCTGGCTTTTCTACAATTCCCAATAAAGCGCCAAAAGTTGTTAGCGTCAAGGAAAAAAGGCGCGTCAATAAAATCAGTAGCGCAGAGAGGAATAAGTTACTGTTGTCTGTGCGATGAGTGCATCGGGAAATTATATACCACCAGCCCGTAAACATATGAAGGCGGAGTTGTTAGATGGAGCTCCAGCAAATTCTGTAGGTCTTGTTACAGAGTCTGATAGAATGAATACAGATTTATTCTTGGACTGGCTGAATCATTTCAAATACCATGCCAAGCCCACAGGGACTTATCCGGTGTTATTGGTTTTGGATAATTATTTGTCATTACTATTCCGCCTCATAGCATGCATAAGATGCAACCGCTAGATCGTTGCTTTTTTTCACCACTGAAGAAATATTTCGCAAGTGAGTGTGAAAAATAGATGATAAATCATCCTGGAAGGCCTATTACCAGATAGCCACTTTGTTCAACGCTGCTTATATGAGGATTGCACATATCTCTAACGCCGTCGAAGGTTTCAAAGTTGGAGGAATATGTCCTTTCAATAGAGATCTATTTAGTGACGTTGATTTTCTTGTTAGTATGGTAACTGAGAGGCTGGAAGAACATGCAAGTAATATTCCAATTGCTGAGCAGAACGACACAATAGAAGGTGTACTCAACGTTGCAACAACTAGTCAAGCGATGATTCCACGCACTTCTACTAGTATGCCTCTGCCAGAAGAACACACACAAAATATTGTAGTGACAGAAAAAGTGGCGAGTTTTCACAGTCCATCTAGCTCACCATTGGGAGAAAAACAGATACATACTGATGAACCAACTTGCTCATTTATGGACATTGCTCCACTCCCAAAAGCATCTTTGGCCCGAAAAGCATCAAATCGTAGTAAAGGATCTAAAATAATTACAGACTTTCCCTATAAAAGAAAACTAGAAGAAGAAACAGAAGCTGGTAAGAAAAAAATACCCAGAATAATACGCAAAACATCGCAGAAACCCCCATCAAAACCACCAAAGAATAAGAAAAACAATGTGGAGATGCCCTGATTGCCAAGAGAATTATAAGGAGCCTATTGTTAAAGACTGGATCCAGTGCAGGTTGTGCACTGAATGGTAGCACGATAAATGCACATCTTGCATCGGCATTGGAATCTACAAGTGCGATTTATGCGTGTGAATTAGCTTGCGCACTGTTAAGGTAGCATGCGCATTCATTGGGACTATCAGGCGTACTCTTGTGGAATTGTAATATCAAGAGTTCGCAATTACCCACAATCTCAATTAGATTGTTATTTAACAGAGTAAAAGACTAAGTTAATTTTTCATATAGTATATTAAAGTTGATTTGTTGGTCATTATAATAAACATTTTGTGATTTCATTGTAACCGTTTTTATTTAATTTATGTCATTTTATCCCTAAACCGCGCATACTTGGGGCACCTTAATCTATAACAAATAAACTCCAGGTAACCCAAAGAGCAATGGAGAGGAGAATGCTCAATATTAGACTCCAAGATCGTATTCCTAACATCGAGATTCGAAGGAGATCAGAAGTGACAGAAGTAATACAACGAATATGTACATTAAGGTGGAATTGGACGGGACATATCGCAAGGATGAATGATAACAGATGGACACGCCGTATAGTTGAATAGAGGCCTAGAGAACACAAGAGATGCAGAGGTAGACCACAGACAAAATGGATGGACGACATAAAAAGATTAGCAGGAGACGATTGGATGCAAAAAGCAAACAACAAAGCCCGTTGAAGATAACTTGGAGAGGCTTACATCCGACTATGGATGGAATAAGCTAATGATGGTGATGACTTACATGTTATGATTAAGGCATTTGATTTCTTTTCAGGATGTTTTTTATTAGTATGGAAGGCATGGACCGAAAGCTTTTGCTGTCCTGGTTAGTTGATAGGTTGTGGTATTTCGGATTAGACCGTGATGTACGAGGGCTACCTTTTAAGTTTTTACATAAACAATGAAAGAAAAAAAAATTTGGTATAAATCGTTTTATTTTATCTCAAAATATTCGCCTTTAAGATTTATAGACTTTTGTATGCATTCGAACCAATTCTCAAAACATTTTTTTCCACTCTGAACTTGGTATCTCAAAAACATGGTTTTGGAAGGAGAGCTTCTTGAGGTGATGAAAATCGCTGTCTACGCATTTTTTTGATATTTGGAAACAGAAAGAAGTCGTTAGGCTATAAATCAGGTGAATACGGGCAAAGAGACATTAATTCGATGTTTTTCTCCGTCAAATAATCAATTGTTTAACGTGCTATGTGAGAGCTGGCATTGTCATGATGAAGAATGATGCGACGTTTTCGGTTGTTTTTCCTGATTTCTTCGATAACTTCTGACAAATAAATTGTTGTATACCATTCAGCATTAACTGTTCATCGATAGTCTAAAGCAGAGGTTCCCAAATTTTTTTTCTCGTAGACCACTTTCAAAATTTTACTGGTTTCGGTGGACCCTCTGCTGCTACATTTCTACCATATTTCCAAAACTCGTCAAAAAATGTGAAGATTAGATCTAACGATGGAAATTTGCGTCGTGGCTGAGTTCCAACCCTAAATTCGGAATGGTAAAAATAATATCTTGTGTTCTATTTATTAAAATAATATGATTACAGACTTAATAGAATTAAAATTAAACATTAATAACGTACCGTAACTTCAACAATGCAAATCAACAATTAAAAAAAAATAGTCATAATTTTAATGGGAGGGATGTACTTGATGGATTGACAGCAAATTATCAATATTTGGCTTCAGTTTTGTAAGGAATAACCGCAAATCTCCCCGTTCTGTGATGTTCAATCTGCTCCTTTTTTTTTTAATAGGTTTGTAACGACACTAAAACTTTTTTCGACAAGGTATGACGAGGGAAACGCTATCAAAAGTTTTCTCGCAATTTCCCACAGCCCAGAATATTTTTCGGGTATTTCTGCCTGCAGCCAAAATGTTTGATAGCCTTTTTTAAATTTCACCTTCAGCTCCTCATTGGTGCTAAGCTCGAGGAAGCTCCTCTTGTAATACCACATTCGCCACTTCCATTTCATCAAATGGATTTATGATCCATGGTGGTATTTCCATCGTCAGAATATCTTCAAATCTATTTTTGAAGTCATCATGCAGGGCATTTAAATGTTGAACGTATGTCTGAATATCCTCATCAAGACATTCTGCCTGTGACAAGTTTGGAAACTGGGAGAATTCGCGCCGACTAATATTTTGCTTCATAAATTTCAATTTTCCAAGAAAAGCCGAAATTACACCCTTTGTTTTTATTAAATTTAGGCTGTCCCCTTGTAACTGCAAGTTAAGTTTTTTGAACAAATCTGTCAAATACGCGATGTCTACTTTCAATTTGATCAGGTTTTCTTTTAAATCTGAATCTTTACTTTCCAGAAACTCTAAAACTGATTCAAAAAGTGAGTAAAATCTTGTTAAACATGCACCTTTCGACAACCAGCGTAGTTCAGTATGTAAGAGCAATCGTTGGAAGTCTTCATCATTTTTGTCGCACAATTGTGCAAATAAACGGGTATTCAACGCATTGCTTCTTATTTTGTTAACTGCTTTAATCACAAATTAAAGCGATTGGTGCAATCTATCGCTCAAATTTTTCGCTACCAGGTGTTGTCGGTGGATGTCACAGTGAATTGCAGTTACTCCTGGTATAATTCTTTTAAGATGGCTTATAAACCCACGATATCGCCCGAAAATGGCAGGAACTCCATCTGCTGCCACCGAAATAATGTTTGTAAATGGAATCGATTTTTGAAGTCATCATGCAGGGCATTTAAATGTTGAACGTATGTCTGAATATCCTCATCAAGACATTCTGCCTGTGACAAGTTTGGAAACTGGGAGAATTCGCGCCGACTAATATTTTGCTTCATAATTTTCAAAGAAAAACCGAAATTACACCCTTTGTTTTTATTAAATTTAGGCTGTCCCCTTGTAACTGCAAGTTAATGTCATTAAATTTTTTGAACAAATCTGTCAAATACGCGATGTCTGCTTTCAATTTAATCAGGTTTTCTTTTAAATCTGGATCTTTACTTTCCAGAAACTCTAAAACTGATTCAAAAAGTGAGTAAAATCTTGTTAAACATGCACCTTTCGACAACCAGCGTACTTCAGTATGTAAGAGCAATCGTTGGAAGTCATCATTTTCGTCGCACAATTGTGAAAATAAACGGGTATTCAACGCATTGCTCCTTATTTTGTTTACTGCTTTAATCACAAATTGAAGCGATTGGTGCAATCTATCACTCAAATTTTTCGCTACCAGGTGTTGTCGGTGGATGACACAATGAATTGCAGTTACTCCTGGTATAATACTTTTAAGATGGCTTATAAACCCACGATATCGCCCGAAGATGGCAGGAGCTCCATCTGCTGCCACCGAAATAATGTTTGTAAATGGAATCGATTTTTCGTTAAAAAAATCACCCAGGACATTAAATATTGATTCGCCTTTAGTGTCCGTCTCCAAAGTTTTCGCGAATAGCAGCTCGTCATGGATTTCTTCGTCCATAACAAATCGAACATATGCCAATAATAATGCTTCATTACCAGGTAAAGTTGACTCGTCCAGGTGAATAGAAAAATGAGTTGTTTGCAGATAATTACACAAGAAGCTTTCAGTATCAGAGCTCATTTCATCAATACGTCTTTGTACAGTGTTGTTACTCAAAGGAATTCTTTTGAGTACGTCAAATGGAGGTTTGTGCAGAACAGTTTTTAAAACCTCTTCAACAACGGGTAAAATTAACTGTTCTCCGATGGTGTGCGGTTTTCCAGATTTCGCTATAAGCAATGAGATATTGCAAGATGCCCGCAAGCCATCATCGTTACTTTGAGACGTTGAAGCGAACATACTGTGCACGGTGGGTCTCTTTTCATATTTTTCCTTCAATGTTTGAAAATATTTGAAATCTTTACCTATTTTATCAGAATAACACCTTCTTAGATGATCTTCGAGCTTCGATGGTTTCATAGAGTCATTGCTCAAAACTTTGTTGCATAAAAGGCATATGGGCAATCGTTTGTCTGCCTTTGATGGAAGAAAACCAAATTTCAAATAATCAACACTGTACTGTCAACATTCCTTCTTAGATTCAGCCATGTTTCGTATCAGTTACCTACCTGTAAAGAAAAAAAATGTTTGTTTTAGTAATGATAAGGCGACTTTAACAGAATAAAATAGGATTAATTAATTATTGCAATGAAAAAAACCAAAATGCCGGCGGCAAAACTGATTTTTAATTATTAAAAAGACCCATATAGAAGTTTTTCACAAAACGGCTGAATCTATTTTAATGTAATATAAAATATTTTTTGATATATTTCTGTAAATTCGAGAGAAAATACTTTTATAGAATATTTTGACATCATAACTCCGCGATTTTAATGATTTATTTATTACTTTGATGTACGTTACGAGTCGTACATAAAGACACGTACAATTTATGAAAATATTTTTAGTCATTTAGCATTAGCAACTACGAAGGCACTGAAATATGTACAAACATGCAGGTCAATCATATATCTCTCCTTTAGTGAATCACCACAGTCGGGTAAATAAATTTTATAATAAAAAGTACTAAAAGTTCAATCTTTCTCGGCTTTCTGTTCTTTTATAGAAGTATCGAATAATGGCCTTGTTCAGTATTTAATTTTTATTACGTACCTACTACACGCAAACATAAATATAATATTACAATATAAAATAGAAGTATGAATAACAAATAGGCAGGTACTTACTTTTTCCGGCACTGGCAAACACTGACATCGATTCACTCAAACTTTTCTTTTAAAAATTCCGGAAACAAATGAGTAACGTTTGTCCTTGGCATTCCTATTTATATTGGTGAAGAACCAAACAAGTTCATGCAAGATTGCAAGCACAGCACAAGTCGTATTTCGTCCCTTTGCACGTCTGAACGGATTGCGTTGTGGCGGGAGGGCGGCGCTTTGCAAGTCTCGACGCGCGTTGTACTGAATATCGAATATGCAAGTTTTTACAAGTAACAGTCGCTGACCTTCTTAAAATACACTACTCAAAAAAAATTAAGGGAGGTTTTAAAACAAGGAAATTAATGCTAAATAAACAGGCTGTCTGATCCATATGCCGGCCTAACTGAAAAAAATTTTTTCAAGCCCGTGGACCAAAAAAAAGCAAAATATTTGCAATATTATTTTTTCGCGCTATCTGTTAGGATTGCATGAGAACCGTAGCTCCTAAAAAATTTTAGCCAAAAAATCTGAAAATTAGAATCTTAAAGCTTCAAAATGCTTTTTTTTAAAGTCTCAATACGACCATTTTTCCCCCAAATACAGCCTGTCAAAAATCACCGAAAAATTTGGAATTTTTTTTGCTCCCTTAATTTTTTTGAGTAGTGTATTCTCTGCCTACATTGATAGGTAAAGCCAAGCCAACATTTTTGTTCTTTACTATCGAAACCAGATAAATTTTCGTGGACCCCCACTTACAACTTGTGAACCCCCATTTTTTTTTCACGCTAAAGTAGACCCCCGTCGAGTCTCCCGTGAACCACTTTGGGAATCACTGAAGTAGACAATTCAAAAAATTCCGTTGTGTTTTCATTATTTTCTATTATTTATAATCAAACATATAAGGGGTTAATGAGGTGGGGTGGTGGACTGAGGAGAAGTCGCTTCCTATATATTATGTTAGATGCCTTTTCAGGGTTCTTGAGACCAAAACTCTGACAACTGTATTATTTTTTTTCCTTATTTTCAATTTTTTATGATCATATATATAAGAGGTTAGTTAATGAGGGTTAGAGAGGTTGCTTGGTATATATCCTGCTATAAGGTCTTTTTAGGGTTTTTGTTGCCAAAGAACTTGAAAATCGTGTTACTTTTTCAATATCTTCAACTGGTCAAACATGAAAGGTTATAATGAGTTAAGGGAGAAGATTGGCGCTATTTCGTACTATTATAACACGTAGGCTGAAAAGTGTTTGGTCTGACACATAAATGTCGCCCTTTTCAAAAAATCCATATGATTTTTAGGAAGTACCAATCTTCAAACGATACGTGTCAAAATTTAATGACATCTCGACGATTAGTTTACAAGTTACAGTGGTTTTAGTGACGCTATTTTTGATATTTTCAAAACAATGGAAAAAAAATAGAATTTCGTGTGTTGATTAAACACCGTTCTAGCAAAGCAATGGCTTGATAAGTGTTACGGGGATTCTACCCCTGGAAAATCACTCATCATTTACTGGTATGCTGAATTTAAACGCGGTCGTACCGTGGCTCTGGACGCCCAAATATGATGGTTACACCGGCAAACATAAAAAAACTCCACAAAATGGTTTTGGATGACCATAAAATTGCGTGAGATAGTTGACACCCTAAAGATATCAAAGGAACGTGTTGGTCATATTTTGCACGAACATTTGGGCATGAGAAGCTCTGTTCGAAATGGGTACCGCGTTTGCTTACAGTGGACCAAAACCAATAACATGTTGGACCTGTTTAAGCGCAATAAAAAGGATTTTTTCATGTAATATGTGACAATGGATGAAACTTGCCTCACACCATTAAACACCGGAATTAAATAGTCAGTTGAGTGGACAGCAGCCGGTGAAAGCCGCCCGAAGCGACCAAAAACACAACTGTCAACTGGGAAGGTTTTGGGATGCGCAAGGAATAAGTTTCATCGACTATGCTTAGAAAAAGTTGTTGGTGCGTTTGAAGGCAAAAATTGCAAAGAAACGGCCCCAAATGAACAAGAAAAAAGTGCTCTTTCATCAAGACAATGAACCGTGTCACAAGTCAATGGTTTACGATGGCAAAATTGCATGAATTGAAGTTCGAATTGCTTGCTCATCCACTGTATTCTCCAGATTTGGCCCCCAGCGACTATTATCTATTCGCAGACCTTAAAAAAAATGCTCGCGGGAAAGATATTTGGCTCCAATGAAGAGGTTATCGTCGAAACTGAGGCCTATTTTGAAGGCAGAGACAAATCCTTCTAGAAGAAAGGTATAGAAATGTTAGAAAAGCGTTGGACTGATTGTATCGCTCTTGAAGGAGAATTTTCCAAAAAAAATATGTTTTAAGTAGCTAGACCAAAAACTTTTCAGCGTACGTGTTAATTCCTTGTCAGTGTTCTTGAAGGCTCTGAAAATTGTGTTATTTTTTCAACATTTTTTAATTTGTTAAACATGTAACGGTTTACTAAGGTAATGTTGAGGTTTAGAAGCGTTGCTTCGTATACAGTAATACCCGCTTTACGCGAGGGATACGTTCCGAAAAAAATCGCGTTAACTGAAATTCGCGTATATCGAGGTTTATGATTAAACATAGTCAAAATTTAATACAAAAAAATACAAATCATTTTAATCAATCACTTTAATTCTAAGAACACTTTATGCAATACATACTCTTATTTTTTACGGAAAAATACATCTATTGTCTTTTGGGTAACGTTTTGTTTACGTTCTTGTAAAATACGTTCATAACACCCAACACTGTTTTTAATTGTTTGACACACGGTCAAGACACGGTCATCATTATTGTCTATACTCTGCAATATGTCCAAACCTGAATAAATTTTTGAAAGTGCATTTTGTATTTCCCCTGAAGATAAAACTTTCTCTTCTACTTGTTCTTCGTCATCGTAGATAGGATTATTCTGTAACTCGATCAGATCTTCATTGCTAATAGGATCGTCGTGCGTTGCTACAAGTTCTACGAGATCTTCTACCGTGACATCTTCAAGTTCAGACCCCTCAATCATTGCAGCAATGTCTTCAAGCACTTGTCTCTGCATCTGGACAATTCTTCTAGGTGCTTCCACTACATCTGGCCAAAGATTACGCCACACCCCATTCATACAACTCATTTTAACTTCCTTCCAAGCCTCTTCTATGTTGTGAATAGACTTCATAATGTTGTATGACTTCCACCACTCTCGCATAGACTGTCTTCCTTCCCCGTCAGTTTTCATGAATTAGTTGGCTAAAAGTGCGGCGATGGTAATAAGCTTTGAAGTTTGCTATTGCTCCCTGGTCCATAGGTTGTAATATTGACGTAGTGTTTGGTGGAAGGAACTTTACGTACACTTTTAAGTCTCTGGGCGTATCAAGTGAGGTTGGATGTCCTGGGGCATTGTCTAAGAGTAATATAACTTTAGGTTCAAGCCCATTTCTGTCACAGTATGATTTGACTGATGGGCAAAAACTATTAGAATACCATTCTTGAAAAATTTCCCGTGTAACCCACGCCTTTCTGTTTGATCGCCACACAACTGGTAGACTTGTCTTGTCTGTGCCTCGCATTGCACGGGGTGTTTCTGAATGGTACACTAGTAAAGGTTTCAGTTTGAAATCACCAGTGGCATTACCACCCAGCAGAAGTGTTAGTCGATCTTTCGCAGCTTTGAAACCACTGGCTTGACGTTCTTCCTTAGAAATGAATGTTCGAGATGGCATTTTTTTCCAGTAAAGTGCGGTCTCATCAACATTGAAGATGAGACAAGCAGGAATTTTCTCTCGTCTAACGAAGTCTTGAAACTTGTCTGGAAACTCAGCTGCAGCTTGAATGTCCGCGCTGGCCGCCTCGCCTGTTATGTGGATATTGTGAAGATTAGAACGCTGCTTGAACCGATGGAACCAGCCTCTGCTGGCAGCAAAAGTCGGAGTGGCACTCCCTTCTCCTTCTTTTGTTTTCAGCATCTCATACAAAGATTTTGCTTTTGTGCATATGAGATCTTGACTTAGTGGTGTGTTCTTCTTATTCAAATCTTCGATCCAGACTGACAGTAATTTCTCCATTCTTTCTAAGATAGATGATCTCGAACGAGAAAGTTTTGTTGCACTTATAGGTGTTGAACCTTCGCTGGAGATTTTAATTTTTTCCCGATTTTTATAAATCGTTCTCACAGTCGATTCTGAGAGTCCAAAATCTCTCCCAACAATTGTTGCTTTGCCTCCATTTTCCATTCTTCTTAACACTTTCATCTTCAATTCCAAAGTGACGCTTTTACGCTCTTTTTTCTTTACAGGCGGCATTTTTAACGTAGGGTTAAATTATGTATGTATGTATCTCCAATAAATATTAAAACAAAACTGCCAGCCGACCGAACTAACATTACGGAACAAATGAACACACGAAACGAACGAGGAAATCCCCATAGAACAAAGTCGAAGGACAGGGAATTCCCAATTCTTCAAAGAGAATATTCAGAGAAAGCGGGGATCCCCCCGCGACCATAGAGAAGTTAATGACTACATGAGCGCGAAATTTGAAATTCGCGTTATAGTGAAACCGCGCGTAACGGGGGTCGCGCTAAGCGGGGTATTTGAAATTCGCGTTATAGTGAAACCGCGCGTAACGGGGGTCGCGCTAAGCGGGGGGTATTACTGTATATCGTATTATACGTGTTTCTTAGGGTTTTTGACATAAAGGACTCAGAAAATTGTGTTTTTCCTTAACATTTTTAATTGGAAAATATGACAGTTGTTAATTAGATAGGGGAGATATTATATGTCCTCCTTCTTACCGAGGTAAAGAGAAATGCAGTCATACACATACTAGTTGTACTAGCAAATATTTGCCAAAAATAAATTGGTCCATAGGCTTGATTAAACTTTCCATGAAATGGCTGGGGCAACGTAGCTTGAAGAGACCTGCGCGCGGGCGTTTTGAATCACATATATGCATTGTACAGGGTAAGTCCACGATAGAGTAAAGTTCATTATCTCATTTGTTTCGGGAATGACAAAAAAAAATGTTAAATACAATAGTTTTAGGAAATGTTAAGGTGCACAGTTTAAAATTATTTTTGAGTATACAGGGTACTTCAAAAAAGTGTGGCCGATATAAACATGTTTTTTTTTTTTTTAAATGGAACATCCTATTTTTTCTAATTTATTTTTAAATTATGCGTAAAATTATATAACTTTTTATTAATAATGTTATATACCTAAACCTAGTAGTTTTTCTAATATTTCAATTTTTTAAAAAAAATACTAGTTTTCAGTTTTGTAAAAAATTGCCAGTAGCGCCATTGTTTCTGAAGGTGGAATACTCATAATTGGTACGAGCATTCTATAGAGATGAAAAAATAGATGTATGTAAAGAAATTTGAGTTAGATGCTACAGGGTGTTCAAAATAAATTTACACATTTCGACTATTTTAAATTGAAAAATCTCAAATTTTTTAATTGGCACGCCCTGTATATTATTATTTTTTCTGATAGATTTTACAAAACCCTCCAACTTTTATTGAGTATGTCATATACCCATTTCTAATAGGTTTCGATTTATTTTGAATTTTTCAGTTTTTACCCTTGTTTTTAATACACTTACGCTGTTGTGAAAACATAAACAAATAGTTAATAATAATTTTAATATAGTTTAACTTATCTAATAATTAATTATTATGACGTAATAAATGTTCAAAAATATGCCCGTTTACTTGAATACACATGTTTAGTCGTTTCACTACATTTTCCTTCACTTTCCTTAGCATAAAGGGCGTTATTGTCCTGAACACATCCCGTATCCTGTTTTCCATATCTAGTGGTGTTGTAGGAGAACTCACATAAACACGACATTTAATGTAGCCCCCCAAAAAGAAGTCTAAAGATGTTAAGTCACATGATCGAGGGGACCACTGAATGAATCCATCCCTACCGATCCATTTTTGTGGGTAACGATCGTTTAAAAATTCCTGAACTTCCGGTGCTAATGAGCAGGAGCTCCGTCTTGTTGAATCCACATTTGGTCCCTTTCAAAGTTATCAAGTTCTTCCAGAAGCTGGAGTAATTCGTTTTGCAAAAAATTTAGATATCTAGGCCCGTTAAGCGGTTCGCGGAAAAAATATAGACCAATAATTCGAAAATTTAGTATTCTACACCATACATTAAGCGACTAATGGTTTTGGTTTTGAACTTCCCGGACCCAAAATGGATTAACTGTTGAATAATAATGCATGTTATGGCTGTTAACTGCTCCATTGCTGCGAAAAGTAGCGTCATCAGAAAACATTATTGTGGATAAAAAATTTGGATCGGCCTCTATTGCTCCCTTCATGGTGGTACAAAAGTTTACTCATCGTTCAAAATCACGTTCTTGAAGTTCTTGGTGTAGTTCCATATGAAAGGGATGATACTTGTTTTTTCTCGTGGTGCGATTAGCCGTAGATTGGGATGTGTCAGATAAGTCAGCTAGTTGACGGCTGCTGACCTGGGGATTATCTTCAGCATAAAGTAAAATCTCCATTTCTTTTTCCTCATTGGTAGCATTCTGGTTTACTATTTTCCGTTTCGTGTACTCAACGCTACCACTACCATTAAAACCGTTCCATTACGCACTAAAAAGATTTTCTAGATGGTATACGTCTATTCTCACTTCGCTTCGTAAAACCTTACTGCCAAAAGATAGTTTTTCCTCACCTCGCCCGGTATATAAACCATATCAATTAATTCATTTTTAGGAAAATCCATAAACTATTACCTCTATACGTCACTTACTACAACAAATTAAACTATTTTTACTTGCTTAATAGACATGTCAAAATTTGACAATGCCTACATTTTTGTTTCGTCTTGGCATCTATGATGTTATAGCGTAAGTGTATTAATAAGGGAATAAGGGAAAAAATTGAAAAATTCCTCCTCCTTCCTCCACCGTGTTTTACAGTAGGAATTTGGTACCGAACATCATTTCTCGTACCAATAGGACGTCGTACATGTTGTCTACTATCGCCTCCTCAAAAAGATTAAATTTAGATTCGTCTGAGAAAGCTACTTTTTTCCAATCTTTGATTGTCCAATTTAGGTGATCTTTGGCAAATTGTAATCGGGCCTTCTTATTCTTTTTACTGATTAATGGTTTTTTAATATCTATACGGCCAAAAAGTCCTACATCATGTAGTCTTCGTATCACCGTACTACGACTAACATTAGCTAGGTTTTCATCCTTTAGCTCGCGTGCAATTTCGGCAGCAGTTTTCTTGACATCCGCAGTTGATTTGCGTTTAATGATACGATCTACTTTTTTAGACGATTTTCTTGGTCTTCCACTACGCGGACGATCTTTTAAACCATATCCACAACGGTATTTTACAATAATATCGTTCACGGTTGATTTACCTATCAATAATAATGAAGCAATCTCACGAGAAGACTTTCCTTCTTTTGACAATTTTATTACTCTCTCACGAATAGGGATTTGCATATGCCTAGCCATGTTTATGCTCCCACGACCTTTTATGAACTAAATGTGAACATTCAACGCGCTATTATTCGTAAATACGTCTTTGAACATCCTACTGCGTCAATGTATATTATGTGCCCGGAAACTTTTGCACATATAAATATAAGAATAATAATTATTATTTTGTTTCCTATATCTCACTCACATCTCCTAATGATTAAAAATCATTAGTCTTTTTTTTAATAAATTAGAGTACGAAATGTCACTGGCCGGAAACTTTTGCACGTCACTGTATATTACCATAAGCACATTATCGAGATTTCAATGTACACAGTAAAAAGTACATCGCCATGAGTATTATTTAAAAAAAAAGAAAAGAGAGGAGAGAACAAAAAAGTGGCAGGTACAAGTCGAAGCCTATGTCTGACGAGTATTTTAAAAATTTGTTAATGCAATATTTTAAAAATTGAAAGGCAGCTGGAATTTTGAGTTGCGCAGTGGGACTTCGTCCCACTGTGGGGCGGTACTACCACAATTTCCACTATGTCTGTTAATTTTATTGTTTAAAAGTATTATAAAAACCGGAATAAAAACATACATATAAAAAACTTATAAAATATATTTGTAATTTAATTTAAATAACAATCATCAAATAAAATAGATTTACATGCAAATGTATACAAATACTGTTCTAACCAATAAAAAAAAATACATATAAAAAACAGTCTACATACAAAGAAATATTACCTAACCTAAACACGTATATTGGTTATTTGATCACTTTCAGTCTTAAAGGAGATAGGTGTCCTGAACTAACCTGAACTACACATCAATGGGGACTTTCAGTGAGTTTTTCTTCTTTCTAGAAAAACAAATAATAACTGTTAAACCGTCGAATTTTGCTTTTTGACAACTCAAATTTTTGCAATTCGCAGTTTTGGACCATAACAACTTATCGGAGCAAAAAAAAACAGTGAAAGACAAATACAATCATGGACTTCGTCAAAATAATTATTTAGTACTTAAGATCAAATTTTTCGTCCGATAAGGCATCATCTCACCTACATAATAATAAGCATTCCAATTAATTACGCACAAACCCTATTAGCCCGGTTGTCAGAGGCAAATTTTGACGGAAAGCTTTCATTAAATGTTAACAGGCTACATTTTGGACGTAGAATAAGATAAAAAAAAGTTTGCTGTTGTAAGTGTACGCTAAGCTTACGAAATTGAAAATAAAATGAAAAATTCAGTTTTTCGCAAATCTCTCGAAAAAAAAAAGATGTCGAAAAACCACGTGAAACGGGAAATTTTACAAAAAAATTACGGATTATTTTTTTCACTTTTACCGTAATTTAAAACAATTATTTAAAATAAAATGCCTGGTTTAACCCCTTGTTGTAGTGGGAATCATGCTTCCAACCTCGTTTATGATTAAATTAACGTTTCTGTATACCACTAAATATTTTAAAATTGGGTACTAAGAGGTTTTTGGGGTGCTGATTAAGAATCTGATAACAAATTTGAAAAATTCAAAATAGTGGATCCAATATGACGGCCAGAGAGTACGTAATTTCTTCGAGTAATTTAGAATTTTTGTGTTTTCAATAACTGTTTTCTTTATACCTGGAAATTTAAATGAAATATAAATATTTTATACCTAAAGCTTAGACTTTTATCTTTCATTTCCCACCTTTAAATATTTGTTTTATTTTAAGTTTAAGTTATATGATTGCTGCAGGGAAGTCCCTAAAGCGCTACACGAGCGACACATGTGCGGAAAAAGCGATTCACGTTGTTCTTGAATTGCTGTAAATTGTATTCGGTGTTAAACACAGTCCTGGGTAAATTATTCCAAAGGGATGATGTTCTCCATATAAAAGACTGCTTGAAAAGCGTTGTACGAGGAGTAACAAGCTGAACCTCACACGGGTGTGAAGTATTAGCGCGACGTGTATTTCCAACATGCACCGCTGTGGGAGGAATTAAGCGGACTACATCCCTCGAACACTTTCCATGAAAATAGAATAGGCTCAAGTCGCCAACCGTTCTTCGATGTTCCAGCGAATCAAGGCCGTCGGTCAGTTCCGGGTCTCCAATCAGACGAACAGCTCTTCTCTGAATAGAATCCAATAAATGCAATGTATGTTTGGGAGCGGAGTCCCAAATATGGGAGCAGTATGCCATAGTTGGTCGAATTTGAGCTTGTAAAGAATTAACAGTTGTTCTGGAGTGTAAAGCTTTCTGGTTCGAAATAATATTCCCAACTTTTGAGAAGCTCCTTGCTATGCCTGCGACATGTTCATGCCAGGATATATTTGCTCCCAAACTAACGCCTAACAAATTGTGTGACGATGTTAGAGCAATGGAGTGCCCCGCCATAACTATGTCGGGTTCAGCAACGTTAACTTTTTTAGAAAAAAACTGCCGCCTGGGTTTTTGTAGCGTTAAATTCCACTTGGTTACTGTCATCCCAAGATAAAATTTCTTCCAGGTCTTTGTTAAATTGAACGACCTCCTGCTGTCTGCGGATATTCGCCTGAGTAGCCGAGGTCTGAGCGTTCAAAGTGAATGAAGAGATAAGCATACTGTTATCTGCAAAGCTGTAAATTGGATTCCCGGTCTTTTCCAGCAGATCGTTAATGTAAATGAGAAAGTAAGCACGAGACAATATGGAGCCTTGGGGCACACCGGCATTGATAGCGAAGGTGTTAGAAAGAAATCCGTCGACCGCCACTCGTAAAGAACGCTCTCTGAGGAAACATGAGAGCCACAAACAGAACTTTTCAGACATACCATAAGAGCACAGCTCAGCCAACAGTCCATCGTGCCAAAACACGGTCGAATGCCTTGGATATGTCAAGAGCAACTGCTCGAGATTCTCCAAAGTGTTCAATTGCGTTGTTCCTAGCACGTGTCAGAAGATCTCCTGCTGATCTATGTTTACGAAAGCAATATTGGTGATCGCTAATAATGTTGAATCGTTCAAGATATTTTAGAAGATGCCTATTGATAACCTTTTCCATGACTTTCGATATTATTGAAAGCAGTGCGACTGGTCGGCACTTATTTAGGAAGGTCTTCTTGCTTTTTTAGGTATCGGCCGAACTCTGGCACATTTCCAGCAGGAGGGAAATATTCCCTTTCTGTAGGATAGGTTGAAAAGTCTACAGAAAACTGGTGTTAGTTCCCTCGCACAGTTTTTGAGAACTACGGTATTCTGTCGGTGCCAGAAGCCTTTTTGCTGTCTAGCTATCCGTCACTAGGTCACTATTATCGTCACTGCTTATTCCTTATGTTACCTAACGTAATAAAATATAACCTGGCCAGAGAACATATGTTTTTTATAAAAAAACACGTAAATCGGATAAGTGGTTCTTGAGTGCTAAGCGCACTAACGGACAAACAAACAAACAGACATACAGAGAGGCGTTGCGTGTTATTTGTATTATAGATTTTTTATGAAAATATTAAGTTAAGATTTTAAAACAAAAAACACGTAAATCGGTTAAGTGGTTCTCGAATGATAAGCACACTGACAGACAGACACACAGACAGAGAGATGTCGCGTTCTCTATATATTATATAGATTATTATTAAGATTATAGATAACCTGGCCAGAGAACAAATATATGAATTAAAAAAAAAAACACGTAAATTAGATAAATGGTTTTCGAGTGATAAGCGCACTAACGGACAGATAGACGGACAGAGAGACGTTGCATTTTATATATATTGTATTCTTTGCTACATGATATTGTTTCATATTTAACGGTTTAGGCAGTGTACTGCGAGAAAGTGCGTTCCGGCACAGCGTCTACAAATTGTTCAACTTTATTACGAAAATGGGTATTCTACGAGGAATGTGTATCGGGCGCTTAGAGCAACTTATGGTCCACATAATCGGCCTACCGAACGCACAATTCGCTCTACCATCAATAAGTTTGAGACCCAATTTTCATTATTGGATAATGTTCGACCGAATAGACCACATCCAGCACGTAGTGAAGAAATATATAGGGGCGGTAGCGGAGAGTGTACGCGAAGACCGTGAAGTGTCGATTCGTCGCCGTTCTCAACAGCTTGGCCTGTCATATTCAACAACTTGGCGTATTTTACGTAAGGATCTTTCTTT
>CM032451.1:93926199-94013699 GCA_019049505.1 Pachyrhynchus sulphureomaculatus
ACAAGTCAATGGTTGCGATGGCAAAATTGCATGAATTGAAGTTCCAATTGTTTTCTCATCCACTGTATTCTCCAGATTTGGCCACCAGCGACTATTATTTATTCGCCTCGACCTCAAAAAAATGCTCGCGGGAAAGAGATTTGGCTCCAATGAAGAAGTTATCGCCGAAACTGAGGCCTATTTTGAAGGCAAAGACAAATCCTTCTATAAGAAAGGTATAGAGATGTTAGAAAAGGGTTGGACTGATTGTATCGCTCTTGAAGGAGACTATATTGATGAATAGAGTCGAATTTTATTAAAAAAAAGGGTTTTAAGTAGCTAGACCAAAAACTTTTCAGCCTACGTGTTAGATATTACCCGCCCATTTTATTAATGAAAATTTTAAATTTAAGTCTATGTTACTTCACTGCCAAGTATTACCTGTTCAACATACCAGTATTAATTTAGCAGAGTCTAAGAAAAATAGCAGTGTACTGAAATTTACAAGAAAAAATTTTTCTAGCAGTCTCCGATAACGCTACAAACATTAAAAGTATTATCACAAAAGAACTTGGCTGTAAACATTTTGGATGCATTGGGCATTCATTGGATTTAGTAGCAATAGATGCCTTAAAATTAAGCGCCGACATAACTTCGTTGATCGATAAAATAAAAGTCATTACGGGCCACTTTAAACGAGGTACCCTTTCCAATGATAAGCTCATGACACATCAGAAAAATTCTGGCAAAGAACCACTGAAATTTCTTTAAGATGTTGCTACTAGGTGGAATTCGATTTTTTATGATAAAACGGTTCGTGGATCTAGAAAATGATATCAGAGGTACTATTGCAGAGATAGATAAGGATTTACCATTTTAACACAAGAGTGGCAAATATGTTGCAAATTGTGCCAAGTATTGAAACTATTTGAAGAAACAACAAAAATTATCAGTGGAGAAAAGTATGTTTCTTTAGTGATACCTTGGTTAATGGCTTAAAAGCAGTGGGCCCAAATTTGCGCAAGAAAGAATTTAATGAGAATGTAAGGATAATTATTCAAAAATTAATTTCTAGCCTCTTAGAAAGATTTCCAAACGTTGAACTCAGTAATATTCTTGCAACGTGTACTTTGTTAGATCCTAGATTTAAAATGCTAGCTGAAGAATCTTTAACAATTAATGCAAAGAAAAAAAGTAATCAAGAAGGTGACACTAAAACTTTTAGAAAGGCAGCCAGATAAACAAGAAATGACTGTTACAGAAACAGAACAAATACGAGGCTGGTTTGAAAAGTCCGTGCAAAAATAAAAACTACTTATGTGTTTGGGGTAAACCTTTTTTATTTTTCAACATAGTCTCCTTTTAGGCTTATACACTTTGTCCAACGATGTTCTAGTTTGTTGATCCCTTCCGAATAATAGGATTTGTCCAAGTCTGCAAAATATCCATTAGTGTCTGCAATCACCTCCTCGTTTGAATAAAATCTTTGTCCCGCCAGCCATTTCTTCAAATTGGGGAACAAATAGTAGTCCGAGGGAGCCAAGTCTGGAGAATAGGGGGGATGTGAAACGAGTTGGAATCCTATTTCCATTAATTTTGTGACCACAACTGCTGAGGTGTGTGCTGGTGCGTTGTCGTGATGGAAAAGGACTTTCTTGTGGGCCAATCGCGGGCGTTTTTTCTTGCAGCTCGGTTTTCAAACGGTCCAATAACGATGAATAATTTCATCTGTAATACTTTTACCGTTTTCCAGATAGTCGATGAGGATTATCCCTTGCGAATCCCAAAAGACAGTCGCCATAACCTTTCCGGCCGAAGGAACGGTCTTCGCCTTTTTTGGTGCAGATTCCCCCTTGGTAACCCATTGTTTAGATTGTTGTTTGGTCTCAGGAGTATAGTAATGTATCCATGTTTCATCCACAGTGACGAAACGACGCTTAAAGTCCTCCGGATTCTTCTGGAACAGCTGCAAACCATCCTTGCAACACTTCACACGATTCCGTTTTTGTTCAAGCGTGAGCAATCGCGGCACCCATCTTGCGGATAGCTTTCTCATGTCCAAATGTTTATGCAAAATACGAGGCATGTTTTTTAAGTAAGTACCGTTTTGGAATTAAAAAAAGACGTGCAAAGATATCGCTATAATTTTATTTTTACATGAAAGCCTGTACCTTAATCTACTTTTCTACATAATTTCCGTGAATATTGAGGCACTTGTCATAACGTGGCACCAGTTTTTGAATACCCTCCTCATAAAATTCTGCCGCCTGACTTGTTAACCACTGTATCACAAATGTTCACAATGCGATACAAAACACTACGAGAATATTGAGGAAAGCAGTCGCACAATGATGAAATTGTAAAGCGTCTGTTTTCTCTCACCTTTTCGTCCACTTTCTGCACCAAATCTTCATTAACGACCGAAGGACGCCCACTCCGTTCTTCATCATGCACATTTGTGCGGCCATCTTTAAATGCTCTCACCCATTTCCTTACCATTCCATCACTCATAATGTTTTGTCCGTAAACTTCACAGATCTCACGATGAATATCGATCGGTTTTACGCCTTTAGCACTAAGAAATCGTATAACAGCCCGTACTTCACAATCGGCGGGACTCACGATTGTCGGAGGCATCTTAAACACTCAGTAAACAACGTATACAATGAAGAATCAGACTGTAATGGCGTCAGTGCGTAGACATGAGATGTAGGTTACCAGCGCGCATGCGCGGAACGCCGACCGTATCGCTGCGGCGGCGGAATCGCAAAACGGTACTTACTTAAAAAACATGCCTCGTATTATATACCCGTTCAGTCGAGATGCCCACAGCACTAGCAATCTCACGCACCTTAACTCTTCTGTCATCCATCACCATATCATGGATTTGATCAATGATTTCTGAAGTCGTAACCTCCACAGGCCGTCCAGAACGTTCAGCGTCACTTGTGCCCATATGGCCAATCCGAAAATTTTGAAACTACTTATAAACTGTTCTAATCGAAGGTGCAGAGTCACCATAATGTTTATCAAGCTTCTCTTTAGTCTCCTGAGGCGTTTTGCCTTTCATAAAGTAATGATTAATCACCACACGAAATTCTTTTGCGTCCATTTCTTGAAAATCACTCGACTTTCTTGATTCACACGAATGCCAAACACAAAGAAATAGACCAATATGGCTGAAACTTGATGTGCGTTCATTCAAGAGATGCTACTAACTAAACATGACCTCGATACGCGCCGGTGGTGCCATCTCTCGGACTTTGCACGGACTTTTCAAACCAGCCTCGTAAGCGTTAGTGATAATGATTCCGATGGCGAACTATCCGTGTGGGTACTTTTCAAAAAAAAAAACCTTTTCTTCCAATGCAAAACATCAATCAACAGTGAATTCTCAAGCCATAATTGAAGTGCAAAGGCACATAGAATGTGATTTAGTGCCTGGTTTGAAAAATCTGTGTGAATGGTGCAATGTAATGAAATATTAATATCCAGCCTTAAGTGAAATTTTTCGTGAGACATTTTGTGCCTTAGCTACCTTTGTTCCACGGGAATATCTTTTTTCAAAGGCTGTAAAAATAAAAATCATTACAGAACACCGAAATCGAATTCAGTCAAGCAAAGCCAGCATGCTAATTTTTTAAACTGCAATGAAGATATATAATTTTTCTTTTAGACTTTTCATTTTGTTTTTAATTTTATGACTTATTATTTCTGATATTTCGATGTATGTATAATGTTATTTGACTATTTTTTTATTCATTTTCAGAGTACTTTTTTTGTTTTATTAGTCTTTTTATTAACATCTTTCTGCCTAAATATGCGTATATAAGTATTTACATATACATAAATTTATACGACAAAATTTTACTTTGTAGTTATTTGAGCTAACAGCGTTCCAACGGCAACGCGACCACAGTAAACACACTATACAATAGCGAAACTCAAGGATAATCGCATAGGAAAATCAGGTTCGTTTTCAGAAGGTCACGTGGCAATCCGCCATGTTAAAAGTGGACCAGCGCGAGATTTGAAATACAAATAAAGTTGTGCAAAGTTTTATTATTAAAATCATAGATATAAAAATGTTTGAAAATTTTTGTTTTATAATTTAATACAGCATGAGTAATATAAAAGTTAATGCAGCATGAGTAATATAAAAAAAAAAAACAAAAAGAATGGAGCATTTTGTTAGAAAATAAATGCATACAGGTGAAAAACTTGATAGGAAGGTATTTGATGAAATTCTTCATATTCAACTTCAGTTTTTAATAACCTTATCCAAAAATTCAAAAGTCTATCAAAGTTAAACGTCACTGTTTGAGGTTAAAGTTTTATTTACATCATTTTTCAAGTAAATTTGTGATTAAAGATGTTTTTTAAGGACTAAATTAATTTAATTTTAATTGTCATTACTAAGATGTCAACATCTTCTAAAATAAGAGCATTATTGGTGTGATAGATCTCTCGTTAATTAAAAAACACTGTATCTACTTTTTTGCTACTTATTATATATATTGTGTAACTTCGAGAAAGGTTAATATAATATTATTAATGAATTATGAACGTATATGTATAGACCTCTATTTTCTATGTGAATGATTCTTAGAGGTTCTATATCTTTTTGTGTTCTGTTATCTGTATTGCTTTTTGATAATGTAATTAACGCTTGCTTTTATTTACAATGAATTAATATTTAGATCAAAGAGTCAATACAGTAATTTCCTAATTATAGTTACATACAATACTTAGTTATGACCAAGCTGACTTGTCAATTACAACTATATTGGGAATGTGGAATCTTTGGCACAATGACACTACTCAGTATATATCACCACTACATCAAAAACTTTATTTTTGCGTTCGACGCGCGTTTCGCTAACCATATTAGCTTCATTAGGAGAAATGATTGACTCATATATAGTGAGTATTGTCAATTACAGTTTAAAAGGGAAAATAACTATATTTAATTTATAGTATAGGTATACAACAATAGAAATAAGTTCTTTATAGGAGGAATATTAATAACAGGTAACTAAATCCTCAAATTTTAATAGTAACCATAATTACCATCAAAATGGACTTCGATTAGGTGTACTGTCCATTTAACGAACTTATTTTCAGAATATTTTACCCTCTGGCACACATCATCTGACAAAATCATATTACAAAAATTTCTTTGGAATCATATTAAAATTTTTCTTATTTTAATAGCATATTTGATTCAATAATCCATTTATATCAGTTATTTCAATCATCTCATTCCCCAGTGGTTTTGTGATTTTCAACACGACACTTAATATTTAAACTTTCAAACCCAGCTTATAAGAAAATAAAATATACTGTCTAAAATTTGAAAATAATAAATATGTTGTTATAGGTTCTGTATTTCTTACAGAAACTTTTGAAAGATTAGCATGAAAAAGGAGCAATGTAATTTATAGAGAAAAATAAACTTTCAGAGTATTAATCGTACTTGGAATTAAACAGTGTTAAATTTATCAGGTTTTATTATTAGAAAAGGTGTGTCAAACAATTAATTCAGATGAAGTTATTGAAAACTAGAAGCCTCTTGAGAATACACGTTTTAGAAAAAAATAATATGTTTTATTTATAATTTCTCAAATATAAATAGTTTTTAAATAACTGAATACTAGTTTACAACAAAAATAAATCTTTCTAAAAACCAGAATTTGGAGGATTATTTATTAATCATAACAAAATTACACAGGCACACAAAAAATGTTTTTCACTACCGAACAGATCGCTATACCTATATGTATTTTTGGGCGCTGAAACCGAATCCGAGGTCAGAATTGAGCAATCACGTCAGGATTTTTAAATAACCAGCCGAACTAAGTTCAGAAATAAATTTCAAGATTTAAGGACCAAATCACTCTACCAATACGAACGTTTTATTAAATCAATCTAGGTTCCCTGGAAGGCCGTCTCTTGAGCAAATACGCCTAAACAAAATGTACATTAGTAATGATAATATTGTTCATGCATATGTATTTTTTCAAAAATGCATTTAAGATAGTGAAAAGTTGTCTTGTGAAAGCAAGCAATAGAGATGTATTAAAATAATCAACAACTCCAACAACTTTAATCGCATACCTATGAAATCATTGTTTCAACTAAAAACAGAGGAACTGCAAAAAAAAATCATTAATGCAGCAACTTAAACTTTGACGGATAATACTGTTGATCATTACATGTAATGTAAGTAAAGCATAATTAAATTTAGTTATGATTTAGAAGGACCCGTAGACGCACGCGCCGTCAAAATCTCGTCACCAAATTGGAGGTCAGCTTCGCTACTGTAGTATGTTTACTGTGACGCGACAGTCCAACATCGTGTACCGGTGAGTCGTCAGTCATCGACCGACTGCGATCGTTGTCTGTAACGAGACGATAGGCGCCATCGCCGATCATTAAGTTCAGGTCGTGCAGATCTGCGACATTTGCGTATTTAAAACAGTGACAGGTAAATGTCATAGATATGATAATATCGCTCATCTTTAGTATGCAGCACTTATGATCGGTAATATACTATTTAAACATAAATAAGGTTAGAAATGAATCTCTTTCCACAAAGCATTGTTTGCAGGGGTGCCAACAATAACCTGGCTAAAAAAGGAATTTCTTTTACAGATTATAAGTTATAGGCGACGCATTCTTGGTTGACCGACTGTACATATGTATTTTTAAAACTTTTCATAAAAAAATATCAATAATCAACCTACGTGTGCCCCTAAAAAATGGTTACCAACTTGACCTAGAAGTGGAGCGATTTACAACGATAATACAGAATGCAGCATGGAATAACACTGATATAGTGACTCATAAAACCACTGGGATTAATTATTCAGTAGAAATACGTAATCTCGTTAAAGAAAAGAGATGTTTGAGACGAAGATGGCAACAATCGCGTGACCCACCTGACAAAACCATCTTAAACAATAAGTCCCAACAGCTGAAGCGGAAAATTCAAAAACTGAAAGAAGAATCCATTAACAATTATCTCAGCAAATTAACAGCAGATAAAGAAAAAACTACTCGCTCTAGAAAGACCAAGAGGCCAATTATTCAAAATCCTCCTATCAGAAACCATGACGGAGTTTGGGCTAAAGAAGATAAACAGAAGACTGAGGTCTTTGTAGCACATCTTGAAAGGGTGTTTCAACCACATAATGGACCAGTAAATCTGTTGCCCATGATTAGCAACCTGGACGAAGCGAATATAAAACTGACTACGCCAAATAAATTAACCAGCGAGATCCGCACCAATCTAAACCCTAAGAAGGCGCCAGGTTACGACCTAATTACGGGTGAGGTGTTGAAACAGCCGCCGCGCAAGGGTATAGTGATGTTCACATATTTGTGCAATGCTGCAATTAGACTTTGACATATTCCTGATAGCTGGAAGGTGGCGGAAGTTATAATGCTTCTAAAACCTGGAAAGTCACCTAATAATATTAAGTCATATAGGCCGATATCGTTGCTCCCTCTCATATCAAAGGTCTTTGAGAAACTCCTCCTAAAGAGGCTAATACCAATTCTCGCAGAAAAGAAATTGATCCCGGATCATCAATTTGAATTCCGCAGCCAGCATTCTACAATAGATCAGATCCATCGAATAACGAACCTGATTGAGAAAGCTTTAGAAGATAGTAGCCCTCTTTCTCGACGTAGCCCAGGCCTTTGATAGGATCTGGCACCAACGTTTGCTTCACAAGCTACAAATTACGTTGCCAGGAAAATACGTTCAACTTCTGCAGTCCTATTTATCTGGTAGGATATTTAGAGTGAGATATGACGCCGCATATTCAGACTTAAGAGAGATCAATGCAGGTGTCCCACAGGGTAACATATTAGGACCTTTTTTATACTTGCTATACACGTATGATCTACCCGTAACTAAAGACGTGACCGTCGCAACATTCGCTGATGATACTGCAATCCTTGCCACCGGACCAACAGTACAGGAAGCCACCAGAAAACTTCAAGCAGCTAGCGACAGGATACAGGAATTGACTAGACAGTGGAAAATAGAACTTAACGAGCTAAAATCAATACATACCAATTTCACATTATCGAAAACTGGAAGAAATACCATCAGTTAACTTAAACAGGGTTGTGGTTCCATATGCCAACACCGCTAAATACCTGGGTATGACCCTGGATACAAAGCTCAAATGGAAAGAACATGTGAAGAAAAAGCGTGAAGAGCTTGATATTAGATTTCGACAGATGCATTGGCTCATGGGACGACACTCGAAGATGTCAGTATAAAATAAATTACTACTCTACAACCAGATCCTTAAACCAACTTGGACTTATGGTATCCAAATATGGGGATGTACAAGCGACAGCAATACCAAGATTATTCAAACATGGCAAAGTAAGGTGCTGAGGACCATCGTTGATGCTCCTTGGTACGTGAGAAATTCGGACCTTCACAGAGATCTAAAGGTCCTCTCTGTTAACGAAGTGATCCAACATTTTGCTAGGAAGCATGAAACTCGCCTACGTCGCCATTCCAACGCCGAGATCTTACATCTACTCCCAATCTCTGCCAATCTGCACCGCCGACTGAAGAGGACTAACCCCCCGACTTGGTGTAGTGAATGATGTGAAGTGAAACAAAAAGCAGAGCATGGTGCAGTGAAACAAAGAGCAGAGCATAGAGTAGTGAAACAAAAAGCAGAGCAGAGTGTAGTGCAAGATCCTATATGGAAGTGCAATGAAAACTTCTCGTCATCAATGGATGGACAGCAGTAGGTTAAGTTTTAGTTTGTAAGATTTTTGAGAGGCAAATTGATGGTTGTTCATACTTGAACAGTTTCAATTACAAATGAGAGAAAAAAAAAATAAAAAAATAAAAAATACAAATATATCTTGCCAACAAAATTCAAAAGGGCGACAAGCTAGCTGTAAAATCAGTGACCATCGTTATCTAAGAACAAAGTAACCTAAATATTTTTATTTCTGTTCATCCTCATTAGCTATAAATTACTTTAAAATAATAGGGATATAGAAAGAAAGACAATAATAACACTTTTACTACCTGCTAACATGCTAACGACAGAGAGCAAAATTTTCTCTACACTCTGTACAGGTGACCATCTCTCCGCACTAGATTCATAGCCCATCGGATCATCTCCCGGGGCATGTAAAATTGAAATACACACTCTTCCATCGGAATAAACTGCAACGAATAGTCAAAGTTAAAAATAATTAGGACTACTAAAAGAAAAATTAGAATAAAACTTAGCTAAATAGATACTAAATTGTGTATAAAATTAAATGAAAAAAATCCAAATAAGTAACTTGCTGCCTAGTATAAATAAAACATATAGTAGATACTACAACACAAATAAAAATTCCTTCAAAACAGACCGAGTAAACTTAAAAATATATTATCCAAAATTAAAAACAATAATGAAAAATTGGCAAATTTATTTATTTAGTATTTTCCTTGCAAACATTTAGTTCTAAAATAAGTACTGAATTTGACTTTCTCAAATACACAACTTATCGACACCTACTCGTTTCACCCTCTTCTTCTGAAGCGATATCACTCAAAAATTATAGTTCTCATCCCTACTCCCAATAATACATTATCTTTTCTCTCTAGAGTTGCCAACAGAGCCATAGACGGAAATAGGAAACTATGTTTTTCGTGATCTCGGAACCCTAAAACGGGAAGAAAAGCAAACACCTCGGAGGGTAATTGTTTTTTTAAGAATACAATAGTAAATTTTTGTTTTTTCACTTTCCTTTAGCTAGGAAAGTTTACCTACACAATAAGTAAGTTTGGTCCAATTTAAACGTTTGAATTTCTAAAACTTTCTATCAACTTAATATTTTTTTTAGGTTACTCTATAATCAAATTTCAATCCCTTCTTTATACTATTTCTGTTAAAGTTCGAAATAATGAAAAAAAACAACAAAATTGAAAAAAACGTATAATATAACCTCCTTTTACGCCCTATATTTTTTACTATAAATAATTATGCTAAAATTATGCAATATCTCAATTGAAAACGAGGAAAAACTCTAGTAATACTATTAAAACTATACAATATTCAATGACTTGACTTCCTTTTGCACCCGCAAAAAATTAGATACTATATATACTATAAATCAGTGATTCCCAAAGTGGTTCAGGTGGACCCCCAGGGGTCCACGGGAGACTCGACGGGGGTCTACGTTGGCGTGAAAAAAAAAAATGGGGGTTCACAAGTTGTAAGCGGGGGGGGTCCACGAAAATTTATCTGGTTTCGATAGTAATGAACAAAAATGTCGGCTTGGCTTTACCTATCAATGTAGGCAGATAATACACTACTCAAAAAAATTAAGGGAGCAAAAAAAAATTCCAAATTTTTCGGTGATTTTTGACAGGCTGTATTTCGGTGAAAAATGGTCGTATTGAGACTTTAAAAAAAGCATTTTGAAGCTTCAAGATTCGAATTTTCAGATTTTTTGGCTAAAATTTTTTAGGAGCTACGGTTCTCATGCAATCCTAACAGATAGCGCGAAAAAATAATATTGCAAATATTTTGCTTTTTTTTGGTCCACGGGCTTGAAAAAAATTTTTTCAGTTAGGCCGGCATATGGATCAGATAGCCTGTTTATTTAGCATTAATTTCCTTGTTTTAAAACCTCCCTTAATTTTTTTGAGTAGTGTATTTTAAGAAGGTCAGCGACTGTTATTGTAAAAACTTGCATATTCGATATTCAGTACAACGCACGTCGAGACTTGCAAAGCGCCGCCCGCCCGCAACGCAACCCGTTCAGACGTGCAAAGGGACGAAATACGACTTGTGCTGTGCTTGCAATCTTGCATGAACTTGTTTGATTCTTCACCAATATAAATACGAATGCCCAGGACAAACGTTACTCATTTGTTTCCGGAATTTTGAAAAGAAAAGTGTGAATGAATCGATGTCAGTGTTTGCCAGTGCTGGAAAAAGTAAGTACCTGCCTATTTGTTATTCATACTTTTATTTTATATTGTAATAATATATTTGTTATGTTTGCGTGTAGTAGGTGCGTAATAAAAATTAAATACTGAACAGGGCCATTATTCGATACTTCTATAAAAGAAACAGAAAGCCGAGAAAGATTAAACTTTTAGTACTTTTTATTATAAAATTATTTATTTACCCGACTGTGGTGATTCACTAAAGGAGGAGAGATATATGATTGACCTGCATGTTTGTACATATTTCAGTCTCTCGTAGTTGCTAATGCTAAATGACTAAAATATTTTCATAAATTGTACGTGTCTTTATGTACCACTCGTAACGTACATCAAAGTAATAAATAAATCATTAAAATCGTGGAGTTTAGATGTCAAAATATTCTTTAAAAGTATTTTCTCTTGAATTTACAGAAATGTATCAAAATATAATTAATCAAAAAATATTTTATATTACATTAAAATAGGTTCAGCCGTTTTGTGAAAACCTCTATATGGGTCTTAGCAGTTTATTGCTTTTAATAATTAAAATCAGTTTTGCCGCCGGCATTTTGGTTTTTTCATTGCAATAATTAATTAATCCTATTTTATTCTGTTAAAATAGCCATATCCTGTTAAAGTCGCCTTATGATTACTAAAACAAACATTTTTTTCTTTACAGGTAGGTAAATGATACGAAACATGGCTGAATCTAAGAAGAAATGTCGACAGTAGAGTGTTGATTATTTGAAATTTGGTTTTCTTCCATCAAAGGCAGACAAATGATTGCCCATATGCAACAAAGTTTTGAGCAATGACTCTATCAAACCATCGAAGCTCGAAGATCATCTAAGAAGGTGTCATCCTGATAAAATAGGTAAAGATTTAAAATATTTTCAAACATTGAAGGAAAAATATGAAAAGAGACCCACCGTGCACAGTATGTTCGCTTCAACGTCTCAAAGTAACGATGATGGCTTGCGGGCATCTTACAATATCTCATTGCTTATAGCGAAATCTGGAAAACCGCACACCATCGGAGAACAGTTAATTTTACCCGCTGTTGAAGAGGTTTTAAAAACTGTTCTGCACAAACCTCCATTTGACGTACTCAAAAGAATTCCTTTGAGTAACAACACTGTACAAAGAGCTATTGATGAAATGAGCTCTGATATTGAAAGCTTCTTGTGTAATTATCTGCAAACAACTCATTTTTCTATTCAACTGGACGAGTCAACTTTACTTGGTAATGAAGCATTATTATTGGCATATGTTCGATTTGTTATGGACGAAGAAATCCATGAAGAGCTACTATTCGCGAAAACTTTGGAGATGATTGAGTGATTTTTTTAAGGAAAAATCGATTCCATTTACAAACATTATTTCGGTGGCAGCAGATGGAGCTCCTGCCATCTTCGGGCGATATCGTGGGTTTATAAACCATCTTAAAAGAATTATACCAGGAGTAACTGCAATTCACTATGTCATCCACCGACAACACCTGGTAGCGAAAAATTTGAGTAATAGATTGCACCAATCGCTTCAATTTGTGATTAAAGCAGTTAACAAAATAAGAAACAATGCGTTGAATACCCGTTTATTTGCACAATTGTGCGAAGAAAATTATGAAGACTTCCAACGATTGCTCTTACATACTGTAGTACGCTGGTTGTCGAAAGGTGCATGTTTAACAAGATTTTACTCACTTTTTGAATCAGTTTTAGAGTTTCTGGAAAGTAAAGATCCAGATTTAAAAGAAAACCTGATCAAATTGAAAGCAGACAGATTTGTTCAAAAAATTTAATGACATTAACTTGCAGTTACAAGGGGACAGCCTAAATTTAATAAAAACAAAGGGTGTAATTTCGGCTTTTCTTGGAAAATTGAAATTTATGAAGCAAAATATTAGTCGGCGCGAATTCTCCCAGTTTCCAAACTTGTCACAGGCAGAATGTCTTGATGAGGATATTCAGACATACGTTCAACATTTAAATGCCCTGCATGATGACTTCAAAAATAGATTTGAAGATATTCTGACGATGGAAATACCACCATGGATTATAAATCCATTTGATGAAACGGAAGTGGCGAATGTGGTATTACAAGAGGAGCTATTCGAGCTTAGCACCAAAGAGGAGCTGAAGGTGAAATTTAAAAAAGGCTATCAAACATTTTGGGTGCAGGCAGAAATACCTGAAAAATATCCTGGGCTGTGGGAAATTGCGAGAAAACTTTTGATAGCGTTTCCCTCGTCATACCTTGTCGAAAAAAGTTTTAGTGTCGTTACAAACCTATTAACAAAAAAAGGAGCAGATTTAACATCACAGAACGGGGAGATTTGCGGTTATTCCTTACAAAACTGAAGCCAAATATTAATAATTTGCTGTCAATCCATCAAGTACATCCCTCCCATTAAAATTATGACTATTTTTTTTTAATTGTTGATTTGCATTGTTGAAGTTACGGTACGTTATTAATGTTTAATTTTAATTCTATTAAGTCTGTAATCATATTATTTTAATAAATAGAACACAAGAAAATATATTATGTTTCTTTTTATTTTTACCACTCCGAATTTAGGGTTGGAACTCGGCCACGACGCAAATTTCCATCGTTAAATCTAATCTTCACATTTTTTGACGAGGTTTGGGAATATGGTAGAAATGTAGCAGCAGGGGGTCCACCGAAACCAGTAAAATTTTGAAATTGGTCTACGAGAAAAAAAGTTTGGGAACCTCTGCTATAAATAATATGTTTAAAATTTGTCTATTACATCTACTAAAAAACCAAAAAAAAATCGAAAATAAGCAATAGTTAACGACCCTCCACTTGTTTCATTTGGATCCTTCGATTCAAAAAATCTTGAAAAAGCATATAACATTACATACAGTCTGTCAAGTAAGAACGTGTCCGCCATAATTCATTTTTGGTCGATGTGATTCTAGCGATTTAAGAAAAAATCGGTAGAGGGAATCTTTGTCTACGACACATTTTAGTAAAAGAATCAGTCGATTCCGAACTTTCGTCGAAATCACGTAAAATCCAGAATGAGTCACTTGTTTGCGCGTCAGTCTTTCTTTGTTCCCATCCAAAGAGGTCTAAAAAAATGACACATTCCGCAGCCGCTAAATGTATTAAAAAGTCAGTTTCGTTGGTGAGTAAATCAGACGAAAAATGTCAACGAATTACCAAAACGTGGCTCGGTAGTCACTCCGAAAGTCGAAAAACGAATCGGGTCTTTGTTTTCACGTGACCTGAAATTGACATTGCGTCAAGGAGCGGCAAAATTAAGAAAATCGGGTTTGAATGTGTCCGATGAGACCATTCAACATCTTCGTGCTCATGACGTCAAATTCCGAAGCACGTTGAAGAAACCTTTGTTGGGCGAACATCACATCGCGAAGCAGCTCGCTTGGGCCCAGGATAACATACTAGAGTGGCCCCCACAATCGCCGGACGCCACCCTATTGAAAACGTTTGGTCCCTTGTAAAGAGAAAGTTCAGAGGAAAGACTTTGAGGACTTTGACTCGGTTGTGTAGCGAGATTTGAAAAATTTTGAGATCATTGCAGAAAATCTCGTCGACAGAATGCTTGAAAGATGCAGGAGGCGATTGGACAACTTACTAAGGTAATTACGCCGTTGTTGATACACCAAAGAATACACTGATGGCAAAAAATGTTTCCGACAAACATTTTTTGCCATCATATGAGCGGTCACATTCTTACTTGAGAGACTGTATACTGAGCAACCTCTCTAATATCGTCCCTTTCACCCCTTATATGTTTCACTATAAATATTTATGCAAAAAATTTTTTTACTATCACAACGATATCGCTTAAAACCCTTTATTAGATACCAAGCTTGAAATTGACATTTCGTTTCGTTCGAGAGTTATCGTGGCAACAGGTTAACTTATAGAAAGATCAACGAAAATGAGTAACTGTTTTTGTAATCTAGGAACCCTGCAACATGCAAAAATCTCGGAGGGTTATTTTTTACTTTCTTTTAGCAACGAAGGTAAAAATTGTTGAAATGAAATGAAATGAAATTTATTGACAAATAAATACACCTACTAACAATAAACACAAAAAACAAAAAAATATATACAACTCTTAATAAAGAAAAACTGCATATCACACTAAACATAACCACATAAGAAATTAACCCAAACTGAGGCAGAAGCACACTTCTGACTAGATTATAAACTCCCTTAGTCATGCCTTAAAAACATTTACCGTTGTAACACTCCTAATAATAATAATAATAATAATAATTTATTGATCATAAAAAAATACATAGTATTAACAGACACATCAAAAGATTTAAAAACTAAAAGTGTACCCCTCAGGGGCTAGGGGAATCCCAGGATTCTCCTAGTACGGGCATTGACGATCCCGAGGTACCTGAGTCATGTTGTGCTGTCTTGTGTTGTCCAGATTATGTGTAACAAAAAACGCAATCTTAAGGTGTTTACCGTGCCGAGAAGATGAATGGCTCAGCGTTTATGAGTCGCGAACAGTTCCCCCGGATACCGGGCGCCCTCCGGGAGTAAGTAGCCTTGCTGTGGCATCCAGGCTCTGCCGCAGTCGACCCCTCTTTCCTAGGATACTCGTGGGAATACTATGTCAAAGAATGATAATTATAGTAATGATAATGGAAGGGTGTTGCGAAGGCGGACCCCGGTCGTACAAACAGCTATAGCAACACCACAACAACAACAACCACAGACGACCCAAACAACCGCCTCAGCCGAAACTACTCCCGATAGTTTTACCAGATCCGACATTGTAGGTGATGGAAATTGCCTTTTCCGTGCAGTTAGCTTACACTTGTATGGCCACCAAAACCATCATGAGAAACTCCGAGAGGTTGCTCTAAGATATTTACAACAAAACTGGTCGGAACTTCACACATTTTCATTAATTGAAGTCGACGATATAAAAGACTTCAATAACTACTATAATTATATGAGGAAAAATGGCACCTATGGAACGAGCCTAGAGATACTTGCCCTCTCGGAAACACAAAATAGCAACTTTCATATCTTCTCAAAACAACGAAGAACAAGACATACAAAAATAACTTTTACGGACAGACCAACAATAACAAGCACGGGAAAATATAACAAAACTATTTACCTTCTACTAACAGGCAACCCAATGTCGGGACACTTTGAGCTTCTGACACCACAAAACACTGAGAACATTCCAGACAACAGCAGACCAATAAAAGAAGCATCGGGCGAGCGACGTAACGGTCGAGGACGTCGCGGGAAATGGCAGCTCGACCAAAACGATGAAGACCGGGCAACCGAAAATGGACCTGCCAAAAGTGTTGTGCCGGCGAGTAAGCCGACACCCACCAAGGCGGGAAAGTCACAGCAACGCATGAGTTGCACCACAGGAATCAATGAACACGCCATGCGTTGCTGTAATGAAATCACACCTCACAAAGAAATCACTGACAAGAGAATTACTCGCCGCTTGGACCCACCACCACCAATCCCAAGCGCAACCGACGTGGATGCGGGACAAATACAACCACCAAAGCCAGGCCAAACCGCGTATGTTTTGCAAGGACAACATGCAACTACCAAGGCCGGCAAACCAAGACAGCGGTTAAAGTGGACAGATGAAATGAATAGAACAGTGATGCGCTGTTACTACACCGCCACCAAACTAGAAACAGTGACATCAGGCTACAGACTGGAACTACACAGACTTTTCTTGACCAAATATCCACATCTGCAATTACTTGTTACAGAACAGAGAGTAATAGACCAAAAAAGAGTTATTACCAAGAGCAATCGCCTCACACCTTTCGAATTGCAAACCATCAAAGATACAGTAGCTGCTGAAATGAACACAGACCAACCAAACAATAGAAACAGTAGAGCAGATACCGAACCAATCTCACACACACAACCACCCAGTCGAAAACAACAAGACCCACCACCCAGCAGGAGCATAACTCAAAATAATATTTCAATGCAAATAGCAAGCACCACACGACACCATATCACAGACGACAAAATGAATGACTCACCACCCTCAACAACATCTACACAACATCACCCCGAATCACCTCTCATACAAATACTCAAAGCAGAAATGCAGTCACATCTAGCTCGTTGGTCAGGCACCGACCCTACAACAAGAAATCCCATCCCTCGTTTAATCTTCAAACAGAGTACACAAATAATCCTCAACACAATAAACAAGCACATAATACCACAGTACATAACAGACTTAAGTACGATCGAAGACATTCACACAATAATATATGCAGCAGCAATCACCACTATAACACAAAATAATCAAAAACTCAACGACAAAGAGACCCCAACAGCAGAAAACCTAAATTTAAATGGCAAATAAGAATAGAAAACAAAATCAACAACATCAGAAGAGATCTGGGACACCTTACCCAGTTTATGAACGGGAACGCATCCAAACGTGTCACACAGGGTGTAGACAAGATCAAATATAAATCTCTCAACCGAACACTGCCAGAAATCGTTGATACTTTGAAACAAAAACTATCCGTATATGCTGCAAGACTCCGTAGATACAAAGAATCAAACGAGAGGAAAGACACCAACAACCTCTTCCGAAGAAGCGAAAAACAGTTCTACCGAAAAAACTATGTACAACGAGCAGACAGTAGTAACTGAACCACCAAACAAACAAGAACTCGTAGATTATTGGAAAACTGTCTGGTCAGAACCCAAACTACATAATAATAACACCCCCTAGATCAAAGCCGAAGAAGATAAACACAAACGTGTGCCAGAACAAGAAAATTCCACATTAACTACAGAAGAAATTACAGAAACAATCAAAACACACACACAACTGGAAAGGCCCTGGGAAAGACAATATACAAAACTTCTGGTACAAACAGTTTACCACCACACACGAAGCACTCACACACCAAATCAACAAAGCCATTCTACAACCACACACATTCCCCACTTTTCTTACACAAGGAATAACATACATCAAACCCAAAAGTTCCGACACCACAAACCCGTCAAACTACCGACCTATCACCTATCTTCCAACCCTATACAAGATCATCACAACCACAATTTCCAAGAAAATAGAACAACACCTAATAGACAACAATATTCTCACAGAAGAGCAGAAGGGATGCAGGAAAAATAGTCGAGGATGCAAAGAACAGCTGATCATAGATAGCGTGATTATGGGACAAACCAGAAAAGAACACAGAAACCTTCACATCGGTTACATAGACTATAAAAAAGCCTTCGACTCCATACCCCACAGCTGGTTAATCAGAGCCCTAGAAATCTATAAAATCAACCAACACCTCAGGCAATTTCTCGCGCAAATTATGAAAACATGGAAAACCAAAATACGCCTAGAAACACAAACCGAACGCATCCAAACAGAAGAGCTGTACATCAGACGGGGTATATTTCAGGGAGACTCGCTCTGCGCTCTATGGTTTTGCCTCTGTCTCAATCCACTCTCAAATATACTAAACAGAATAGAGCATGGCTTCAATATCAGACACCAAAAAGAGAATCAACATAAAATAAACCACCTCCTATGTTATATATGGACGACATAAAACTCTACGCTGCCACACAAACACAGCTGAAAGAACTCCTCAAAATCACAGAAATATTCACCTTAGATGTCAATATGGAATTTGGTATAAGTAAATGCAAAGTGCTCCACATCAACAAAGGCCAATGGAAGCACCACCATGAGACAGAAACCATCAACAATGAAACGCTCGATAACATGTTCGATAAAGAAACATACAAATATCTAGGCTTCCAACAAAGCACCAAACTCAACCACACTCACATCAAAACAGAGCTCAGAACCGAATTCAAAAACAGACTGACGAAACTTTTGCAAACAAAACTCAACTCTAAGAATCTCACTAAAGCCATCAACACGTTCGCTATACCTATACTCACATATTCATTTGGTATCATCAAATGGTCACAAACAGACATAGAAAATATTCACATCCTTATACGATCTCAATTCACCAAATACAGGAAATTACACCCCAACGCATGCAAAGAAAGACTTACCATCGAGAGGAAGGCAGGAGGAAGAGGAATTATAGATATCAGATCATTACACACAAAACAAATACAAACACTTAGGAAATTCTTTCACAGCAAGCAAACCAGCCTCCACACAGCGACAGTGAAAGCAGACAAAAACTACACACCTCTCGACTTAGCCCGGGCAGACCACTCAGCAGACACACACAGTCACACCCAATTACAACAGGAAAAGATGAAAACGTGGTCAGAGAAAACACTCCACGGAAAACACAGATACCACATAGAACAAGACCACGTAAATAAAAAAACAATCATACACCTGGTTACGGGATGGGCAGCTATTCCCTGAGACTGAAGGCTTCTTACTTGCCATCCAGGATAAAGTCATATTAACCAGAAACTACCAAAAGCATATCATCAAAGACCCGACTATTGCAGAGGACAGATGTAGGAAATGCCACCAGCAGAAAGAAACGATCGCACACAACGAGCGGATGTAAAATATTGGCCGGAACGGAGTACACAGCCAGGCATGATTCAGCTGCCAAAGTGGTTCACCAAGCACTAGCCACAACATACAGACTCATAGAAAACACAGATCCCTACTACAAATACACGCCAACATCCATACTTGAAAATGAAGATTACATGCTCTACTGGGATATCGGTATCCATACAGATAAAACAGTCTCCGCCAATAGACCCGATATTACTTTTCAGTGCAAAAAAGGAAAAGTCACCTATCTGATTGACATAGCTGTCCCCAACGACACAAACATCCAAGCGAAATACACAGAAAAAATTTCCAAATACACAGACCTTGCAACGGAAATAAAAAGGCTATGGAGACAGGAGAAAGTCATCATTGTCCCCCTCATTATATCAGCCACAGGCCTTACACCAATAACATTCACACCACATTTAGTGCAATTGGGACTCAACACGGACATACACAGAAACATTCAGAAGTCAGTGATTTTGAAAACATGTAACATTGTCAGGTCATTCCTTAATACGGAATGGTAATAGCGTTTATGCTGACTTGGTTTTGGCCCGTCAGCCAAACATGGAACCACATTGATCAAATGTGAGAAAGAAGAACTTTTTGTAATAAATATAATAATAATAATAATAATAATTTATTGATCATAGAAAAATACATAGTATTAACAGACACATCAAAAGATTTAAAAACTAAAAGTGTAGATCACAAAATACTGTACATCTAAATGTTAAGGATCGAAACAAACAAATAGAAACTCCACACATATCACACAATTTAAAGGGTTTGGTCTATATCTATAGTTAAATGTAGTGCTTAAAATTCTCTCTATTCCTAGTCAATGTATAAAATTCACTAAAATTATAGATAGCGGCATTGATTATAATTTTTTTTAAGCTACTTTTAAATCGACCGAGCTGTTGCAATCTCATCTCTCGAGGCAAAGCATTAAATAATTTAATCTCTTCCATGTTTGTTCTGGCCAATCTAGTTACGGGCAAGAGCAGATTGTCTCGACTCCCGGTACCATGTGTATGAATATGCGATAATGTACAATACCTAGCAACATTCTTTCTGACATATATGAGTTTTTGGTAAATAATCAAACCATATAGAGTCATTATTTTTAGTGACTTAAAATAAGGTCGACTGGAGTCATCCTGTTTTAAGTTTGCAATGCATCTTATAGCAGATTTTTGCACTCTAAAAACTTTTTCAAGGTCAGTGCTTGTCGCAGAACTCCATACTAGGATTCCATAACGCAATATTGAATCAAAAAGAGAGTAGTAAGTTGTAAGTGCGGCTGCTTCGTTTATTGTATTTTTAATTTGTCTTATAGCATATATTGCTTTGTTTAGTTTGTTACATATATTGTTTACATGATCGGTATATAAAAGGTTGGTGTCTAGAGTAACCCCTAGGAATTTTATTTTGTTTTTTACATCAGTGATAATAGTTTTTGCTTCAAATATTGTGGACTCGGTCTTTGTGTCGTTTAAAACTAGTTGATTTGAGAGGAACCATAGTTTAGCTTGATCCGTCATTGCCTCAAGCAACTGAGCCGGATCCTCACCTCCCTCGAAAGACACTCCAAATGTTGCATCATCCACATAAATAATGCTCTCGATATTTTGGATATTTTTTCCAAAAATTTCAAATGCCTGTGGAAGATCATTCACGTAAAGGAGGAAGAGTAGGGGACCCAGCACAGACCCCTGAGGTACACCGATCTCCGCAAGCAACCTGATATCTCCCCTCAAGATATGACTGCAAGAGCTTAAAGGCCACACCCCTAATTCCATAGAAATATGCTTTGTCTAACAGAAATTTACGGTTTACGCAGTCGAAAGCTGCAGTTAAATCTGCAAATAGCCCTATAAATTTATTTCTTTTTTCAAAAGCATCTCTTATACATTTTACAAGAGTTAAAATAGCATCTGAAGTTGTTACATTTTTTCTAAAACCAAATTGTCTTGGGATGATTATACAATGTTTATCTAGAAAGGCAACAAACTGCTCGAATACGACACTCTCCAAAACTTTTGAAAATACAGGTAGTATTGATATTTGCCTAAAGTTGTGGGGAAGGCTCGGTTCACCTTTTTTATAGAGTGGAATGATTTTTGCTAATTTCATTTGAGATGGAAATGTTCCTTCCTCCAGACAGGCATTCACAATATCTACCATTGGTGGAATCAAAAATTCAGATGCTCTTTTCATGCTAATAACACTCACTCCAAAGATATCTTCTGTCGTCTTATTTTTAAGTTTATTTATTATACGTTTTATATCGTAGAAATCAACTGGTTTGATGAACATGGAGTCTGTTTGTTTTAATTTTTTATCTAGATATGAATTTATATTTATGCTTGATTTTGAAAGATTTTGGGTGAGTGACTTTGTATGAGTTATATAAAAACTATTCAACTCATTTGCAGATATGTTTTCCGGGGTAATTTTCAATTTATTTTTTCTCCCAGTTTCAGTATTTATTATATCCCAAACAGTTTTGCTGTAATTATCTGTCTCCAGCCTATTTTTATAATATTGTTTTTTTGAAATTGATAGGACATTATTGTATACTGCCCTGTACTCTTTATATATCTTTTTATTTCCTTCAGTAGGATACCGCTGTTTAACTTCAAAATAAAATCTAAGCCTATCTTTTACTTTAACTACTTCTGGAGTTATCCAGCTTCCCGTCTCTGGCCTATTCTTTTTTTTACTCTGAGGAAAACACATATCATAGTAGTATAAAAAGCTTTTATGAAAAATGGTGTACTTATATTCTGCAGAATTTTCCCTATATACATCAATCGAAGTTTCTTTTGAAATATGATCGATCCATGTTTTATATTTATTGTTGCTGTATAATCTCATAGGATTTTTATTTTGTTCTATACCTTGGATTGTAAAATTTGTTTTTAGGGCATAGTGATCTGAAAAACCCAGACACTCTACCTTTGTCTGGATACAACAATAGTTACCCCCTGTATGTGTAGGTTCAATTACCTGCTGGTGAAGCTCAAAAGACGTAAAAAGCTGGACCACTCTATGCATGTTATCATCAGATTTATTATTAAAATGCACATTATAGTCTCCGGCTACAATAATATTTACTTTTGGAAAAAGTGGAAATATTCAATATCCTATCATAATATACATCGGCAAAGCATTATAGGCGTTAAATCCCTTGTAGAAAAGGGAAATCAATGCGGATGAATGTTTCGTTCTTACAATATGAAAATTATTAACGCTTCTTGTAAAGTAGGAGTATTCGTAATTCAACAAATTCATTAAAATAATTTGGAAGCATTCCCCTGCTCAACTTAAAAATAATTATCATTGCGAGATAGTATAATCTTTGTTCAACCGAAAACCACCCCAAAGTACTAAGCATTAGGTTTATGGGAGTGTATCGGTTGCACCTCAAAATCGTTCTCATACCTCTGTTAAATAAAACTTGTAGTGATTGTATCGATCAAGGAGAAACAACAAGGTTGCCCAATAATCAGAGTGTGGTTGAACACCGTTATTCTAGAAAACAAAGACAAACCTTTTCCCACTATAAAAAAGAAGAACAGCTTCCTTCTAATTTTTTTCTGGATATAATCACAATGACTTTTCATAGACAATGTATTGTCCAACATGTCTAACCAAGTAATGTCAAATAAATAAATTGATTAACTCCTACTGACAAAATCATGTTTACACTATTATTAAATATCTACTTAAACACCAAGGCAGGTTGTTTTATTCTACAGTGGAAGTTGGAATATTTTCTTACCGTTATACAACGGCGGTTTTAGTTTGACTGGAGGCTAGAAGAGGTAAACTAATGTTACTGTTGAGTTTTTTGTGACATTATTAAATTAGAGCTCCCTCTTAACATGTTGAAAATTAAGTAAGATGTCTCTAACAAGAAAGATCGAATCCTAGGTGGCAAATAGCATGGTGATCTGTGATCTGTGAATTGAACACACATCCTAAGGCTTTTTTTGGTAAAACGAAAATCCATTCCAAATCCCACCTCAGGGCATTTCTCCTTATGTCATTTCTTTCCAGTGTTTGTTGTTATATATTTGCGGCAAAATCTATGTTAGTTCGTAAAGAGTATATCCTCCCTTACCACCTCCACCCAAGCCCCACCTCCTCTGGGGGTGGGGGTGTTTTTTAACCATTACCGTAAGGGTAATTTTTACGCCAAATACACAATGTTTATGGAGGTGCATCTTTTTTATGGAGGGTGGCCATTGCAAAATTTATAGTGGTTCTTAGCAGGCTCATCTTCCCCTACCACCTTCACCCACCCCCCATCAATATATATATATATATATAAATATATATATATATATATATATATATATATATATATATATATATATATATATACATATATATATATATATACATATATATATATATATATATATATATATATATATATATATATATATATATATATATATATAACACATGGGCTGAAAAGTCCCGGGCCTAACATATAAATGGCGCTAGTTTTATTGCAGTCACCTTTTTTTCAGTTAATACTAACCTTCAAAAGACAGCTGTTAAAATTTCATGATATTCTATTCATTACTTTGTGAGTTATTGTGCTAAGAGTGACGCTACTTTTGTTATTTTCAAAACAATGGATCAAAAACAATTTCGTGTTTTAATTTTACACTGCTTCTTGATGGGCAAAAATACCGTTCAAGCGAAGCAATAGCTTGAAAAGTGTTATGGGGACTCCGCTCCATCAGAAACAACAATAAAACGTTGGTTTGCTGACTTCAAACGTGGTCGTAGAGACACCGATGATGCAGAACGCAGTGGACGTCCAAATGAGGCGGTAACACCAGAAAACATCAAAAAAATCCATAAAATCGTTTTGAATGATCGAAAAGTGAAGTTGCGTGAGTTAGCTGACATCGTAAAGATATCAAAAGAACGTGTTGGCTTTATATTGCATGAGCATTTGACTATGAGAAAGCTCTGTTCAAAGTGGGTGCCGCGTTTGCTCACTGTTTATCAAAAACAAGAACGTGTTGATGATTCTGAGCAGTGTTTGGCCATTGTTAGAGCGGCGCTGGAATGATTGCGTTGCTCTTGATGGAGATTACGTTGATGAATAAAGCTAATTTTGAACCAAAAAAACCGTGTTTTCTTTGTTAGGCCCGGGACTTTTCAGCCCATGTGTTATATATATATATATATATATATATATATATATATATATATACGAGGCTGGTTTGAAAAGTCCGTGCAAAGTTCGAGAGATGGCACCACCGGCGCGTATCGAGGTCATGTTTAGTTAGTAGCACACCAAGTTTCAGCCATATTGGTCTATTTCTTTGTGTTTGGCATTCGTGGGAAGTCAAGTGATTTTCAAGAAATGGACAAAAAAGCGACTAAAGAGAAGCTTGATAAACATTATGGTGACTCTGCACCTTCGATTAGAACAGTTTATAAGTGGTTTCAAAATTTTCGGACTGGCCATATGGGCACAAGACGCTGAACGTTGTGGACGGCCTGTGAAGGTTACGACTCCAGAAATCATTGATCAAATCCATGATATGGTGATGGATGACAGAAGAGTTAAAGTGCGTGAGATTGCTAGTGCTGTGGGCATCTCGACTGAACGGGTACATAATATTTTGCATAAACATTTGGACATGAGAAAGCTATCCGCAAGATGGGTGCTGCGATTGCTCACGCTTGACCAAAAACGGAATCGAAGTGTTGCAAGGATGGTTTGCAGCTGTTCCAGAAGAATCCGGAGGACTTTAAGCGTCGTTTCGTCACTGTGGATGACGAAACGACGATACTATACTCCTGAGACCAAACAACAATCTAAACAATGAGTTCCTTCGGCCGGAAAGGTTATGGCGACTGTCTTTTGGGATTCGCAAGGGATAATCCTCATCGACTATCTGGAAAAGGGTAAAACTATTACAGGTGGATATTATTCATCGTTATTGGACCGTTTGAAAACCGAGCTGTAAGAAAAACGCTCGCAATTGGCTCACAAGAAAGTCCTTTTCCATCACGACGACGCACCAGCATACACCTCAGCAGTTGTGGTCGCAAAATTAATGGAAATAGGATTCCAACTCGTTTCACATCCCCCCTATTCTCCAGACTTGGCTCCCTCAGACTACTATTTGTTCCCCAATTTGAAGAAATGGCTGGCGGGACAAAGATTTTATTTAAACGAGGAGGTGATTGCAGACACTAATGGATATTTTGCAGACTTGGACAAATCCTTTTATTCGGAAGGGATCAACAAACTAGAACATCGTTGGACGAAGTGTATAAGCCTAAAAGGATACTATGTCGAAAAATAAAAAAGGTTTACCCCAAACACATAAGTAGTTTTTATTTTTGCACAAACTTTTCAAACCAGCCTCGTATATATATATATATATATATATATATATATATATATATATATATATATATATATATATATATATATATATAACCATGATGACAGCCAACATTTACTAAACTCTTGGAAGCATATCCTATCTCAATATCAAGTCAAACCAAGAGATACAACAAATCAACCATACGTTACTCCTCCAACAGAGACTTCATAATACAGGAGTGAAAACACACAATCAAAGCTGAGCCTCCATTGGCCGGAACTATTCGACCAATAGAATTATGCTCCCAGCACATAAAAATCGAGGGCCCTCAGAGCCAGTCTCGACATTCATCACCAAGACATTGTCTAGTGATCAATGCTTTAAAAAAGATGGATGAGATTCCATTCCAGTGAAACCGTCCATCAAGGAACTTTAAGCTAACATGAGATACCCGAAAAACCACTACTACATTTCACACCCATGAGAACATTCATCAAAACATATGGTAAAACCTCATTACGCGGGCTTTCCAGAAAAAGAGGTTTTTTTTCTAAAAATGGTCTAATTTTCAAAGATTTATGAGAAAATATTGGGGGGAAGCCGTTTTTGCACTTTGATAAATAAAAATTAACCTATATCATTGACAACTGTTGATAACCACTGATCGATACTGTCAGTTGTTTTCATAGGAATAGGTTCCATTCACACTAATGGGTGAAATGTAGAAGTCAGCCTAATCTTTTCAAAAAATTATTAAATTTTTTTCAGTTATAATCTAATCTTACCACAAAATTGTTTATTGTCATTATTTTTCGGTACGTGGGCTTTTCAGAAAAAGGAAGAATTTGAAAAAAAATATGAGAAAAAATCGGGAAGTAATCGTTTTTGTTAACCTGAACTAACCGAAACTAACCTGAATTAAATAATCAGCAATTACAAAATATATTAAATAATGAAAAATCTACCTTAATGTGAAAAAATGATTTACATGCTATATTAGTGACTGGAGACAGATATTTACAAAACCGATCCCAGTCAGTGAATACTAGGATTAACCTCCGGGACTATTTCTCGGACCCTAACAGCATGTGTAGGGGTGTTCCACAAGGATCGATAATAGGTCCTAGGTTAGTTCAGGTTAGCAAGAACAGCCTTACCGCAATTGTTTTTTGTCAATCTTTCAAAATTAGTCCATTTTAGGCCTATTCCAAAAAAAAAACCTTGTGATTTGTTCTTTTTGTGTTGTTTTCCACAAAGAAAATTTTACTGTAAATGTAGCAAAGTCATCTCGGTGCATGCACATAAAGGAACTGAGTTCTCCCAAGCAGTTTCGTTCAGTGGTTTTCAATAGCATAGTAGACTCTCGTACACTTGCATATCAATATTTATATGCAAAAAAAGTGTAAAAATGGCCTCCCCAGATATTTTCTCGTAAGCCTTTCAAAATTAGACCATTTTAAGCCTATTTCAAAAAAAAAACCATTTTTTTGAAAAGCCTGCATAACAAAGTTTTAGCAAAAATAAATATATATATATATATATATATATATATATATATATATATATATATATATATATATATATATATATATATATAGACCCATGTCACCATATCAAATCAAATATTTATTAGTAATAAGTACACAATGTGCTTTTACACGTCACAAGTCAAAAGAATTGTTTATCACAGCTCGACAGTCAAGGTAGGATCAACAAATGAGATAATAAAACCTCAAGTACTTATTCCCGTATTGGCGTAATGTCGTAGTAAGATATTATAAAATCTACCTAAAACTGAAAAGCATACTTGTCCTCAGTCGGAGGCCATCTATGGCCACAGGCCTGAAACTACTTCATTGTTCTTAAGACCCAAATATAATTTTATTAAGAAGTGCAAAAATTACATAATTTGTACTCTTACAATCTAGAAAACTTGAAAATCTTGTACACAGTAATTTATATTTATTCAAAATATACATATGAAGCGTACAAATTCTAAATTTTCCAAGTGAGTTTTGGTAGTGTTTCGAGCCAAAGAATAAAAGTTCAAAGTTCTTACATTAAATTGTTAACTTTATTAATGTAGATACAATGCATCATAGACTGTATTACAATTATTGTCAGCCTCATATAACATAAAACTCAATTTTTACTAATATAGCAATTAGAATGTATTAAATTTTCACTATGTATAGGCAAAATCAGGTACTAGTAAAAATAAAAAAACTATTTTTGAAACTTACTGTTTGGATGAAACATGTCACAAGTAAACTGCATCTTAGGAGGACTTAAGGGATAATCCGGAGGAAACGTTAGTTTGGTTGGAAATACACCTCCTTCAAAGCATGTTCCTTCGGGACCTCTAGAAATAAAAAAAAAACTATGAGCAATAAGTGTTTACAACATAAATTATCCTATAAAATGTTATTAAATGACTTTTATTACGTTATAAGTGCTTCCCACTCAAAAAAGTTTTCTTCATTCACTGGTCCAGCGATAATTCCTTCAGGAGGGTTCAATGTTAATTCTAAAAAACATAACAAATGAATAATTTAGTACATGAACATTCAAAAATATAAGAAACTTACGCTTGTATTCAGCCATGAGTCGACGTAGAGCTGAACCGGCCATTTTACTTTTTTTCTGAGAAAGAAAAAGTAAATTATTTATAAAATTTTAGTAGAGGAAAACAAAAATCCAAAAGTTTTTCTTGTTTGAAGAATTCTTGAACTGAGGAAACGAGGTTAAGTTCCTATTACAGCTGATTGTCATCAACTGTAGGCTATTTTTAGTAACACACGTTAACCGTTACAAATCAACCAGTTAGTTAATAGTTTGTTCGGAATCGCTTAACCGAGAAAGTGGGCATTTTTCCTTAAATTTGACTTTGACATTTGATTTATGTTGACATTCCTCAAAATTCTAGTCTTTGTTTATAAACAATTCATTTTATCAGAATTATCACCATTTTCGAAGAAAAATTAAGCGCATTTCATGAAACAATACAAGATGGCATCTATACCGAACCCTAGTATAATAAAGCAACCGCTAAAAGTAGTAGAAATTCCGTTAAGCAAGTTTTCAGACGAAGTGATTCCTCATCACCAAAAAATTTTAGAAAATCACCATGCTTATATTCACAAGGTAAGCGTCCATAATGTGCGTTGTTCCAATTATATTTATGGTGTTTATTTCTTATTACATGTAATTTAATATTAAAGAGCTTATATATATACATTCGAAATTTTTTTCTTTCTCACCTTCTGTAACATGTATAGCCCTTATATGTGTAATAAAAATAATTTTGTTTGAAATGACCTTCTTTTCCCAATCAAACAATGAGGGAAATTAAAATAATGCTATTCATTTTTTCTGTCCCTACACTATCATCTACGTACTGTTTCTATTGATTGGAAATAATGGGGACCATGCTAAAAACATATATGATATATTCAAAACTACCCCCTGTAATCCTCTCCCCCACCATTGTGTTTGTCTATAAATGTTTATGCTTAAAGTCTATTCATTTATTAATAAAAAATAAGAAAAAATTTCTGTAATATGATTTGAAACTATAAAATTTATTGACCTATATTCCTTCGACAACCCTTCCTCTGAAATGATACCGCTCACTGTAGATTCCGTTCTTATATCAATTGTTTATGTATACCAAATTGAAAATCGATACATTTTGTTCCAAAGTTATTAAGACAAGCAATACTTCAAACTTTTTTTTTGTAAAAAAATAAATTTTAAAGGTAAACATTGCCTGAGGTCTTATCAAACTCGGCATCCTATTAGATGTAACTAAAGCAGTTACATACACCTGGGTGCTGCAAAAAGTATGTATATTTAAAAAAAATATATTTTAGAAGTTATTAAGTGAATAATACAAAAGAATGGTGATTAAATTATAAGAAAAAATTTTTTTTTAATATGTCTTAAATGTTGAGATTATTTTTTATCAGGTTAAATGGACCACTAATGAAAACTATGGCACCTCCTGTCTGCAGGATAACTTCACAAAAAATAATCCAGTTTTTCAAAAATGATAACCAGTCAAGTGCAAGTTGAACTTGCACAATTAGTTTTCCGTACGTTGATTGCTTTTAAAATGAAAAATTTTGTTATGGTGGTATAAAATGATCAGTGACTTCACAGAACACACCCCAAAGGAGTTTTCAACAAAGTTTGTTTCCAATCTTTACTGAAAACTGATGACCTTGAAATTTTTGTTTTTGTATATACCAAATAAATTATTAAAGGTAATGCACTTGTGATAATTTTCATTCAATCTACACCCCATGGAGAGCATTCCAGAATTTTTTCAAAATTTTTTGATCGGTACTTTTCGAGGTAAGGCGTCTTTTTAGAAATAATACAAAGAAAAGTGAGTCCAAGTACTACATTATAGATATATTTTTTACTCGTGTTTTCACAAGAAAAATTTTTTTTACTTCCGATTTCACCCCCCAAAACTAACCCCTTAAGTCAAAATTTAACTTTCAAAACTACACGGCTTTGATGAGGCCATCAATTCCTATATTGTTACCAAATTTCAACTTTCTATGAGAAATAGTTTTAGAGAAAATCATGTGTGACAGACAGACAGACACCTAAGTCATCTTCTAAGTGTTCCATACGGACCATTAAAAATTAATCTTTTAAAATAATGTAGTAGTAAAAAAATCAAAGGTTCTTTTTTTAATAATTTCAAACTCTAGTATGCAATCTTCGACCAAAAATTTATGTTTAATTATTTATAAAAAAATTGTTTATTAGAAAAATTAAAAAACCTTTCAACATTTTGTAGTAAAAGTAATTATTAAGATTTAAAAGAAAAAGTTAAAAAATATTAATAACTGGCTGAGAAATACTGCAGACCGTGCATTTAGAGAGGTAGCGGTCCCAATCCGATGCCAGGTCGCATTTAATGCTATAACTGTGTAATGGAATGGAATTTTTTCAATTTTTTTTTTTTGAATAATTTTTAGAAGTATAGAGAATAAAAATTCATAAAAAAGAAAAAATATTGTTAAAGCTATACAAGGTGGTTTTCTAGATTTTAACAATATTTTACCCTATATTTTATTACATAATTCATTTCTGCCTATGATTCCAGACATTTCTGCATCATATTAACCATTTTTATATTTAGCGACTTTTTAGACTTGGCAGGCTATAATTTTTAAACGTGACTGCTTAAGAATAGATATTTTCTTTTTATCTTAGATTTTAATTCTCTATCCAAAAATTGAAAGTGACTGAAACAAGGGCAGGAATCCAAAATTTTTTCACCCACTTCATTCTCGCAAAAAGTCAAACTACATGAACTTATTGTTGAGATACTTTGTATTTAAATTATCTTGATGTCTAAAATATTGTAAGTATAACATGCAGTGTAGCATCATACATAGTTAAGTCTCTTGTTGGTTTCAAAATTAGCCATTTTTGACATTCTACTTCTACTCCAGCTAATTAGCTGGTTGCAAAACTGGTACTTACCCCTGGTAAATTATTGAATAATTTTATAAAATACTTTACCCATTTTACATGACCAGGTAGAACTTTTTCAAAAATATATCATATTATGACAACAATATATTTATATTTGCAGTTAGTAGCAGTAAACAATACAGAACAGCTTAGTAAAGAAATAAAAGACAAGAAAAGAATGATTAAACAACTTAGGGACCTACTTTATGAGCTCGATACGCTCCGAACACAAGTAGAAGACCAAGATTTGGACGCATTTGATAATAAGACTATGCAACTACGCAGTTCAATTTTGAAGCTTACCAAAGCATATCAAGGTTATTTAATACTTTTACATTTTTTCATATACATTTTTTCTTAATTATGGTTGGTGGTGGGTCATCATTCACGATTAACATTTCTTACTTACATAGCTTTCTACATTTGGTTGGCATATGCTATTCACACCATTGACTTCATTCACCAACACTACCGTAGCGATCACAGATCGTGTCTACTAAACATCAATTTTTAAGTCAACTATTCATTACCTAAGCAATCACCATTTTTGAGTTTAGCGAATTGTGTCTCCCTACTGACACAGGCCTACTGAACCTTATTTCTGAAAAGACCCAGATTGCCCAACTCTTATTATGATTTCCTTTCTTCTCAATCCGAACCTCTTAGCAGAGGTGTTGTGACTGTTAATAACACTAAGTCCTTCCAGTGGTTCCAATTGTCAGCAAGATGAACTGCATTATACACTCCAACTCCAGTAAGCTCCCAAACCTGATCCGTCCAGCGACGTGGAGATCGACCTCGGGGTCTACAGCTATTTACTTTTCCCTCTATGACTAGCAGCTCTATATCGTTATTCCGCCTAGCTATGTGGCCAAAGTATCACAAAATTTTTTCATGGATGATGTCAATTATTCTTTGAGCTACTCGTAGTTCTTGTAGAATTGAGATATTGGTGCTGTGCACAGTCACCACATAATGGTATATGCAGTACTCTGCTATAACACCACATCTCAAACTTCTTGAGTCTTGAGGGGTCCCTTTCTTTAAGCGTTCATGTCTCTGCTGTTTATAGAGCGCCTTCTGCAGATGTAAGTGTGTTTTTGGAGAAGCTTGAACAATTCTTGAGTGAAATTTCGATAGGTGCGTCTATAGTGTTGGCTGGTGATTTGAATATTGATTTTTCTAATGTATCAAATTCGTCTGCACGAGTACTGAATAATTTAGTAACTTCATTTAATTTGACTATGCACGTTTCTGGGCCGACTCGGCTTTCGCCACACTCTTGTTCTACAATTGATTATCTTTGTACGACTTTTGATAATGATGATGTCAGGTGTGAGATTGTTAATGCGGCCCTGTCAGACCATGAGGCAGTTGTTGCATGTGTACCGCTGCTTCGATCTATTTCTAAAGATAAAATAAGGCGCGGCAGGCTATATTCAAAGCGAAACTTCGATACGTTTACGGCTAATTTTGAGCGAACGGAGTGGGAGAAAGTTTTGTACACTGATGATCTCCTACATGGATTCCATACTGCTTTGGTTAATGCATTTAATAGTGCTTTTCCCGTGGTTATTATTAAAAACAAAAAGAGAAAACCTTGGATCACACCGGGTCTCCGAGTTTCAGCAAGAAATATGAAATCCTTGCATCTTATAAGGAAATTCAATTTTGATAATGTTGCTTTTATAGAATACTTCAGTAGTTATCGTAACATATATAGGAAAATCATAAAATCCACCAAACGAAATTATTATCATTTGAGAATATTGAATGCAAAAAATAGATATAGGGAAACCTGGAAAATTATTAATAAACATAGAGGCGGCTCTGGTATCGAACCGGTTTCTTCTTGCACTCTTGACGCCGGTCAAATTATTGATTACTACTGTAATATTGCACATAACTTATCAACAAAAACTGTTAATCCAGGGGATCCCATAGAATACCTCAGTCATGTCTCAGTGTCTGATACCTTTTTCTTGTCCCCAACTTCCACCATTGAAATAAGTGAGGTTTTAGGGGAAATGAGAAATAAAAATTCCTTTGGCTGGGACGGGTTTCTCGGAGGGTCCTCCTGGCAATGCCGCAGAGAGCCGTAGGGGCCCTGGCAGGTGCAATTAACGGCTCGTTTTCCAGTGGTACTTTTCCGGCATGTTTGAAGAGGGCTCTGATTGTGCCATTGCATAAAGGTGGAGATTGTAATATCCCTTCGAATTTTAGTCCCATTTCTTTACTCCCAACATTGGCGAAAGTGGTGGAGAGGTTGGTCGGGAAGAGAATGGTTGATTTTTTGAACAAACATGACCTTCTTAGTGCGCAGTAATTCGGATTCCGAGCCTCGAGGAGCACGAACGATGAAATTTTTAATCTGCTTGAACGACTTTATCTCGAATTGAATTCTAGTGAACATGCTGCACCGGTGTTTTGTGATCTGACAAAAGCTTTCGATTGTGTTGATCATGGGATCTTGCGGTCAAAGCTGGACATTTATGGGTTCAGGGGGTTAGCTTGGGATTGGTTTCGGTCGTATTTGTCGGGCCGAGTCCAGAGAGTGACTTTTAAGGGTCAGTGCTCGGAGGGGGTTGGGGTCAGTGTGGGTATCCCTCAAGGCTCTGTACTTGGACCACTATTGTTTTTGATCTATGTTAATGACCTGCCCCGTTTGACAGTGGCTGGCAGATTTACCATCTTTGCTGATGACACCACAATTTTGTGGCACAATAAGGATGTGGGGAGACTTCGGGCCGATGTTCAGGCAGATTTGTCTAAGATGAAGACTTGGTGTGATGATAACAAACTGTCCTTCAATATAGCCAAGACAAGGATTCTGAGCTTTAGATGCAATATAGAGAATGTTAATATTGACAATGAAATCATTTCTCGGTCTAATAATTGACTCATCGCTGCGGTTTGAGGATCACATTGGCAACATCTGCAGCAAAATTTCTTCAGGCTGCTATGCCCTTAGGGTTATTGCAAGTAGCCTGGGGCTGGATGTAGCTAGAACCTCTTATTTTTCACTAGTTGAGGCTCATTTGAGGTATAGGATCTGTTCCTGGGCTTGCTGCTCTTGAGTTCACTTTAGTTCTCTTTTTGTATTGCAAAAGAGAGCTATTAGATATATTTCAGGAGCTGGGTTGTGAGAGTCATGTCGACCATTGTTTCCGAGGTTAGGGATTCTTACTCTTTGTGCCCTATTTATCCTGGAAACTGCTATCATGATCTTTAAAAAACATCGTCCTGAGGCAATGCCAGTCAGACGGCACGGCACTAGGCGAGCGTTCCTCCTGCCATTGCCGGCTCCGAAAACGGAGCTGATCAAATCTGCACTTTAGCCTTTAGACGAAAGACTAGGGCCCTACTTATAAAAAGGGGTACTATGCACTTGAGGAATTCTACAATGATAGACTGGATTAAGCATATAACAGTAGTTGAGTGGTTGGCATTTGGGTTGACTTATGTGTAAATTTTATTTCTTTTATTTTGGATTTACTGCATTGACTACTAATTTTATTCTGTTTCTTTATTTTTTCTTTCTTGAATTTGTGTTTATTAATATAATAATAATTTAAGTTAAGCTTACTTTGTTAACAAATACGTTGTATTTTAAGACAATAAAGCATATTTCCATTCCATTCCATTCCATTCCAAAGAGAATAGGTGACAATAAGCAACCCTGGCGAACTACAGGGTGGACTGGAAAAGGTTCCGATAAAACGTCATTCACCTAGACTTTCGCCGTGCTGTGTTCATAGAGTTCACTGATAATGTACGATTGGTGGAGAGGAACTCCCATACCATTCAATACGTCTCAAAGACAAGACCACTTCACCGATTCATAAGTCATGCTGATAATCAATAAAGCATATGGACATTAAATTCTCGAGTTTTTTTTGATTAATTGACGTAAATTCAGAGTATGCACGGGTGCCCTTACCTTTTACGAATCCCGTTTGTTCTTCGCCTATTTGTCGGGAGAGGTAGGGTCTCAGTCTCTCATTTAATATGTACAACATTACTTTGAGTGCAATGAGGCCATAGTTTGTGCACTCGGATATAGACCTTTTTTGTGAAGTGGAACAAAGATGTAATCGCACTGCTCTGCCGGCCAGCATCCTATCTCTCAAATTTTTTGGCATATGTTATGTAAAATGTAATTGTGATTTACAAAGATAAAAAGTTCATATAGCTAGGGGCTCCAAATGGTTAAATGGGAAACAGGTTTTTCTACTGAAACTGAAAAAAATAAAATTTTGGTTCAAAAATGAAGTGATATTACCACTAAAAATTTTATGGTAACATTTATTCTAAGCACCAACCTTGCGGTACGCTTGAAAAAACAAATTTATTGAAAATCAGATATTGCAGCTTAAGAATTTTATAAGGTACTCCAAATTTTGAACATATTGTGGAGAGGCTCATTAGAAACTGTACCCGTTGGGTGGCTTTAACTCCCTTAGCATTATCATTTTTTGGGGTATAAACTCTGTCTCATTCTTATATATAGGTTACGCCCTAGAAATATGACCCGCTAGTTTCACAACACCCTGTATAATTAGAAATAAATAAATTCTGTTATTGTAGATCTTGAAAAATTAGCAGATAAAATCTTAGTTAAAAACTTACCGGAACAGGAGATTTCACCAAATGAGAGGTTTAATCCCTTTGAAGGCGCTGCTCCCATTCAGTGTTCAGCTGACTTAGAAGAACTAAAACTTCAAAACGAACAAGATAGGTAAATATATTTATTTTAAATTTAAACTGCTAAGGAGACTTGTGGAAAAATAGTTATAAATGAGACTATTGATGAAGATTTATAGTTTTTCAGAATGTAAGTCCATAGTTGTAGCCAATACACAAATCAAAAATAATTGACCAATTCCGATCTTAAACTGGTTTGTTGCAATATTGCTACGCTTAAAATTAAGGGTTTGTTATTGTATTTTATAAGAAATTAAAGAAAATTCACCCCTTTTATTTAAAAAAAAAAACCGGGGTAGTGCAAATCACACTTACTCAATTAGTGTGCTATAACGTGATTGCTTTTAAAATAAAAAAAATTGTTATGAAGGTATAAAATGATCAGTGAGTTTACAAAATACATCCCAAATAAGTTTTCAAAAATCGAGACCTAGGATTCGGCCACAAATATGTGTGTGATGGCTAAAAAAATTTTCTACAATGTGTATATCTATATTATTAGGGAAATTGCAAAACACATTGTCTATCAAGGTTCTATCTCTAGTAGAATTAGTACCTTTTATCATTTGTATAATCTCAATGCTATGCAAATAGGTGGATAGACTATTATTTACACATTTCAAAAAATTTATGTTAAAATCTCCCACAATAATTATCTTAAATCTTTGTCGTGCATGTGTGTTTATACTTTTATCTTTACAGTGAATAACATTTTTTATTAAATAGGATGAGGACTTGTATACAAGTACAAAAGATATTAAATTTTATTTCCGATCTTTGTTTTTATATAGCAGATAAATTATCAGAGGTAATGCACTCATGCTAATTTTCATTCAATCTACACCTTATGGAGAATATTCCAGAATTTTTACAAAAATTTTTAATAAGAACTGTTAGAGATAAGGGGGGACAGGTATTTTTGGCAATTTTTTAAAAATAATACTAAGAAGAGTACGTTCAAGTATTACATCATACCTATTTTTGAACTCGTGTTTTAACAAGCTTTCATTTGATACCCCCACTGGATGACCTGGTAAACTTTTTTCTCATTTCTGATTTCACCACCCAAAAAAGTTCCGGAGGTAGAATGGCCCCCCGTTCGGATCTCCGGGTGGGGGCTGGTTCGGAGTCGTCGACTTGCAGACATCATAATTTTAAGATAGATTTTTGCAACATACGAGGTATAAACTCGAACATAAATTCAGTGCATCAACACCTGCAATCAAATAAACCTCATGTACTCGCTCTATGTGAAACCAAGGTCAGTCCATCGACCAGCACGGTCAACTATCTTTATCCTGGGTACGACTTCTATTCCCGATTTAGGCGTAACTTTGGAATCTGTCTTTTTGTCAGAAGCGACCTCTCTTGTCAACGAGAAGAAGCTCTGGAGCCCCCAAACTTTGATGTTATGTGGTTAAAAATAACGACTCAACAAACCATAAGGTTCATCTGTATCCTGTATCGACCACCAAGTGATACCAATTTTCGAACACTTTTCGCTTCTCTTGCAGACACCATCGATCATTTACAAAGCAACTATCCAAGTGCCGAGATTGCCATCCTGGGCGACTTTAATGTCCACAATATCAACTGGCTTAAATATTCAAATACTACCGACGAACAAGGTCGTGAAGCTGAATCATTCTCAATCAGTTATGGCTTAACTCAGCTTATTGACGAACCAACACGGATCCCTGATCGAGACGGGGAGTTCCCCAGTCTTCTTGATCTGTTTTTAACCACCAATTCGGAGATTTACACGGTCACCGTAAATCCGCCGTTGGGTTCTTCCGACCATAAACTGCTTTCGACATCGAGTATCCTGCCAATCAGTGACAGAGAGGCGCCTAGGCCGCGCAAGATTTGGCACTACAAATCTGCTAAATGGGAAGATCTCATGGAATACTTTCGAACTTTCCCTTGGATGGACATTGTTTTCGATCCGATAACCCATCTGACTGCGCCAGAGAGGTCTCCGATGTTATTTTGGCTGGTATGGAAGCTTACATCCCTTTTTCGAAGAAATGCTCCTCCAACGGCAAGCCTTGGTTCGACCGAAAATGCAAAAAAGCTGTTGCTTCTAAACATATTGCCTACCGACAATGGCGTGAAAATTCTAACACCGTAAATCGTAACATCTTTGTTCATGCCCGGAACAGATGCAAGGGAATTATCGACGAAACCAAGGAGGCACACAATCAACGAATTAGAAACAAACTTCTCGCTTGTCCCAACAATTCCAGGTCCTTTTGGGCAGTCGCGAAGGCAGTTAGTCAAAATTTTACCAAATCCACCATACCACCACTCACACGGCCAGATAATTCCATTGCAACCACACCTGTTGACAGAGCGAACTTGTTGGCTGAACTCTTTGCTTCACATTCTACTGTCGATTTCCAAGGAAAAACACCACCTACTATTCCCATATTGCAGTCAAGGATGCCCGATATTGTCTTCAGACAGCGCATCATAAAGCGTATTTTAATGAAGCTAGACACCAAGAAGGCTTCTGGCGCTGACGGAATACCTGCCATAGTTCTCAAAAACTGTGCAAGGGAACTAACACCAGTTTTCTGTAGACTTTTTAACCTATCCTACAGAAAGGGAATATTTCCGTCCTGCTGGAAATGTGCCACGGTTCAGCCGATACCTAAAAAAGGTAAGAAGACCTTGCCAAATAACTACCAACCAGTTGCACTGCTTTCAATAATATCGAAAGTCATGGAAAAGGTTATCAATGAGCATCTTCTAAAATATCTTGAACGATTCAATATTATTAGCGATCACCAATATGGTTTTCGTAAACATAGATCAACAGGAGATCTTCTGACTTATGTAACACATGTTTGGAACAACGCAATTGAACACTTTGGAGAATCTCGAACGGTTGCTCTTGACATATCCAAGGCATTCGACCGTGTTTGGCACGATGGACTGTTGGCTAAGTTACGCTCTTATGGTATGTCTGAAAGGTTGTGTTTGTGGCTCTCATGTTTCCTCAGAGAGCGTTCTTTACGAGTGGCGGTCGACAGATTTCTTTCTAACACCCTCACTATCAACGCCGGTGTGCCCCAGGGCTCCATACTGTCTCCTACTCTCTTTCTCATTTACATTAACGTTCTGCTGGAAAACACCGGGAATCCAATCTATAGCTTTACAGATGACAGTACGCTTGTCTCTTCATTCACTTTGAACGCTCGGACATCGGCTGCTCAGGCGAATATCCGCAGACAGCAGGAGGTCGTTCAACTTAACAAAGACCTGGAAGAAATTCTATCTTGGGGTGACAGTAACCAAGTGGAATTTAACGCTACAAAAACCCCAACGGCAGTTTTTTCTAAAAAAAGTTAACGTTGCTGAACCCGACATAGTTATGTCGGGGCACTCCATTCCCCTAGCATCGTCGCTCAATTTGTTGGGCGTTAGTTTGGGAGCAAATATGTCTTGGCATGAACATGTTGCAGGCATAGCAAGGAGAGCTTCTCAAAAGTTGGGAATATTATTTAGAACCAGAAAGCTTTACACCCCACAGCAACTGTTAATTCTTTACAAAGCCCAAATTCGACCAACTATGGAATACTGCTCCCACGTTTGGGGCTCCGCTCCCAAACATACACTGCATTTGTTGGATTCTGTTCAGAGAAGAGCGGTTCGTCTGATTGAACTGATTGACTGGCGGCCTTGATTCGCTGGAACATCGAAGAACGGTTGGCGACTTGAGTCTGTTCTACAAGTATTTTCATGGAAAGTGTTCGAAGGATGTAGCCCGCTTAATTCCTCCCAAAGCGGTGCATGTTAGAAATACACGTCGCGTTGGTGCTTCGCATCCGTATGAGGTTCAGCTTGTTACTCCGCGTACAACGCTTTTCAAGCAATCTTTTATATGGAGAACGTCATCCCTTTGAAATAATTTCCCCAGCGCTGTGTTTCCCACCGAGTACAATTTACAGCGATTCAACAACAACGTGAATCGCTTTTTCCGCACTCGTGCCGCTCCTGGGGCGCTTTAGGGACTTCCCTGCAGCACGTGAGCTAGACCCATAAAAAAAAAAAAAAAAAAAAAAACTTCTTAAGTCAGAATTTAACTTCCAAAACTACACAGCTCTGATTGGGCCATCAATTCCTAGATGTGTGCCAAATTTTAACTTTCTATGTCAAATAATTTCGGAGAAAATCGGGTGTGACAGACGGACGGACAGACAGACAGAAAAATTTGCACGAGTATTACATCATATAAATTTTTAAACTTGTGTTTTCACAAGCTTTTATTTGATATCCCACTCGATGACATTGAATTTTTTTTTCACTCTCAGTTTCACACCACAAAACTAAACTCTTAAGTCAAAAGTTAACTTTCAAAAATACACGGCTGTGATTAGGCCATCAATTCCTGTATTTGTGACAAATTTCAACTTTCTGTGTCAAGTAGTTATGCAGAAAATTGACCGTGATAGTGAGACATTGAAGTGATTTTATAAGTGTTCCGTTTTTCCATTATGTAATGGAACACTAAAAATGATGCGAAAAAAACAAACTACTTTCGTAAGATGAATATTTAAAAAAAAATATTCCCTAAAAAAATTAACACCAACATTTTTATATCTATAGCTAATTTTTTTCACACTCGCTTATAAGACAGCCCCACAAAAAAAAAAAGTGGGGTATACTTTTGATACGATATATCAGATCCGTAGTATTTTTGCCCGCTGATCACGAATCTGACGTCAGAATATCGCCATCACATCTCAATTTTTTTCTAACCTCAAAAAATAGGTAAAAATTAAGAAAAATATACTCCTAAAAAATTGATTCAAGCTTTTTCATGAATCCAAAGATGTATTAATATGTATTCGGACACGCTAAGCTAATATTCATCGGTTGGATTAAGCCATACAGTTCTGTTTTCTTTCTAACCTCAATAAATCAGACAGATATAGTGCTTCTCGAATGCAAAAACGAATTCAAATTAAAAATTCAACCGATTCTTACCAAATTTGGTACACGGGGGTTTTTTGGGTTGCTGATCATGAATCTGAGGTCGGATTTGCAAAAGTCAAAATGGCGGATCCAAGATGGCGGACAAAATTTTTGAAAACCAACCGATTCCTACCAAATTTGGTATACAGTTGGGGAATCCTCAAACCTGATACTCTTAAACCCTAAACCCCGAAACCTTAGACTTCCACACCCTGTAACTTTAAAAATGAGACCCAATAAACTCAAAACCAGGACTTTTAAATCATATACTCTCAAATAGTAGACCCTTAAGCCCTAGAATTGCGAAGGTTAGACCCGCGCCTAACTTTCCTTTTTTTGGCTGTATCTTGTTCTTTTTTCCGCGAATGACCTATTCAAAGGCTTTCTGCCCAAACGCTTTTGAGGACTTATTTCTCTTTTTAGCGACCAGCAATAGTCCGCTAGCATATGGTCATCCCATCGTCCTTGATACCGATTTTCTATGATTTTCAGATTTTGGTGAAAACGTTCCCCTTGCTCCTCACTGTAGTCACCAAGATTATCTGGGAAATCATCGATGTGGGAGTCCAGGAAATGTAATTTTAGATTCATTAAGCAACCTAATGTTTAAAAATTTTTTACCATTTTCTCGACTATTTCTTTGTACTTAGGACTTTTATTATTTCCCAAAAAGTTTGTTGCGACTTCTTTAAAATTAAGCCAAGCAGCTTTTTCAACTTTATTCATTTTAGTAACAAATAATGAATCTTGAAACAATTTTCTTATTTGTGGCCCGTCAAATACGCCTGCCTTAATTTTAGCTTCAGAAAATTTCGGAAATTTTTTATGCAGATATTTGAAACATGGGCCGTTTGTATCTAATGCTCTCGTGAATTGCTTCATAAGTCCAAGCTTAATGTGAAGCGGGGGAATAAGAACTTTTCCTGGATGGTGGAAACAATACATTATGTTCACCAGGAGTGAACGATTCTCTTGTTGGCCAAATTTTTTTCTTTATAATGACGTTCCCTGTCTCTGCTATTCCACAGACATTTATAACAGGGATAAAGTATAAACCCTGACTGTTGGCCAAGCAATATTGTTACAATTTTCAGATCTCCACAAATTTTCCAGTTATGACCAGCATATTTTATTTTTATCAAAAGCTGCTTCATTTTTTCATATTGCTCTTCCATAACTGTGGAATGAGCAATCGGAATGGGAGGGTAAACGTTGGTATTATGCAGCAAAACTGCCTTAATGCTCCGTTTAGAAGAATCAATGAACAGTCTCCATGCTTCAGGATCGTATGAGTTATTTTGAAATTCATCCATTACACCTTTTACATCGCTACAATATGAAAGTGACAATTCCTCGTCCATTGTGAAATATTTTCGAAATTCTTCATCTCTGTTTCTATAATAAGAAATCGTAGCTTCTGGCTTAAGTAATTGTCTTTTCTTTAAAAAGGAAGCAAGATGCTCTGAACCATCTTTGGATAAGCCTAAATCTCTGACTAGATCACTAAGTTCTGACTGTGATACGAGTATTGGTTCTGGTTTACGGTTGTATGGTAGAAATTCTTTATCTGTGTCACTAGTATATGATAGGTTGTCACTAGAACATTCATTAGTAACAGTGTTTGAATCTTTTTCGACAGTCTCAGTGCTTTCGGCATGAACTGATAAGGTGAAATCATTTGTTTCCATAACATCAGCATCAAGTGGTTCAGGAGGCGGAATTAGTTTAGTTGGTCTTGTTACTGTCGAAACATCGTTATAAGTAATAGTGCTTTTATTTTTTCGGTTATGCCTAGATACAACATTCATACAAAAGTAGCAATCATTTTCACTGTATGGTCTATTCCATATTGCTGGTCTGGAATATTTAATCGCCTTCTTATTGATATACAACATTATTTTGCAAGAACTGCAAATGATGTGGGGAACCCAATCTGTATCCTGGTGCTGTATTTCAATGTTAAAACAATCCTTATATAAGGTTTTAATCTTATCCGTTATCGGTGACCCCATTTTACTCAATATGTGTTGACAGCAAATATAACAAAATGAATCACTGTTTTTATCGCACTTATGAAAAGTCCCTGCATCGTAATTCTCTTTCTTCTACCTGCCATGACGGCATCTAAGCCGTTATCCAGGGACTCTGCCGGCTAGTGGAGTAACACCGTTGCCCACCGTCACCACGTGGAGGTGCCCTGGATGCAGGTAGAAGAATAAAAATCGACCGATGAATTTTCTCGGCGTTCAAAATGGCGCGAAAACATCTGCCATCTTGAATTTTGCAAATCCAACCTCAGATTCGTGATCAGCGACCCAAAAAATCCCCGTGTACCAAATTTGGTAAGGATCGGTTGAATTTTAATTTGAATTCGTTTTTTTGCATTCGAGAAGCACTATATCTGTCTGATTTATTGAGGTTAGAAAGAAAACAGAACTGTATGGCTCAATCCAACCGATGAATATTAGCTTAGCGTGTCCGAATACATATTAATACATCTTTGGATTCATGAAAAAGCTTGAATCAATTTTTTAGGAGTATATTTTTCTTAATTTTTACTAATTTTTACCTATTTTTTGAGGTTAGAAAAAAAATTGAGATGTGATGGCGATATTCTGACGTCAGATTCGTGATCAGCGGGCAAAAATACTACGGATCTGATATATCGCATCAAAAGTATACCCCACTTTTTTTTTTGTGTGGCTGTGTAATCATCACTTGGATGACACAATGATACAAAATATAATTTTTTATCACTCCGATAAAAAATTACCGTTTCGATAAATAAAACGTTTCGTGCCTTTTTGCAATTCGCGGTACTGGTTCAGTGGTTAGATGTTGTGCAATAATCCATACGTTGCTACTAGTTTAAGGGGTTTTATCTACCTGCAAGTTTTTAAAAAATCGACTTTTTTGCTTAAAATTATATAAAAACAACACTATGTTTTAATTTCCAATATATTTAAAGTCACTTGACAATTGTCAAGTGACTTTAAATATATTGGAAATTAAAACATAGTGTTGTTTTTATATAATTTTATTATGAATTTCCAACAAGTATCGGCTAACACAATCAAAGATTTTTTGCTTAAGGTAGTTCATTCGTAAATCCACTTTTCTTAAGAATTTGATGAAATTGAAATATGATATTAATCTGAATGTTTGTCATTTAATTAAAAAAAAATAAATTTGGCCGTATGCGAAGCGAGATATTCATAATTAAAGTGCACATAATTAACATGCAATAGGCCAGTGAAGTATAAAAAAAGACATAGTTTCCTGTATATAATAAGAACTTTTCTTACGAATTTTTTAAAAAACTAATATTTAGAAAAAAAAATAGAAAAATTTTGAAATAAAAATATTTTTTTTTTATCGATTTGTTAAAAAGATATAAATATCTAAAGCTAATATATTTTTTTAAAGCGGTTATAGTGACGGACAAATATCACAATTTGACAACGCTGTATGTCATCATATTTTACGCGCCATTTAAAATGGTTAACTTTTAAACAGAAATTCATTTGTAGGTTAAATAATTTATTGAATAAAGACAATATATTTATCAACTTTATCAATAATCATTAAATAAAAATATTAAATGCATTAATTAAAAATTTGAGTTTGTATCTTGATATTTATTACTTTTTTCTTTAATATTTGAAGGATTTATATTTAACAAAAATATGCTTGTAGGTTCAATAATTTTTCAATATTTTAAGTTAATATAATATTTATTTATCAACACTGTTACATATCAATTGATAACAATATTAAATATATATGAAAAAAAAACGATTTTTTAATTCTCCGTAAAACTAAATAAATAATTAATGTTACTAGTAATAATAATAAATAATATAAACTATTTGTAAACTAAATAATTACTTTATTTACTACTCGCGTATCTTTGGTTACACGTGGTTTTTGCCGTTGTTGTCTTTTCGACTAGATAATAATTGCACTATTCCTGTAGAACCCAATTTGTTATAAGAACTTTTTAGATCTTTCAAAGTTATGCATTCAGATGCAGTTCTTTTATCTGAAATAACACTTTAAAGAGATTAACGAGGGCAGTATTAGTTTTTCCATGACGCACTCTTTATACGATACGTAATTTGTAATTAAATCTTCTCTCTTCAAAAACTCATTTGCCAAATTCTCAAGGATTTTAACGTCATGTATCGCTTCGTGGAATTTTTCGTTTGGTGCTATTTGCAATAAATCATGCGCTATCTTTCCGAGCTTAAACTTTTCTGAGCCTTTTCGGTCAGGAAAGCATTTTTTAAAAAGACTTACTGTGTTCGAAAAACCGGCAATATTTTTAAAATCCTCGATTATTGCAAAATTAATTATATCTTGAATTAAATGGGACGAATCAAAACATGCACTATGGGCAACAAGGACGCAAGGTTTTGAAGAAAAATTTAAAAACTGTTGGAATGAAATTAATGCGTCCTTTAGAATGATTGTTTTGATAGGTTTACCTTATAAATTTAGGTCGCCATTAATATGTTTTAAGTCCGTAACTTTGAGAGTGTGGTAATTAATCGGTTGCGTAGTCCTAATATTATTGAATGTTTTATCCCGATATTTCGCCGCTATTTGCAAAATATCAGCTGTTCTTGAAAATCCCAATATATCTAAATCAAAATACAGTAAACCACAGCCCTCGGATGTAATTGAAACATTATTCAATATATTAGTTAACGCTTGAGGATTAATAATGTCACCAGTATGATAAACGTCCATCTGCAGTCCATAATTTGATTGATACTGTACCCCTTCATGTTTTTCTTTATTTTTACTCGTGACCTCTTTATTTCTAACCAATACATTTTTTTCGTTGCAGGCAAATTAGCTCTTGATGCTCTTTGTTTTCTTATTTCATCTTTTCTTGCCATATAAGATCTTGTATGTTTTCCAGAGGGTTTATTGATGAGCTTTCCTTTGTAAATTTGCCTTTATGTCGCAATTGATTATAATCAAAAGTCATTTTTTATTTAAATTATATATATATATATATATATATATATATATATATATATATATATATATATATATATTAAATAGAAGTAATACGGTCTAAACGGTAAACATACACAAATAACCTATATAAACGTCATTCTATGGAACATTCGGTATACGCATTGGAACCTTTATTTTATTTTATGTGTGTCTGCATATGAAAGTGTCCGTGTATTAAATACAGTCTCCGACAAAAATAAAATATTCTGCCATTGAGTATATAAAACTTTTTGTATTTATTATCGGACTATACTTTTAGCTCCGAATGTCACCAGTGAACTACCTTAAATAACTTATTATAGTCCTAAAAAACATATCATAGCCTATTTTAGATTGAAATTTTTTTTAGCTTCTAGTACTTAATTTCTGAAAGAAGTCGTAACGCACGAAAAGGCGTTTACTTTACGCGCAGCCTGTTTGAGTGATTTGGCTTAGTCGGTACATTTAATCTATCACTAACGACTAATACTTTCTTAAATTAAGTATAGTTGGCTTCATTACGTCTTTATTAATATGTTAACTATCATGCCTAATTTGTTCCACATTCTGTTTACGCGATACAGTACCAGCTAGGCAACTGGAGAGACTGACTTGCGATGCATAATGCAAAACAAAAGATAATGATAAACAAATGCCGGGATACACGCAGGGACCGGTACGGCGCTGTAGCTTAAACAAAAAGCTGAACGCCGGTCTGTAAAGGCGGCTGAAGACCAAAATTTGGACTTGGAAGGGCTGTTTTATGGTTCTGCGATTGCAGAATAAAGGCAAAAAAATTGGTATCCCAAAATTTTTAAAATTTCATAAAGAAAACATTTTAAATTTTAAACGTGTTTGTCAACGACCGGCAGCATAACTCCAACAATTTACAGCCGATTAACTTGAACTTTTAAGTGTAGCTTTTTTTTTAAGATTCTCTAGAGAAGTACATACGATTATGAGGATTACTCAATTATTATTTTTTAAACAAACTAGCCGTTCTCGCGGCTGCGCTAGCGTGGACTTGATTCACTATTATCGTCACTGCTTATTCCTTATCTTTCCTAACGTCATAAAATATATCCTATAACATGGCCAGAGAACATAATTATTTTATAAAAAAAACACGTAAATCAGATAAGTGGTTCTCGAATGATAAGCACACTAACGGACAGGCAGAGAGACGTTGTGTTGTATATATATATATATATATATATATATATATATATATATATATATATATATATATATATATTATATAGATTATTATTATTATATAACCTGGCCAGAGAACATATGTATGAAAAAAACACGTAAATCGGATCAGTGGTTCTTGAGTGATAAGCGCACTAACGGACAAACAGACAGACAGAGATGTTGCATTTTATATATATTATATTTTTTGCTACATGATATTGCTCCATATTTGATGATTTAGGCAGTGTATTTCAAGAGAACGCGCTAACATCAAGCTTTTTGCCGACTTGACTCACTATTATGGTCACTGCTTAATCCTTATGTTACCTAACGTAATAAAATATATCCTTAACATGACCAGGAAGCATATGTACGTTTAAAAAAAAAAACATAAATCGGATAAGTGGTTCTCGAGTGATAAGCGCGCTAACGGACAGACAGACAGAGAAAGACGTTGCATTTTATATATATTATAGAAGATTATAGACAACCTGGCCAGAGAACAAATGTATGAATTAAAAAATACGTAAATGGGATAAGTGGTTCTCGAGTATAAGCGCACTAACTGACAAACAGACATACAGACAAAGAGCAGTTGCATTTTATATATATTATAGAAGATTATAGATAACGTGGCCAGAGAACAAATGTTTGAATTAAAAAAAGAAACACGTAAATCGGATAAGTGGTTCTAGAATGATAAGCGTACTAACGGACAAATAGACAGATAGACAGAGAGACGTTGCATTTTATATATATTATAGACGATTATAGATAACCTAGCAAGAGAACAAATGTATGAATTAAAAAAAAAAACATGTAAATCGGATAAATGGTTCTCAAGTCATAAGCATACTAACAGACAGATATACAGACAGAGAGCCGTTGCATTTTATATATATTATATTCTTTGCTACATGATATTGTTCCATATTTAATGGTTTAGGTTTTTGTGTGTGTATTGCAAGAGAACGCGCTAGCGGCAAACTCTTTTCCGACTCCATTCACTATTATCGTCACTCATTCGTTATGCTACCTATCGTAATAAAATATAGCCTATAACCTGGCCAGAGAACATATGTATGTTAAAAAAAAGCACGTAAATCGGATAAGTGGTTCTCGAGCGATAAGCACACTAACGGACACACAGACAGACAGAGAGAGACGTTGTATTTTATATATATTATAGATAAAAGCCGATTTTTAGGACACAAATGAAAATTTTTTTCAGTCTTTCACAATTTTTTGAAAAATTGATATTTTTTAATAATCGTGTGTACTTCTCTAGCAAAACTAAATTAAATAATAAAAAAAATTGTTTATTAGCTCTAGATGGAGAATTAAAATTGTTCTACTGCCGGCCGCGGAACACCTCCAAGAACAGATGCTTCTATTCTGTGTGTTAGTGTGCTACTATTTTACCCAATACTTTAAATTAAAAAAATATTTTGTTCATTTTAATATGCATATATTAAAACCTCAAAATGATTTTTTGTTGCTTGTATAGTAGAGTGTAAAAAAATTTCCAAAAAGAGCCTATTTTTCCTGCCTGTTAGGTAGATGTAACCCCTTAAAGCCAAACAGAATTAGTATTGTGGTCTTGTTGTTAGTGACTTCATGTAGTATGTATTTTAGGACTTGAGCGTTTGTTTCGGTAGTATATTGTGTATTTTCTTAATATTTCGATTATAAAAAATCATTTAAGCCTAAAAAAATATTTATTTATAATCCAAATACAAAAACAAAGTATTCCAGAAGCCTTGAGCCCGCAGTTGGTCTACCTGTATGCAGGCATTACAAAATTTAAAACTGAAAACTTAAAATTAAAAATATAAATAGTAAAATAATGTATATCAATTGAAAAGAAAAGAGGTGTTTGTAATAATATCTCATGGTTTACTGTATCAAAAGCCTTGGCCAGGTCCAAAAACACAGCTATGTTTGGTTTGCTCTTTTCTAGATTACTGTACAAAAAGTCAGATACAAATGCTAAAGCATCATTTGTACCAACACCTTTATTGAACCTATATTGCCTGTTTGATATTATCTTGTGCTTATTTAGAACATTTGTATGTCTATCGTGGAGTATTTTTTCAAATATATTAGCAAAATTTAATATTAAGGAAATAGACCTATAGTTTGTTGCTTCTGTTTTTGAGCTTTTCTTGTGAATTGGTACTATTTCTGCCATTTTGAAGTGATTGGGACATTTCCCTCTCTCAAAACACATATTTATTATATGTGCAAGTGGCTCTACGATATAACGACTTATTAGTGTTCGGTACGGAACACTTATAAGATCACTTCGGTGTCTGTCCGTCTGTCTATCCGTCTGTCTGTCCGTCTGTCTGTCCGTCTGTCACACCCGATTTTCTCCGAAACTATTTGTCATAGAAAGTTGAAATTTGGTAGTAATATAGGAATTGATGACCTCTTCAGAGCCATGTTGTTTTGAAAGTTAGTTTTGGGGGGTGAAATCGGAAGTGAAAAAAATTTTTTTTACTAGGTAATCGAGTGTGGTGGCAAATGAAAGCTTGTGAAAACACGAGTAAAAAATATACATATAATGTAATACTTGCACGCACTTTTCTTTGTATTATTTTCAAAAAATGGCGAAAAATCGGTGTCCACCCGCCTTATCTCGGAAAGTACTTATCAAAAAAATTTTGAAAAAATTCTGAAATATTCTCCACGGGGTGTAGATTGAACGAAAATTATCACGAGTGCATTACCTGTAATAATTTATCTGGTATATAAAAAAAAAAAACAGAAATTTCAAGGTCATCAATTTTCAGTATAAAGATTGGAAATAAACTTTGTTGAAAACTTATTTGGGGTGTGTTTTGTGAAGTCACTGATCATTTTATATCACCATAACATAAATTTTGACTTAAAGGATTCGTTTTGAGGGGTGAAATCGGAAGTGAAAAAAACATTTTTTTTACTAGGTCATCGAGTGTGGTGTCAAATGAAAGCTTGTGAAAACACGACTAAAAAAATATATATATAATGTAATACTTGCGCACACTTTTCTTCGTATTACTTTTAAAAAATCGTGAAAAAATCGCTGTCCCCTACCTTATCTCGAAAAGTACTGATCAAAAAATTTTGAAAAAATCCTGGAATATTCTCCACGGGGTATAGATTGAAAGAAAATTATCGTTACCTATAATAATTTATCTGGTATAGAAAAAACCAAAATTTCAAGGTCACCAGTTTTCAGTAAAGATTGGAAACAAACTTTGTTGAAAACTCATTTGGGGTGTGTTTTGTGAAGTCACTGATCATTTTATACCACCCTAACAAAATTTTTTATTTTAAAAACAATCAACGAACGGAACACTAATTGTACAAGTTCAACTTGCACTTGACCGGTTTTTTTTAATGATCCGTGTGTGTATATTATCTACTATATATGTATCTCGTTTTATTTAATAAGTTTTTTATATGGTGTTTCTTGATAATAGCGGCAGGTTGCTTGCCATATTTTAGTATTCTGAAAGATAACTTTTTTTTGCCATGTTTTTGCAGCATCATAATTCCACGTGCATAACACTTCGTGTGTTAATGGGCAAAAAACTGAATCAAATGCAATTTGATATAATCATAATTATTGGAATTTTTACCATTCTCGAAGTTCTGCAAAGAATGAAATAAATGATAATCTAATATTGCAAGGTCAGGACTATATGGTGGATGTTGCAGCCATCTCAATTATGCTGCGATAATTTTTGCTGTCACCAAAGATGTGTGTGGCAGTTGTAGAATATACACAATCTCATGTGTTATGCTAAAATGATACGCATCGATTATTGCTTTGATTTGGTCGTCATCAACTTCGACTGGATGCTAGAGTGCTAATCATCTTTGAGTTGAAAATCACCAATTGTGAGACTGTCCTTTAAAGGCTTCGTGACAATATACAACACATAACTTTTTGTCAGCTTGTGCTATGTTTTTTCTTTCGTAAAAATAAATAACCGGCCGAGTGCAAGTTGAACTTGCGTGATTAGTTTTCCGTACGTTAATTGCTTTTAAAATAAAAATTTTTGTTACGGGGGTATAAAATAATCAGTGACGTCACAAAACACACCTCAAATGAGTTTTTCAACAAAGTTTGTCCTTGAAGTTTTTGTTTTTATATACCAGACAGCGATTTTTAGCAATTTTTTTCATTTGATATCCTACTCGATAACCTTGAAAAAAAATTTTTTTTCACTTCCGATTTCATCCCCAAAACTAACTCTTTAAGTCAAAATTTAACTTTCAAAACTACATGACTCTGATGGGACCATCAATTCCTATATTCGTGCAATATTTCAGCTTTCTATGTCAAATAGTTTCGGAGAGAATCGGGTGTGACAGATGGACAGACAGACATCGAAGTGATCTTATAAGGGTTCCGTACGGAGCACTAAAAAGCAAAATGTGACAAAAATGCTCGCTTTGTTTTTCTATTTTTCAACCGATGCACAGTGTCTCGCCTAGTACAAGCTAGCGGGACAATATTATTTCTTCACTTATTTCAATTGTTTATGTATATTCCAGGTATCTTAAGCTATTTTAAGAAAAAAAAAAGTTGAAAAATGTGTACTGTATGTGTATTAATCGAAATGTGTAGCTGCAAGACGGAAGTGGTTTACTAATGTGTCTCATTTGTTCACTATTGTCGCTAATTGTTCTTTAATTAGCTACATACGTCTACCTAATCATTATGTGTGAAAAGCACAGTCATGTTTGTTTACAAAGAAATTTCTAGGAAAAAAATAAAAATCATAATGATAGTACCCACATTTATTAATTTACAAAATATTATTTCTTTTAAAATAAATTAGTACAATAACAGTATCTATATATCAATTATTTACAATAACAAGGTGTATAAGTAAAAGAAATATAATATTAAATAACTTATATACTAAGGCTTGAATTATAAGCAACTACAACACACAATAAAATAAGAATAATAATTACAATAAAAAAATACTTAAACCTACTAATCACCATCAGATGAGTCGTCATCACCGCTCTCCCATTCAGTAGAATATTCAGAGAGTAAATAATCCTCCTCATTTAATTCGTGATGATGACTTACTGATGGTGTTTCGGATGGCAATGAAGGTGGGATAATCAACTGCAGACCCTCCGATGGCAAAGAAGTAAATTTTCTTCGCGGTAATTCTCTATACGAATTGATAACAGGATCAGACGTAATTAAAAGCATTCTCAAAAGATCAGTATTTGTGGCAATACGTGACCGCTTCCTGGTGTGCCGTTCACGGGATCTACGACAGTCTTTATTTCTTGCCTCCTGGGCTTCTTCGGAGAGTTGTCCAATGGGAAAGAAAAAAAAGACTTTATAACTTCCGCGCTGTGTACAAGAATTTTATGCACAGTAACGGGCATGGAATACCACGAATACAGATCAAGGTATAATTTTCTAGTATCAACACAAAACTTTTCGAATTCTATATAATTTATGTCATATCCCGATGACAAAGTTCTTAAAATTACATGAAATCTACGCATAAGGTTTACGTCTAATCCTGTAATTTCGCTGCTCAATTCAGCTTTGGAAAAAAATCTACGTGCTGTGTTTCCATCGTTTGTGTTACCATACCCAGGTTTTGGTTTATCTACAATGAGACCCATACGATCTTTAAACACTTTTTGTATCTCTTGTGAGCGTTGCTTCACAATAGCTTTGTCGTTATCTCCCCTGACTTGCCACTTTTTTATTTCTAAACGATAGCTGATGTGAAGCAAACATTCAAACGTGCGGATCCATGCATGTAAAGTAGATAAACCAAATGCAAGGCGTTCTTCGTTGCTGGGATATTTCTTTGACTCCTCGTTCATAGTAGACGGGGTGGCACCGCAAATATAACACTTTTGTGTTGAACGTGTGTCTGTTAAGGCATTGCACACTTTGCCATCAGTCATTGTCAACAACAAATCGTGTTTAACAGAGATTTGAGATCCAGCAACGTTACATAATGTTGGAAGAAGCTGACTTACTTCATCTAAAATTTTAGAAGTTTCTTCTTTCGTAAACTCTTTTGTCTCCTTGGCAAAAATAAACTTAATAGGACGGCAATATAAAGTAGAGGAAGGTCTTGGATTTTGCCAGATCACAGTTTGGCCATCAAGCAGTCTCAAAGGGACAAATGAGTATACGAACAAAAATTCGTCTGTAGCGTTAGTGTTCTCAAATTTCTGCTTATACGTGCTATGCCCCGAACTCCCATCACAGCCCCATTTGCTTACCAACGTATAATATGAACGAGGTAACACACTTCTAATGGCTTCCGTCTGAGCTTTAACTAATCGTTAAGCCGTTTTATCCAAAATCGCGTGAAGTTTAATTTCAGCTCGAGATTCAGTCACAGAAATATATTCGTCAGAAGGACAACAAGAAGCTTTGGACTTACCTAAACTATAAAACGATGGATACACTTGATGTCCCGCTTTCATTGACCATTTTCTTGTTTGTTTATATGAGTGAGAAGTCGATTTCGAGTCCACATAATAAGCTAAAGCTTCGTCTGGTGTTAACTGCCGACTTTGTTCAGAACACTTATTCTTTTCTCTAGTTTCACTGACCGCGACGTTATGGATCTGTTTAGCAACACTTGGATGCCCTTCTTTTCGAGTAGCTAACTCAGCTGCTGTAATAAGCTCACTTGCACTTCGCGATTCCAAAAGATCTTCCACTCTCCGTCTCTTCGTTTTCGTTGATGAGTCTTCAAATGATTTTCTGGGTCGCCCTACGGAAAGAGCCTCTGATGATGTTGAAGTGCACGGCTGGTTAACACACATCTTTATTTCGATTCCGGATCCCTCTAACCAATCTTTATGTTTGATTAGAAACATTTCTTTGTTACACTTTAAAGAAGTCCACTTTTGATTGAATTTTGCTGAAAGGCTTGATATTTTCATTTTGAGTCGCTTTAGAGAATCGTCAGAAACATCAGACATATTGAATTTTTCACTTAAATAATAAAAAATGCCACTGTTTCGTTCAGTTTTGTCATGTTTTAGCCATTCTCCAAAAAACTCCATTTTCGTCATAGTCACGACTCGTTCTGAAAAAAATAAAATAATTTTACTTTCGGGCCTTTTCGGGGTCTATAATATATATGAATCTGTGCCTGAATGTTGTAGGTATCACATATAGAAAAATCTAGGTGGATATATGTGGATAAAAAAAGTTGCTACTTTTAAAGTTTACAATTAATGTAAAATTTGCTGGATTTATCTATACATTTACAAATTGATATTACACCAAAAGTATACATATTTTTTATAAAAAATATAAGTCATAATAGAGTACATACCTTCAACAGAATATTCCATCACAAAAAACTCGTTTCACTTTGCTACCAATTTTAAAATATGTTATCACAAGTGTGCATAAAATGCAACTGATTTGCAAATGAAAATGACCTCTCTTATAAGGGTTACTTTGACCCCCTGATAAGATACCTTTATGAGGTGATAAACAAATTAATTCTTGGAATTCGTTAAATGGGGGAGGTTGTTTACAAGTCGTTATCAGTGGTTCCTGGAAATTACGTCATGAATGTTGTCCCGCTAGCATGTTCTTGCCGAATCACTGTGCGATGTCAATCAAAAACTACACAAATGATCGATTTCACTTTCTTTAGTAACTGCTAACTGAACTAAAAGTGTCGCCATTTAGCTATGACATTTCGAATACATAAATATACTCCGCTACTAAATTGCCATCTCAACCGATTTCGATTTTTTTTTTTAAACACCACGTCTCTACAGCCATAGATAGATAGATCTTAAACTAAAAAATATTGCATTCCATCAAATATTCTAGTTACACACATAAAAATAGTCGTAATTCATCTGCAAAGAACTCCTCCAAATTATAAAACGCCTTACGGACTAAATAATTCTTAATTACTAGTTTCAGCCAGTTCGTTCTTAAAATTCTAACATGATTTGGAAAACTATTGTACAGTCTTAGAATATAAAAATGTATATTCTTTTGTATATAGGAATATTTACTTTTATTTAGTTTTAAATCATTTTTAGTGTTCCATACGGAACACTTATAAAATGACTTCGATGTCTGTCTGTTTTCAACTTTGTTGAAAACTCATTTAGGGTGTGTTTTGTGAAGTCACTGATCATTTTATACTTCCGTACGAAACGTACGGAATACTAATTGCGCAAGTTCGACTTGCACTTGACCGGTTACTACAACTATCCCTCGCCTTCGTTCTGTATAATACTCTTAAACACCTCTTTTGCAAAACCAAAAATTCTGTTTATTTCACAGGAATTCCCCCAAAAGATGATTCCATATCTCATACGAGAATAAACGTAGGCGTAGACAGTGCTGCGTCTTCACCAACATAATTTAATATGACTCTTAGCGCATAACAATACATAGCCATATTATTGGCCAAAGCACTGACATGACACCTCCAGTCAAGTCTCTTTTTTTTATGGGTCTAGCACATGTGCTGCAGAGAAGTCCCTAAAGCGCTACAGGAGCGACACATGTGCGGAAAAAGCGATTCACGTTGTTCTTGAATCGCTATAAATTGTACTCGGTGAGAAACACGGTCCTGGGCAACTTATTTCAATAACAAGCTGAACCTCATACGGATGTGAAGTATAAGCGCGACGTGTATTTCTAACAGGCACCGCTTTTGGAGGACTTAAGCGGGTCGCCGGTCAGTTCCGGGTCTCCAATCAGACGAACAGCTCTTCTCTGAATAGAATCCAACAAATACAGTGTATGTTTGGGAGCGGAGCCCCAAACATGGGAGCAGTATTCCCTAGTTGGTCGCATTAGAGCTTTGTAAAGAATTAACAGTTGTTGTGGAGTGTAAAGCTTTCTGGTTCGAAATAATATTCCCAACTTTTGAGAAGCTCTCCTTGCTATGCCTGCAACATGTTCATGCTAGGACATATTTGCTCCCAAATTAACGCCCAACAAATTGAGTGACAATGTTAGAGGAATGGAATGCCCCGACATAACTATGTCGAGTTCAGCAACGTTAACTTTTTTAGAATAAACTGCCGCCTGGGTTTTTGTAGCGTTAAATTCCACTTGGTTACTGTCACCTCAAGATACAATTTCCTCCAGGTCTTTGTTAAGTTGAATGACTTCCTGCTGTCTGCGGACATCCGTCTGAGTAGTCGATGTCCGAGCCTTCAAAGTGAATAAAGAGATAAGCGTACTGTCATCTGCAAAGCTGTAGATTGGATTCCCGATCTTTTCCAGCAGATCGTTAATGTAAATGAGAAAGAGAGTTGGAGACAGTATGGAGCCTTGGGGCACACTGGCATTGATAGTGAAGGTGTTAGAAAGAAATCCGTCGACTGCCACTCGTAAAGAACGCTCTCTGAGGAAACTTGAGAGCCATAAACCGAACTTTTCAGACATACCATAAGAGCGTAGCTTAGCCAACAGTCCATTGTGCCAAACACGGTCGAATGCCTTGGATATGTGGAGCAACCGCTTGAGATTCTCCAAAAGTGTTCAATTGCGTTGTTCCAAACATGTGTTACATAAGTCAGAAGATCTCCTGTTGGTATATTTTTTACGAAAGCCATATTGGTGATCGCTAATAATGTTGAATCCTTCAAGATATTTTAGAAGATGCTGATTGATAGCCTTTTCCATGACTTTCGATGTTATTGAAAGCAGTGCGACTGGTCGGTAGTTATTTGGCAAAGTCTTCTTGCCTTCTTTTGGTATCGGCTGAACTATGGCACATTTCCAGCAGGAAGGAAATATTCTCTTTCTGTAGGATAGGGTGAAAACTGGTGTTAGTTCCCTCGCACAGTTTTTTGAGAACTATGGCAGGTATTCCGTCAGCGCTAGAAGCTTTTTTGGTGTCTAGCTTCATTAAAATACGCTTTATGATACGCTGTCTGAAGACAATATCGGGCATCCTTGGCTGCACTATGGGAATAGTAGGTGGTGTTTTTCCTTGGAAATCGACAGTAGAATGAGAAATAAAGAATTCGGCCAACAAGTTCGCTTTCTCAACAGGTGTCGTTGCAATAGAATTATCTGGCCGTGTGAGTGGTGGTATGGTGGATTTATTGAAATCCTGTCCACAATTACTCCAAGAAAATAAAATCTCATTCCCCGAAACTACATCAATGTTGTCATATGGTACTGTTATACGTTCATTACTTTTTTTAGAAAATAGAATGGTCTGTGTTTTTGAAATGTTTAAAAGTAGATCGTTCGAAGTAAAATATTGCCTTAATAGGTCTAGCGTATTAACCGTTTTTTGAATTAAGATATCTTTATTATCCTCTTTAAAGATAAAGTTAGTATCATCGGCATACAGCACCATATATTCATGCGACACCTTAGGCAAATTCATTAGTATACAATATGTATAGCAGGGGTCCTAAAATTGAACTTTGAGGTACACTCTTTTTAGTGTTCCGTAGATCACTTCGGTGTCTGTCCGTCTGTCACACCCGATTTTCTCCGAAAACTATTTGTCATAGAAAGTTTAAATTTGGTAGTAATGTAGAAATTGATGGCCTCATCAGAGCCATGTAGTTTTGAAAGTTAAATTTTGACTTAAGAGGTTAGTTTTGGGGGGTGAAATCGGAAGTGAAAAAAAAAAATTTTTTACTAGGTAATCGAGTGTGGTGTCAAATGAAAGCTTGTGAAAACACGAGTAAAAAATATATATATAATGTAATACTAGCGCGCACTTTTCTTTGTATTATTTTTAAAAAATCGTGAAAAATCGCTGTCCCCTACCTTATCTCGAAAAGTAGTAGTGATCAAAAAATTTTGAAAAAATCCTGGAATATTCTCCACGAGGTATAAATTGAACGAAAATTATCATTACCTTTAATAATTTATCTGGTATATAAAAAAACCAAAATTTCAAGGTCACCAGTTTTCAGTAAAGATTGGAAACAAACTTTGTTGAAAACTCATTTGGGGTGTGTTTTGTGAAGTCACTGATCATTTTATACCACCCTAACAAGATTTTTTATTTTAAAAACAATCAACGTACGGAACACTAATTGTGCAAGTTCAACTTGCACTTGACCGGTTTTTTATTATGACCTTCTCAGAGCAAGCAAGCTTTCCACAAGGGTCTGCTTCAATAACACATTGTGTTCTGTTTTTTAAATACGATTTTATGAGCTGAAAAGCTACACCTCTAATTTCATACTTCTCTAGTTTTAAGCGAAGTATTGAGTGATTTACCAAGTCAAATGCTTTTGACAAATCGAGAAGCATGGCCACAGTTACCCTATCATCTATATAAAACTATGTAAATACTTTTTTATAAATAATATAAAACAACAATATTTTTGACTACACAAGAGTTATCACCACTATACTAATCACTTTATTTTTGCACTTGTCGCGCGTTTCGCTGACCATGTTAGCATCATCACTAGCGATGATTGACTGAATCTAAAATTAAAAAATAGACTATTTATACTAAAATTGTGATTTACTCGCGTGGAACCGACCAATCGCGGAGGGTTAGTTTCGATCAAGTAACTATTACAGAGAACTCTGAGAAATAGGTCCTCGGTCCCTGTTTAGACTATTTCGACATTTTATAATACGTTCGTATGTGTTTAATAATTTCCTATTACATATATTTTTAGTGTTCCGTACGGAACACTTATAAGATCACTTCGGTATCTGTCCGTCTTTTCGATTTTCTCCAAAACTATTTGTCATAGAAAGTTGAAATTTGGTAATAATATAGGAATTGATGGCCTCATCAGAGCCATGTAGTTTTGAAAGTTAAATTTTAACTTAAGGGGTTAGTTTTGGGGGTGAAATCGGAAGTGAAAAAAAAAATTTTTTAATAGGTAATCGAGTGTAGTGTCAAATGAAAGCTTGTGACAACACGAGTAAAAAATATACATATAATGTAATACTTGCACGCACTTTTCTTTGTATTATTTTAAAAATATCGCGAAAAATCGCTGTCCACCCGCCTTATCTCGAAAAGTACTTATCAAAAAATTTTGAAAAAATTCTGGAATATTCTCCACGGGGTGTAGATTGAACGAAAATTATCACGAGTGCATTACCTTTAATAATTTATCTGGTATATAAAAAAAAAAAAAAAATTTCAAGGTCATCGGATTTCAGTAAAGATTGGAAACAAACTTTGTTGAAAACTCATTTGGGGGTGTGTTTTGTGAAGTCACTGATCATTTTATACCTCTGTAACAAAATGTTTTATTTGAAAAGCAATCAACGTACGGAACACTAATTGTGCAAGTTCAACTTGCACTTCACCGGTTATTTATTATTAGGTGGATCAAATATAAACGAGATTTTTTAAAAAATCTTTTTTATACTGATTTACTATAACAAATAAACCAAGTACATATCATTTTTCAACATAATCTCCTGCTTTGGAAATGCACTTTTCCCAGCGTATCAGAAGCTTTTTGATACCGTCCTCGTAAAAGGAAAGGGGCTGCATCAGTTGTGCATGAAGCCCTCCACCACGTTGTCGTCACCAAATCGTTGGCCTTCCAGTACTTCGAGTGGCCCAAAGAGATGAATATCGCAGGGCGCTAGGTCAGGGCTGTAGGGAGGGTGATCAACTCATTTTCTTCAATTTTTGACGCGTGAGAGTTGATGTGTGGGGTCGAGCCTTGTCATGGAGAAGAATCACGTCTTTTATCGGTTGGTCACGTCTCTTGCGTCGATAAGTAAGTTTAACTTGTTTCAAAAGGCAGTAGTCCGCGGCATTGATGGTGCGACGTTCGTGCAAAAAATCAATGTGCAGAACGCCACGTCAGTGGGCGATGATCATGACTCGCATTTTTGACCTCTTCACGGCCTCCCATGAACTCCTTATGTCAGGCGAACACACGAGGCCTTGACAGTATTTGATCTTCGAACTGTGCCGGCAATCTACGCAGAATTTCAGTCGGTTTCACGCCTTCGCGAGTGAGAAATTTAATAATGATCAAAGGGTGCACGTCTCGGTCCGACATCGTGAGCTGTATTACTGAATGCACCTGGCGAGGCTGACCGATCGTTCTCCCCATTCCTACAAAAAACCCAACCAACATTGCTAGAAGCGGCAGCCCGCTTCGGACGATACTAAGCGCTCACTACATAAAGTGATATTTGATCCACCCTCGTAACTTTACTGTATGATTATATTCTAGGGCATGTTCGGCAATATTTGATTTGTCAGATCTAGCATATCTTAAATAAGCTAAATCTTCTTTGAATTGACCTTCTTGTCTGCCCAACATGCATCTTGTTACAATTATTTCAACTTATCTCGTATGTTCCACTTCTTTCACGTTTGTCGATTTTATCCTTCAGACTTCCTACGATAACTTTTTAAGTTGTCTGATGACTTATAGACTAACATAACTATTACATACCTTATTAAGTTCTCAGAAATATTTTGGGTTATATGGTATTGAAACGTACTTCATCAACCATGGATGGACTTAGCTATATTTTTAATATGATTCCTTTCCTTTTTGAATCTAACGTCATTCAAAGAGAAATTTATGTACAGTAAATAAAAGTTATTAAAGTAAATTTAGTAGTAACTTAACACACAATTTAAGCAATAGTTTTAACATAAATAATATGACAAAAATTAAAATTATAGACCTAAATACTATTTTAATGTTCCCAAGTAATTTTTGAATGCAACTTCCGAGTTTCCTAATTTCTTGCCTATGAAACGGAAAATATTACTGAAAGGAAATTCAGGGTCTAGAAGCTTCTTAAGAAAACACTCCAAATACGCGCTTTAAATTCTAACTTCGATATATATTTCATGTGTTCAAATCTTAATATATGTTTAATTATCATCACTGTTCAAATTTACCACAGCTGACCCCAAAAATGTTCGAATTTACCATCCTTATCCATATTCAATTGACTTTTCGTTTAAAATCTGTCCATTTTTTCAGAACTTTATGCTTTATCTCTTTTAGATTGAACAGATTAGAAGAAGTTAGACAAAATGCAGAGGATCTCCGTGAAATTCATAGAGAATTACATTGTTTGGTTAAAGATCAAGGGGAACAAGTTGTTGTGGTAAGACATCAGTGCTTGAAAGAAAAAGAGTAAAAGGAACAATTTTAAGAGCTATCAAAATCAGTCGTTTGTCCTGTTGGGAAATAGCATTTAAAAATTATTCTTTAAAAACCATAATATTTTTCTTTAAATACCTCTGTTGTTGCTTATCCTCTTTTGCTTTTCAAAAACTTCTCAGAATAATTTAGATAGGCTTAAAGACTACAGAAGATAACGCTGTGAGAAAAAGTGGGTAATAATTAATATAAATGTATAGGGCGACACTAATTATGCAGAGAAAAATGTGGTTTTGACAGTGATTTAAAATTAACACCCCATACCATGAACTACTTTCTAAGGTAAGGCCCTCATTAATGTATACAGTTAAGTGTCTTAAATTAAAAACTACGAAAAGCTATTAATATTTTAACCCCGAAATACACGACAAACTGTTTAATTACTTACCTATATTTTATTCTTCTAATGTCATCTTTTAAAGCAAATTTTGAAGAAGACCTCTCCCGATGGTCGAAACGTCAATAAATATATAACAGATCCAAGAATAGTTTTAATGATATCTATATATATATATATATATATATATATATATATATATATATATATATATATAAAGGGTGATTCATTTAGAGGTACTTTTTGTGATGGGGATTAATTGCAGCTAGCGCATGCGTCGTGTCAACTGAAGTGGCATTCCTGTTCAGTAGTGTTTGACAATTCATAATGGAAAGCCTTAGCCCGGCACAGCGTCTACAAATTGTTCAACTTTATTACGAAAATGGGCGTTCTACGAGGAATGTGTATCGGGCGCTTAGAGCAACTTATGGTCCACATAATCGGCCTACCGATCGCACAATTCGCTCTACCATCAATAAGTTTGAGACCCAATTTTCATTATTGGATAATGCTCGACCGAATAGACCACATCCAGCACGTAGTGAAGAAAATATAGGGGCGGTAACGGAGAGTGTACGCGAAGACCGTGAAGTGTCGATTCGTCGCCGTTCTCAACAGCTTGGCCTGTCATATTCAACAACTTGGCGTATTTTTCTTTAAAAGCATACAAAATTCAACTAGTGCAACAACTGAAGCCGACCGACCTTCCGAATCGTTTCCGTTTTAGGCTCTTGACAAGCTTGCAGAAGATCCACTGTTTTCGAGAAAAATTGACTTGACTTTTTCCTTTGGGGCTATGTAAAGTCCAAAGTCTACATGGATAAGCCAGCTACAATTGAGGCATTGGAGGCCAATATTACTAGAGTCATTGGCCAAATACCACTCGAAATACTCACACGCGTCATTGAAAATTGGAACTTCAGAATGGACGTTGTTAACCGTAGTCGCGGACAACATTTGAAAGAAATTATCTTTAAGAAATAATTGTAAGAATGGTTCTTTTATATGATAATAAAGATTATAAAATAAAATTGTTTTTATTCATTTTTTTTTTATTTAAAAAAAAGTACCTCTAAATGAATCACCCTTTATATATATTTTGTTGAGTGTAAAGTTCTTTGATCTTGGTATATATATATTTATTATATTTTACGTGTTCTTGGAATTAGATCATTAAAACTGTTCTTGGTTTTGTTATATATTTATTAACGTTTCGACCTTCGGAAGAGGTCTTCTTCAAAATTTGCTCTAAAAGATTACATTAGAAGAATTAAATATAGCTAGTATTAATCCGTTTGTTGTATAATTCGGGGTTAAATATTTGTGTCTTTTCGTAGTTTTTAATTTAATAAAATTAACTGTATACATTCATGAGAGCCTTACCTTAGAAAGTAGTTCATTTCGTGGGGTGTTGAGTTTAAAACACTATTAATATCACATTTTTTTTTTTCATTCTACAAGTGGTTTGTTTGTAGAAAGAAAAAATGTGATATTAATAGTGTTTTAAACTCAACACCCCACGAAATGAACTACTTTCTAAGGTAAGGCTCTCATGAATGTATACAGTTAATTTTATTAAATTAAAAACTACGAAAAGACACAAATATTTAAGACCGAATTATACAACAAACGGATTAATACTAGCTATATTTAATTCTTCTAATGTAATCTTTTAGAGCAAATTTTGAAGAAGACCTCTTCCGAAGGTCGAAACGTTAATAAATATATAACAAAACCAAGAACAGTTTTTAATGATCTAATTCCAAGAACACGTAAAATATAATATATATATATATATATATATATATATATATATATATATATATATATATATATATATATATATATAAAGTATTCTCGTTTTTTTTCTTCTTTTCAATCAGCAAAATACAGAATAGGATTTTTCTTGTAAGAAAGAATTTGAATATTTCAAAAACTCGCGGGTATCATACCCGCAATATGTCGACAGGTCATGTGATCTTTACAAACTCGAACCCCCCCGAAGGTGCCGAGTCGAACTGTCGCTATCGTGTTTTATGTCTACGGATTCCCAAAATTTAGGAGGTATTCCCTAGCAAAAGCTAACCGCTTTTTGCGATTAGCTTCCGAAATTAACGGCTTCTTCCTGGCGGCACACCCCTTATAACCTGCCCTGTGTAAACAATTTCTCACTGTTTGTGAACAAACATTTTTCGAAAATAGTTCGCGTACTTTTAATTTTGGTGCACTTTTCTTGGGATCTATAATTATTTGCCTAACAATACTGACCTCTTCACGAAGAGTCAGTTTCTTGAGATGACCGGAGCGTGGTCGAATTTTATAGGAACCCGTTGATTTATACTGGTTTTTAATGTACTGAACAGTAGCATGCGACTTTTTTAACAATTTTTCTTAACTTTCTGTACAATTTTCCATCTTTCCACAAATCAATTATGATCTTTCAAACTTGAAATGGAATTTCACAATTTCTCTCGCTCATTTTTAACCCTGCCTTGAAATCCAACTGCAAAATTACTAGCAACAAGTGACAGATTATAAAGTATGGCGGAAAATTATTCATTTGTGTTCAGTTTAGCGAGCAATAGATAGCTTCATAAAATGCGGCTGATTACACAGCCCCACAAAAAAAAAAGTGGGGTATACTTTTGATGCGATATATCAGGTCCGTAGTATTTTTGCCCGCTGATCAGGAATCTGACGTCAGAATATCGCCATCACATCTCAATTTTTTTCTAACCTCAAAAAGTAGGTAAAAATTAGTAAAAATTAAGAAAAATATACTCCTAAAAAATTGATTCAAGCTTTTTCATGAATCCAAAGATGTATTAATATGTATTCGGACACGCTAAGCTAATATTCATCGGTTGGATTAAGCCATACAGTTCTGTTTTCTTTCTAACCTCAATAAATCAGACAGATATAGTGCTTCTCGAATGCAAAAACGAATTCAAATTAAAATTCAACCGATTCTTACAAAATTTGGTACACGGGGGTTTTTTGGGTTGCTGATCATGAATCTGAGGTCGGATTTGCAAAATTCAAAATGGCGGATCCAAGATGGCGGACAAAATTTTTGAAAACCAACCGATTCCTACCAAATTTGGTATACAGTTGGGGAATCCTCAAACCTGATACTCTTAAACTCTCACACCCTGTAACCTCAAAAAATAGACCTCAATAACCCTGTAACTTTAAAAATGAGACCCAATAAACTCAAAACCAGGACTTTTAAACCATATACTCTCAAATAGTAGACCCTTAAGCCCTAGAATTGCGAAGGTTAGACCCGCGCCTAACTTTCCTTTTTTTTGGCTGTATCTTGTTCTTTTTTCCGCGAATGACCTATTCAAAGGCTTTCTGCCCAAACGCTTTTGAGGACTTGTTTCTCTTTTTAGCGACCAGCAATAGTCCGCTAGAATATGGTCATCATCTTGGTGAAGACGTCCCCCTTGCTCCTCACTGTAGTCACCAAGATTATCTGGGAAATCATCGATGTGGGAGTCCAGGAAATGTAATTTTAGATTCATTAAGCAACCTAATGTTTGAAAATTTTTTACCATTTGCGACTTCTTTAAAACTAAGCCAAGCAGCTTTTTCAACTTTATTCATTTAGTAACAAATAATGAATCTTGAAACAATTTTCTTATTTGTGGCCCGTCAAATACGCCTGCCTTAATTTTAACTTCAGAAAATTTCGGAAATTTTTTATGCAAATATTTGAAACATGGGCCGTTTGTATCTAATGCTCTCGTGAATTGCTTCATAAGTCCAAGCTTAATGTGAAGCGGGGGAATAAGAACTTTTCCTGGATCTACCAATGGTGGAAACAATACATTATTTTCACCAGGAGTGAACGATTCTCTTGTTGGCCAAATTTTTTTCTTATATAATGACGTTCCCTGTCTCTGCTATTCCACAGACATTTATAACAGCGATAAAGTGTAAACCCTGACTGTTGGCCAAGCAATATTGTTACAATTTTCAGATCTCCACAAATTTTCCAGTTATGATCAGCATATTTTATTTTTATCAAAAGCTGCTTCATTTTTTCATATTGCTCTTCCATAACTGTGGAATGAGCAATCGAAATGGGAGCGTAAACGTTGGTATTATGCAGCAAAACTGCCTTAATGCTCCGTTTAGAAGAATCAATGAAAAGTCTCCATTCGTCAGGATCGTATGAGTTATTTTGAAATTCATCCATTAGACCTTTTACATCGGTACAATATGAAAGTGACAATTCCTCGTCCATTGTGAAATATTTTCGAAATTCTTCATCTCTGTTTCTATAATAAGAAATCGTAGCTTCTGGCTTAAGTAAATGTCTTTTCTTTAAAAAGGAAGCAAGATGCTCTGAACCATCTTTGGATAAGCCTAAATCTCTGACTAGATCACTAAGTTCTGACTGTGATACGAGTATTGGTTCTGGTTTACGGTTGTATGGTAGAAATTCTTTATCTGTGTCACTAGTATATGATAGGTTGTCACTAGAACATTCATTAGTAACAGTGTTTGAATCTTTTTCGACAGTCTCAATGTTTTCGGCATGAACTGATAAGGTGAAATCATTTGTTTCCATAACATCAGCATCAAGTGGTTCAGGAGGCGGAATTAGTTTAGTTGGTCTTGTTACTGTCGAAACATCGTTATAAGTAATAGTGCTTTTATTTTTTCGGTTATGCCTAGATACAACATTCATACAAAAGTAGCAATCATTTTCACTGTATGGTCTATTCCATATTGCTGGTCTGGAATATTTAATCGCCTTCTTATTGATGTACAACATTATTTCGCAAGAACTGCAAATGATGTGGGGAACCCAATCTGTATCCTGGTGCTGTATTTCAATGTTAAAACAATCCTTATATAAGGTTTTAATCTTATCCGTTATCGGTGACCCCATTTTACTCAATACGTGTTGACAGCAAATATAACAAAATGAATCACTGTTTTTATCGCACTTATGAAAAGTCCTTGTACCGTGAGACCGTTTTCTTGTAGCATTATACTCTACATGAGCCAAGTCACCCACACATGAAGAGCTACGGTCGCTGGATGACGACGGCTGCGGGCCCGCTTTCCCACCCTGACCAACCGCCGATACTGGGTTTCCGAGTCCCTGCATCGTAATTCTCTTTCTTCTACCTGCCATGACGGCATCTAAGCCGTTATCCAGGGACTCTGCCGGCTAGTGGAGTAACACCGTTGCCCACCGTCACCACGTGGAGGTGCCCTGGATGCAGGTAGAAGAATAAAAATCGACCGTGAATTTTCTCGGCGTTCAAAATGGCGTGAAAACATCTGCCATCTTGAATTTTGCAAATCCAACCTCAGATTCGTGATCAGCGACCCAAAAAAATCCCCGTGTACCAAATTTGGTAAGGATCGGTTGAATTTTAATTTGAATTCGTTTTTGCATTCGAGAAGCACTATATCTGTCTGATTTATTGAGGTTAGAAAGAAAACAGAACTGTATGGGTCAATCCAACCGATGAATATTAGCTTAGCGTGTCCGAATACATATTAATACATCTTTGGATTCATGAAAAAGCTTGAATCAATTTTTTAGGAGTATATTTTTCTTAATTTTTACTAATTTTTACCTATTTTTTGAGGTTAGAAAAAAATTGAGATGTGATGGCGATATTCTGACGTCAGATTCGTGATCAGCGGGCAAAAATACTACGGATCTGATATATCGCATCAAAAGTATACCCCACTTTTTTTTTGTGGGGCTGTGTTATAACGTGTATTTTTCAATGCAGTTCTTGAGTGTATGGAGACTTTTTTGACATTATTTTTCTTTACATTTTTTATAACAATGATATAACTTCTAAATGAAATGTTCCGTAGTTATTTTTAATAGTAATCCTCGTTGGTTAAGTTTCAAATATTAATTTAAACATGTTTCCTCATAGTTCCGATTAGTTAAACATAATTTGGAATTTATATTCTAAACAGGGCTGCATTGAACCCTCCAAAATCAGAATACAATTTACAGAGAATATTGCCATTTTATCAAAATCCAATAATGATATCGTAAGATGTAATAACATTCGCTTAGATGCTATCAGAATGTAAAATATTAGGAGTCAAGAGTTACTTATAAATATACCGGAATATGTAGAATTACAAGGCACAGTGCTAAAATGAGGATAAGATTTTCTTAGAGAGTACTAAACTAGACAACGATAATGCGCCATCTTCGGTAAACCTTAAGTATCAGATAACACATAATATTCTAGTTCAATTTTTAGGTAGAAGAAAATGTTACTTCAACACAAGAAAATGTGAATAGTGGATTTAGAGATGTTGTAAAGGCTAATAAGTAAGTTCAGTATTTTATTATTATATTGAAATGGGCTAGTACAACAAAATCCGACTATTTTTACCAGTACAGTCTGTCAATTAAGAACGTGTCCGCGATAATTCATTTTTGGTAGATGCGATCCCACAAAAAATTGGTAGAGGGAACTTTTGTCTGTGACGCATTTTAGTAAAAGTATCAGTCGATTCCGAACTTTCGTCGAAATCACGTAAAATCCAAAATGAGTGACTTGTTTGCACGTCAGTTCGAGGCAGTCTTTCTTTACTCCCATCCAAAGAGGTCTAAAATGACACATTCTGCGGCCGCTAAATATATTAAAAAGTCGGTATCGTTTATGAAGAAGTGAGTAAATGGTTTTAACGAGACGAAAAATGACGATTTGCCCAAACGTGGCTCGGTAGGCAAAGTCACTCCAAAAGTCGAAAAATAAATCGTGTCTTTGTTTTCACAGGACTCGAAATTGACGCTGCGTCAAGGAGCGGCAAGATTAAAAAAAAACGTATCCTATGAGACCATTCGACAACATCTTCGTGCTTGGGCCCACGATAAGATACTAGAGTGGTTCTCACAATCGCCGAACGTTAACCCTATTGAAAACGTATGAGAGAGAAAGCTCAGAAGAAAGACAACTTACTAAGGTTGCTAGCACACCAAAGAATACATTAATGGCAGAAAATTTTTTTTCTCGAGACACATTTTTTCAAGAATACGAGCGGTCACGTTCTTACTTGGCAGACAGTATCTCTACCATCTTTTAAAGTTACCATTAACATTTCTAACAGAATACTGTAACACTTAAGGATGTGAATTTGTTTCGATATAGCGATAACCATTGATATATCAATAGCAATTCGATGGGGTTCAAGTCGGGTGATTGTGGAGGCCAAGTCATCACTTCCAGGACGTCATCGGATTTCCATTGGTCCAAAAGTTCTCTAATTTGTTTAGCAGAATGTTTAGGGTCGTTGTTATGCTGAAAAATAAATTTCCCCTGAAAAATATCTCTTCCAGGAGGAAGAATTTGAATTAGCAAAATTTCTTGATACTGTTCTTTTCGCATGATTCCTTCTATCCTAAAGATTTTCTAACTTTACCGTTGCCAAAACAACCCCAAACAAATATTGAACCTCCACGTTTTACTGTAGGCAACTGACAAGCTTCCAACATCTTCTCTCCAGTTGACCGCCGTACGTAAATTCGTCGATTTGAACCGAAAATTTCGAATTTAGATTCGTCGCTCCAAAGGGCGGAATTCCATTGTTCTGATGTCCAATTTTTATGTTCTCGGGCCCTTTCTAATCGTTTACGTTTATTCACTTGCCTAAGAAGTGGTTTCCTCACTGCGACTCTCCCGTATAGTCTACCTTTTGCTAACCTGTTCTTCACGGTTGTCACGCGGATGGGGATGGGCCACCCCAGGTTTACTTGAGCCGTGATTTCTGTTGAGGTTAGGCGGCGATTACGTCTGCTGGACATTGTTATAGCTCTGTCTTCAGCAGGAGTCGTTTTTCGAAGCTTTCCTGAACATTTTTGGTTGAGATTCCATGTCCCACAGAAAATTTTTTTACGATGTAATCCACCGTTCTTCTTGGCATCCGCATATCACTCGCGATTTGTCGACTCGAGTGACCATTTTGATGTCTCGCAATTATCAGAGCCCGATTTTTAACGGAAACTTTTTTCGTTTTTGGCATTTTCACAAAACAATTGAGCGTGAAATGAGTTGTTACTTCAACTGGAATTCTCAGAAATCGCCTCAAAACGATTATCATGCAAAACTTGGAAATTTGTTCTAATTGGTTTTAGTTTGTGATTTCACCAAAAAGGCTTATCTAAACAATTTTATGATGGACACTTGTTAAGAACAATTAAATTTACCTAATATAATAAAAGGGTTTATTTAGGTATTAAATTTTTTGTAGTTACATTGACATATCTAGGTGGGCAAATACTTTCTGATGGTAGTGTATATACATATGTGATTATGTTGGGAGCTAAAAGGTGATACAATACTCCAGAAACCATTGTAATAAATATTGAAATTGAATTATCCATACGTTTTCTTTTATTCTTGGATTGGGAAAAAATGTTTTTTTTAACATGTTTAACGTGAAAGCTATGGAATATTAAGTTAATTATAAATTTCAAAGTCATTATTTTATAGTTTCTTAAACCTAGTTATAAACTAGTCATGTGATAAAAGAAAAAAATTAAAACGATTTAATAGCACTATTTATTACAATTTTAATTAAACTTATTACAACCTGTATGTATTTAGCCTAACATTTCTGGTGGATTTTCTTGCGGTTGCAGGTTTCTTAAATAATTTGAGTTCTTCAATGCTTCTATCAACTTTTCGTTGAAACAACCTTCAGGACAGTCATAGAAAATAATCTGGCATAATCTTGACGAGTTACCCTGGTAGTTATTCTTGGTTGGGTAAAAATCTGCTTCTGTCCTTTTTTTGGATCATCGAGCGTATTCCTTAGAGTTCTTGGACTATTGAGAGGAGTAAACGCTCAACTTCTTACTGTTGTCCACAGTGATACTGGATCTAGTAGTTTTAGAATAATACACCAAATTTCCACAGGAAAGTTTGGTAATATAAATGTGTGACCACTGATAAAAGGAAGGAGTTTGTACAGCTTGGGCTAGACAACAGTACCGCAGTTGAAATAAAAATAACCTGTAAGCCAAAAGGTTTGGCTTTACAATCAGATCGTTGCAACCAATTTGAATAAAATCATTACGTAGACATTAAAGGCATAAAGATGACAGCAGTTTTTAATAACATTTCAAAATACATAGAAAAGGAAGGAAGATAAAATCTGAAATTGGAAAGAGACATGAAAAAATTTTCGAGATACATTAAACACATACATAACCGAATTTTTAACATACACTGATTGACAATCGGCGAAGTAGAGGGGCATTCTTTTCTCGAGTCGCCCTCTTGCTACTTTCGCCCATTGTTAAAACTTTCATACCACTTAATTTACTTTAGCCTTGACATTCATCAGTTTATATCATAGAAAATGTGGTAACTACATCGAGAACAAAATTTGTTTGCCACACGTCACTGATTTTCATGCATCGTAACATCAGATAAAATACCACCAACTTTGTACGCCCATTGAACACAGACCAGTAGACATGGTTATGAGAGGAACTGATATTCTCGTTAGTCGCATATACCTTATATAGCCTCCGAGAGTTTTTTAACGCACTATGTATAATTTCAATGACAGTGATTGATTTTTTCGCAGGTTACATGCAGTTGCATACCCAACGACAGGCGCTGTACTAGGCTCTCTTCTAGGCGGCCCAATAGGTCTTGTCCTAGGTATGAAAGTGGGAGGTATAGCAGCATTGACCTGTGCAGTAGCTGGATATGCAGGGGGTAGATTCATCAAAAAACAAAAAGACTTGGATATCAACGAATCTGAACATGTTATCAATAACGAAAATAACGAAAATCATACAACTCAAACAGAGAACTCAAAAAAAGATATTTGACGTCAGAGGTGTTATTTGTGTTAAATGAATTCCACTTTTTTGTAATTAATTAATAAGCAGCTTTAAGGAATATTGTAATATAGAACGTTTATTTTAGCTTCTTTAGTGTTAGAAGGTTTTATAAATAAATTGAAAACATGTATACCCAATATTGTGTTTAATATTGTCTTTATAAGGTATGCGTCGAAGTCCTGTTTTGCGATTAGCTTCCGAAATTAACGGCTTCTTCCTGCCTGCACACACCCTTATAGCCTGCCCTGTGTAAACAATTTCTCACTGTTTTGTGAACAAATATTTTTCGAAAATAGTTCGCGTACTTTTAATTTTGGTGCACTTTTCTTGGGGATCTATAACACAGGGGAACAGCTGTTTTGTTGTCGAGGTTTTTTTGAGCTGATTCTATATCAATTTGATGTCCTGAATTCAAATAACGTATTCATTTGTACCTAGGAGCTCAAATTTTTAAGATATACAATTTTAGAGAAATATAAGTTACATTATTGTAACTCAAATCCGTAAGTGTAGTAAACAAAAGTAGATACGAAATTTTTATTTTAGTTATACAAAATACAATATTATGTCGTACTTACAAACAAAAAAAAAACATTGAAGAAATGAAATAGTCACTCAACACTTGGAAAGCTTCTTTTCCGCGACATTCTTGAATGTTTTTTTAAGCAGTCCCTTTTTAAACTCCAGCAGTAATCTGCCATCATGTGCATGTCCCATCTTCCTTGGTAGCGGTCCTCCATAACTTTAATATCTTGGTGAAATCTTTCACCTTGTTCCTCACTCATGTCTCCTAAATTTTCTGGAAAACGGTCTAAGTGGCTGTGTAAATAGTGTATTTTAATACTCATATTGCACCCTAAGGATTTGAAACTATTAAGCATCTTGTTAACCATTTCAACATAGTTTTGAGCTTTATGTTTGCCTAGAAAATTTTCTACAACTGCAACAAATGATGTCCAAGCTTCTCGTTCAACATGATTCATTGAATTTATGAAGGCGGGATCCTTAATTAATTGTCTTATTTGTGGGCCGTCAAATACCCCTGCTTTGAGTTTTTCTGTGCTCAACTGATGCATTTTTACCCCTATATATGCAAAACAAGACCCATTCTTATCAAGAGCCTTTACAAATTGCTTCATTAAGCCCAACTTTATATGTAACGGAGGAAGTATGATTTTTTCTCTTTCAACCAAAGCGTCGTTAATGACATTCTTTTCCCCAACGTCCATGTTTTCTCTCTGAGGCCAATCTTTTCTAACCCAGTGGTGTGTTTTGTCCCTACTATCCCAGAGGTACAAGAAACACGGATATTTCGTGTAACCACTTTGCTGCCCAAGAAGAAAGTTTACCATTTTTAAGTCTACACAAATCATCCATTGATGTTCGTAATACTTTATCTTCTGCAAGACCAAAGCTATGGTATTATATTCTTCTTTCAGTTTCGTTGAGTGAGCTAGTGGTATTGAACCATATTTATTCCCATTATGTAGAAGGACACATTTTAAACTTCGCTTTGAACTGTCAATAAATAGGCGCCAATCATCTGGAATATATTCAAAAAGTCCCATTTCTTTCATGAGTCCCCTAATTTCGTGACAAAATACAAGATTGTCTTCTTGAGAAAAGAATGGTAGCAGATCTTTTTCTCTTGTACGGTAAAAGGTAATTTTGGTTCCTTGTTCCAGTAAATTTTTGTCGTTCAACCTAGAAGCTTTTTTCGATAAATTGAGATCCCTGGTGAGATCATTTAATTCATTTTGATTGAAGCGTTGAGGAACTGATGACGTCCCCTCATAGTCACTGTTAGTTTCATTAGCATCAGAACTTTTATTAGGATCAGAAGAGCGATCAGAGGGAAAATATTCGTCATCAGAGATATGTGGTAGCTGATGAAATGTTGGAATCGGTATTTCATCTGAGTGCGGGATAGGGCGTATTGCCGAGTCTAAATTGGGATAAGTCCACTTACTGCGGTTATTTCGATTGATTCCATTAGTATTTACTAAACAGAAATAACAATCACTGAAGTGGTTTTTTGGTTCTCTCCAAACCATTGGTACGCCGAATTTTAGACATTTTCTTTTCCCGGTAGTCCACTGCCGTAAATGTTCTGTACAAGTTTTACATACGAGATGCGGGGGCCCACGTTTTGTCCTGATCACCAAGCTTAACTCCAAAGTATCCAAGATACGCTCGCTTTACAAAGTCAGTAATAGTTTGTCTGTTTTGTTGAAACATGTATTCTCCGCATATATAGCAAAACACATCAGGTTGATTTACACAACTTCTTCTTGAACTGGAACCTGAACTCATTTTAATTCTGTTCAATAACACAAAAACACTCTTTTCTTAACATAAAATAACACGCCGAATTCGATCTACTCTCATTAGTAAGAACGCACAAACTGACGAGACTTACCCGAGCTGGGTGATTAAAAGGGTCAGTTCAGGTACCTGATAGGCAATGGTTCCACTATTTATAGATTTACCTGGAATTTACTCAATTACAGACTGACAATAAAACCATTGTACCTACATTAATGAATATATAATAATTTTAGAACTCTCATAAATGAATATACTGAATAAAAACCACATTGGTAGATAAGTTGATGTATCTAAAAAAGTAGAGCTGATAGAGAAAAACGGATTGCATGTATAGATTTAGCGTCCCAAATATAGTTAAAATCAGCTCTAAAATCCCAGGCACCAAAACAAAAATATTTTTTTGTTGCCCTGTGTAATTATTTGCCTAACAATATTGACCTCTTCATGAAGAGTCAATTTCTTGGGATGACCGGAGCGTGGTCGAATTTTATAGAAACCCGTTGATTTATACTGGTTTATAATGTACTAAACAGTAGCATGCAACTTTTTAACAATTTTTCTTATATTTCTGTACAATTTTCCATCTTTCCACAAATCGGTTATGATCTTTCAAACTTGAAATGGAATTTCACAATTTCTCTCGCTCATTTTTAACGCTGCTTTGAAATCCAACTGCAAAATTATTAGCAACAAGTGACAGATTATAGAGTATGGCGGAAAATTATTCATTTGTGTTCAGTTTAGCGAACAATAGATAGTTTCATAAAATGCAGCTAATTATAACCTGTTTTTTTCAATGCAGTTCTTGAGTTACATGCAGTTGCATACCCAACGACAGGCGCTGTACTAGGCTCTCTTCTAGGCGGCCCAATAGGTCTTGTCCTAGGTATGAAAATGGAAGGTATAGCAGCATTGACCTGTGCAGTAGCTGGATATGCAGGGGGTAGATTCATCAAAAAACAAAAAGACTTGAATATCAACGAATGTGAACATGTTATCAATAACGAAAATCATACAACTCAAACAGAGACCCCAAAAAAAAATATTTGACGTCAAAGGTGTTATTTGTGTTAAATGAATTCCACTTTTTTGTAATTAATTAATAAGCAGCTTTAAGGAATATTGTAACATAGAACGTTTATTTTAGCTTCTTTAGTGTTAGAAGGTTGTATAAATAAATTGAAAACATGTATACCCAATATTGTGTTTAATATTGTCTTTATAAGGTATGCGTCAAAGTCCGGTTTGTGATCCAGTATATGCGAAAAATCATTGTTGGTGTGTGATTACCACCGTAAATGTCCATAATTTCAAAACTTTTTTTTGTTAAATGTAGGGGAGACCCGGGCAAAGCGAACACCCCGGCTTTAGCGAATACTCCCCACTAAATTTAAATTACACTGGTCAACATGATTTCTGTCACAAGGAAACTGAATAGAGACCCTAGTTCGCATTTTTATGCTAAATTCAAATATGTTATCATATCAAAAACAAACATATATGTGAGTGAGTAAACAACGTGATTTTTAGCTCCTAAAATCTGGTGAATTTTCCGCGGAAGTAGTGCGAAATTAAATTTAATTTTTGGTGAGCAAATAGAATTGGTAGTGACTGATCGTTTGGTAAAAAATTAAAATTTTTAAGCCTATTAATTAACAGTAAAATAAAAGTGATATGCACCTAGCAAAAGCCTAAAAAAGGATTGGACAAAAAATGGAACGCAACGAGCCTGAGGAATGTGTACAATGTAAACAAACTTTAAATGATGAACAAGGTTATTTGTGCGACCTTTGTACGTCAAAACTGCACAAAAACTGTGCTGTATTATCATCTTCGGAGATAAGATGCATGCCATTACAAAAAAGAGTTTTAACACTGCTGTGTGTTAAATGTAGAGAATTTTTGGGCAAAGCACCATATTTAGCAAATAATATAGAACATATGGTCAATAACATGAAACTGATGATGGATAAAATTGAAAATTTGGAACATAACCAAAAGAAAATGATAGATAAAATTGAAAATTTAGAACATAAAATAGTTGAATTAAGGACAGAACTTGGAAAAAAAGAAAAATTTTCAAACAATTCATATGCCGAAATGGTTAAAAACGAAAACAAAAAACCACGATAAATCGGAAAACTCAACTTTCCACACTTATTATAAAACCAAAAGGTCAGCTGGATGCGGAGCAAACAAAAAAACTCGTATTGGAAAAAATCAAACCTGAGAAACTGGAAGTAGGGATAACTAGTCTTAGAAGTACTAGAAATGGTAACCTAATTGTAAAATGCCCAACAAAAAATGAAATTGAGAGTCTAAAGAAGTTTATGGATACGCAATTGAAGAATAAACTGGAAGCAATTGTACCAGAAAGAAAACTGCCCAGAGCGAAAGTTGTTGGGTATTTTTTTTTTTTTTTTTTTATTTGTCTAGCACACGTGCTGCAGGGAAGTCCCTAAAGCGCTCCAGGAGCGGCACGAGTGCGGGTATACGGGAAACAATGATATTAAGTATATCGAAACAAGTATTAAACAACAAAATAGATGGCTTCAAATCGATGATAAAATTGTTGTTTCTTCTGTAAACCAGAACAGAAAGAATAAGTCTTTTACAATCTACTTGGAATGTTCCCCATCGGTTTTCATGAGGTTAACGGATGTTAAGAAAGTTTACATTGGATGGAATCTGTGTAGAGTGTTTGAGGATATTACTGTTACAAGATGCTTCGAATGTCAAGGATTTCATCATAAGAGCAACCAGTGTACAAATAAAACTGTCTGCGGAAACTGTGGAGAAGAGCATGAAACAAATTCCTGTACGAATAATCAAAAAAAAAAAAATGCATCAACTGTTACCTCGCGAACAAAAAGCTCCAAACTAATTACAATATACAGCATTGTACCTCAGCTCAAGACTGTCCTGATTTACCAATTGGGAGTTATAAGAAACAAAATTGACTATGGAGATCCAATTACTTCGCCTTCACGCCTATAGAAGACATCTTAGACGTTCTTAGAGTTTAATCTCAGAGGAATGGAGAGATATTGAAGTATGGAGGAGGAATTACGTGATTTACAATCTCTTAATGATAAATTGACTAAATATAATTTTGTTATCATTCATGTTAATGTGAGAAGTCTAAATATGAATTTTGAATCTCTGGAAATTTATATTGAAAGACTAGAGGTCAAACCTGATATTATTGTGTGCACTGAAACGTGGAATTTAGATTGTGTGCAATATTATAAGTTAAGTAATTATAATGTTTATTATAATAGTAGCGTAAATAATAGAGCGGATGGAGTTTTTTTTTTTTTTTTTTTTTTATGGGTCTAGCACACGTGCTGCAGGGAAGTCCCTAAAGCGCTCCAGGAGCGGCACGAGTGCGGAAAAAGCGATTCACGTTGTTCTTGAATCGCTGTAAATTGTACTCGGTGGGAAACACAGCGCTGGGCAAATTATTCCAAAGGGATGACGTTCTCCATATAAAAGATTGCTTGAAAAGCGTTGTACGCGGAGTAACAAGCTGAACCTCATACGGATGCGAAGCACCAGCGCGACGTGTATTTCTAACATGCACCGCTTTGGGAGGAATTAAGCGGGCTACATCCTTCGAACACTTTCCATGAAAATACTTGTAGAACAGACTCAAGTCGCCAACCGTTCTTCGATGTTCCAGCGAATCAAGGCCGCCGGTCAATTCCGGGTCCCCAATCAGACGGACCGCTCTTCTCTGAACAGAATCCAACAAATGCAGTGTATGTTTGGGAGCGGAGCCCCAAACGTGGGAGCAGTATTCCATAGTTGGTCGAATTTGGGCTTTGTAAAGAATTAACAGTTGCTGTGGGGTGTAAAGCTTTCTGGTTCTAAATAATATTCCCAACTTTTGAGAAGCTCTCCTTGCTATGCCTGCAACATGTTCATGCCAAGACATATTTGCTCCCAAACTAACGCCCAACAAATTGAGCGACGATGCTAGGGGAATGGAGTGCCCCGACATAACTATGTCGGGTTCAGCAACGTTAACTTTTTTAGAAAAAAACTGCCGCTTGGGTTTTTGTAGCGTTAAATTCCACTTGGTTACTGTCACCCCAAGATAGAATTTCTTCCAGGTCTTTGTTAAGTTGAACGACCTCCTGCTGTCTGCGGATACTCGCCTGAGCAGCCGATGTCCGAGCGTTCAAGGTGAATGAAGAGACAAGCGTACTGTCATCTGCAAAGCTATAGACTGGATTCCCGGTCTTTTCCAGCAGATCGTTAATGTAAATGAGAAAGAGAGTAGGAGACAGTATGGAGCCCTGGGGCACACCGGCGTTGATAGTGAGGGTGTTAGAAAGAAATCCGTCGACCGCCACTCGTAAAGAACGCTCTCTGAGGAAACATGAGAGCCACAAACAGAACCTTTCAGACATACCATAAGAGCGTAACTTAGCCAGCAGTCCATCGTGCCAAACACGGTCGAATGCCTTGGATATGTCAAGAGCAACCGCTCGAGATTCTCCAAAATGTTCAATTGCGTTGTTCCAAACATGTGTTAGATAAGTCAGAAGATCTCCTGTTGATCTATGTTTACGAAAACCATATTGGTGATCGCTAATAATATTGAATCGTTCAAGATATTTTAGAAGATGCTCATTGATAACCTTTTCCATGACTTTCGATGTTTCGAAACGAAGTTTTCGGAGTTGTTTTGTATATAAAAGATCAGTTGGTAGAGAATACAGAAATAGAAAGTTTTGGTAAGGTAAAAATTTGAGTACAAGTATCCGACTTGCACAAAGTGTTGTATTTAAGGTTTCTGCTGTGTACAGGTGTCATGACATTGAGAAGGGTGCATTTATTGAACAATTTAGGTCGTTTATTGAATCTAATAAGAAGGTAAATAATCATTGCATTATTGGGGACTTCAACATTGATATTCTAAAAATGGATTATATAAATCAAGATTTTCTAAGTCAACTATTACAATTTGAATATGTACCTTTCTTCAATGGCGTTACTAGGCCATCACAAGATAACATTGAAATGGGGTCTTGCATTGATAACATGTTTGTTAAAACTAAAATGCTAAATACTAAATCTTATAAAATTATGGAAGTTTTTACTGATCATTATCCGTTAGTGTTGGAAATTAATATTAATGCTTGTTGCCCTCAAGTAGATGGCTGGACTTCGGAGATCAACTATAAAAAATTGACCTCTGAGGTAAATAAACTACAATGGAATGACATTCTGCAAATAAAGGAACCTTATCTAGCCACAAATTATTTCATTGAAATGTTACGAACAGCCCAAAATAAAACTACCCACAAAAAGAAAAAAAAATGGTAATAAATATGCGCCAAGGAAAAAATGGATAACCCGAGGTATAATGATATCTTGTTCAACCAAGGAAACATTGTATAATTTATGGAAAAAAAAAAACCCAACACGGGAAAGCTTTAAGACTGATTACAAAAATTACGTTAAGGTATTGAATAAAGTAATTAAAGGAGCAAAACTTAACTATGAATCGGCTATGGTTCAAAATGTTTGTAGTAACAATAAATTACTATGGAAATATATACAACGAAAAATTAGGCCCAATGTAAAAACAAACCCAAATGAAATATCGTTTATTATGGATAACGATGAAAAGGTTGAAAATCCAAAAGAAATAGCAAATCTTTTCAATTCTTATTTCTGTAATGTGGGCAGCAATTTGGCTAAAAATATTGGAAAACCACAGTGAGCGTCACTTAACTTACCAAAAATGAATAGAAACTCAATTTATATCAAATTAACAGACCCTCATGAAATCCGAGCAATTATAAATCGGTTAAAAGAAAAATGTGGAGGAGTCGATGGAATACATGTAAAAATTATTAAGAGTATTGCTGATAACTTTATTGTAGCTGCTGTAACTGTATTGTAAAAATTATTAAGAGTATTGCTGATTGATTATTGAACCTTTAAGTCATATTTTTAATTTAAGCATTAATACATCTGTTTGGCCAAACGCATTAAAAACTGCAGAGGTAGTACCCATTTATAAAGCTGGTGTAAAACATGATCCAATAAACTATAGACCTATCTGTTTAATATCTAATACAGCTAAAATTTTCGAAAAAATCATACACTCTCGCTTATACAACTTTATTGAGAAAAAACAAATTAATATCAGAACACCAATATGGTTTTGTCAAGGGTAAAGGAACTAAAGATGCTTTAAATTTCTTGAGTAATACAATTTATAATAATTTAGACCTAAATATTCCAATAATTGTAACATTTTTGGACTTAGCTAAAGCTTTTGACACAGTGAACCATGAAATTCTTTTAAAAAAACTATATCATTACGGTATTAGAGGTATGGCTCATGACTTAATTAGAAGTTATTTAAATAATAGGATACAGACTGTCAAAATAGCAAGTACTGTCAGTGCCCCTAAACAAATTACATGTGGAGTCCCACAAGGAACAATCCTTGGACCTCTATTATTTATTTTATACATAAATGACATGCTTGAAATTTTGGAAAAGCAGTCTGTGATGTCATATGCGGACGATACAGCCATTATAAGCACTGAAGAAACTTGGGATAAAACCCAAAATAAAATGAATGATCTTTTAAAAACAGTAAGCACATGGTTAGCATTAAATCAGTTATCTTTGAATATTTCAAAAAACAGTCTTCATGACTTTTGGTGTGTATCGTGATAGCATTCCGAGTGATGTAACTATTAATATTAATCACAGTAGAGTAAAACGGGTTGAATTCTGTAAATATTTGGGCATTGTGTTTGATTGCCATATGAGATGGGATAAGCATGTTGAGAATGTAGTGAAAAGAACGAAATATCTGCTATTTGTATTTGCTAAATTATCAAGAACTATGTCGACGGGGACTCTATTAACGATTTATTATGCTCTTTTCCATAGCATTTGCTCTTATGGATTGATTGCGTGGGATGGAGAATATGATAATGTTGGGATTCGGTTGCAGAATTTGCAAAATAGGATCTTAAGGATAATCTTGAAAAAACAAACTAATTATTCTGTCCCATTAAATATCTCACAGATGTTTACATTAGAGTCATTGTTGCTTTATTATGCAGATATGCGAAAGGAACACGCAGAATCTCATAGTAAGACTAGAAACAAAAACATTTTATTGCCAAAGATAAATAAAAGAATAAAATTTACTGTTATGAAGGTGTTGAACAAACTGCCCGGAGAACTGAAAAATTTAGAATTAAGAGGTAAGACTCTGAAAAAAAAGTTTAAAGGTTGGATTGGATCATCGGATACAAGTGTGGCCACAATATAATTAATGGAAAGTACGGTTTTTTTTTTTGTTGTTTTTGCTTTTTGTTTTCTGAATTTTTCTGTATCTACTCCCACTGTTGAGCAACCAATAAATTTTCATTTTATATTTTTTTTAAATTTAAGTTTGTGTATTTTAGTATAGTTTATTATAATTGTGTATAGTTCTTAAGCACAGCACAGCACAAAACCAAAATTCAAACGGCAAATAAGAATAGAAAACCAAATCAACAACATCAGGAGATATCTAGGACACCTTACCCAGTTTATCAACGGGAACGTGTCCAAACGAGTCACGCAGAGTATAAACAAGATCAAGTCCGGGTCTCCCAACAGAACACTGCCAGAAATCCTGGATACTCTGAAACAAAAATTATCCGTATATGCCGCAAGACTTCGTAGATACAAAGAACCAAATGAGAGGAAAGATACCAACAACCTCTTCCGAAGAAGCCAAACACAGTTCTACCGGAAAACTATGCACAGCAAACAGACAGCGGTGACCGAACCATCAAACAAACAAGAACTCGCAGATCATTGGAAAAGTATCTGGTCAGAACCCAAACTACCCAATAATAACACCCCCTGGATCAAAGCCAAAGAAGGCAAAGATAATCATGTGACAGAACAGGAAAATTCCACATTAACTACTGTGGGACCAAAGAGCATGATGAGGCGCCTGGATGCAAGAAGTTCCGGAGGTAGAATGGCCCCCCGTTCGGATCTCCGGGTAGGGGCTGGTTCGGAGGCGTCGACTTGCAGACATCATAATTTTAAGATAGATTTTTGCAACATACGAGGTATAAACTCGAACATAAATTCAGTGCATCAACACCTGCAATCAGATAAACCTCATGTACTCGCTCTATGTGAAACCAAGGTCAGTCCATCGACCAGCACGGTCAACTATCTTTATCCTGGGTACGACTTCTATTCCCGATTTAGGCGTAACTTTGGAATCTGTCTTTTTGTCAGAAGCGACCTCTCTTGTCAACGAGAAGAAGCTCTGGAGCCCCCAAACTTTGATGTTATGTGGTTAAAAATAACGACTCAACAAACCACAAGGTTCATCTGTATCCTGTATCGACCACCAAGTGATACCAATTTTCGAACACTTTTCGCTTTTCTTGCAGACACCATCGATCATTTACAAAGTAACTATCCAAGTGCCGAAATTGCCATCCTGGGCGACTTTAATGTCCACAATATCAACTGGCTCAAATATTCAAATACTACCGACGAACAAGGTCGTGAAGCTGAATTATTCTCAATCAGTTATGGCTTAACTCAGCTTATTGACGAACCAACACGGATCCCTGATCGAGACGGAGAGTTCGCCAGTCTTCTTGATCTATTTTTAACCACCAATCCGGAGATTTACACGGTCACCGTAAATCCGCCGTTAGATTCTTCCGACCATAAACTGCTTTCGACATCGAGTATCCTGCCAATCAGTGACAGAGAGGCGCCTAGGCCGCGCAAGATTTGGCACTACAAATCTGCTAAATGGGAAGATCTCATGGAATACTTTCGAACTTTCGCTTGGATGGACGTTTGTTTTCGATCCGATAACCCATCTGACTGCGCCAGGGAGGTCTCCGATGTTATTTTGGCTGGTATGGAAGCTTACATCCCTTTTTCGAAGAAATGCTCCTCCAACGGCAAGCCTTGGTTCGACCGAAAATGCAAAGAAGCTGTTGCTTCTAAACATATTGCCTACCGACAATGGCGTGAAAATCACACACACACACCTTAAATCGAAACATCTTTGTTCATGCCCGGAACAGATGCAAGGGAATTATCGACGAAACCAAGGAGGCACACAATCAACGAATTAGAAACAAACTTCTCGCTTGTCCCAACAATTCCAGGTCCTTTTGGGCAGTCGCTAAGGCAGTTAGTCAAAACTTTACCAAATCCACGATACCACCACTCACACGGCCAGATAATTCCATTGCAACCACACCTGTTGAGAGAGCGAACTTGTTGGCTGAACTCTTTGCTTCACATTCTACTGTCGATTTCCAAGGAAAAACACCACCTACTATTCCTATATTGCAGTCAAGGATGCCCGATGTTGTCTTCAGACAGCGCATCATAAAGCGTATTTTAATGAAGCTAGACACCAAGAAGGCTTCTGGCGCTGACGGAATACCTGCCATAGTTCTCAAAAACTGTGCAAGGGAACTAACACCAGTTTTTTGTAGACTTTTTAACCTATCCTACAGAAAGGGAATATTTCCGTCCTGCTGGAAATGTGCCACGGTTCAGCCGGTACCTAAAAAAGGTAAGAAGACCTTGCCAAATAACTACCGACCAGTTGCACTGCTTTCAATAATATCGAAAGTCATGGAAAAGGTTATCAATGAGTATCTTCTAAAATATCTTGAACGATTCAATATTATTAGCGATCACCAATATGGTTTTCGTAAACATAGATCAACAGGAGATCTTCTGACTTATGTAACACATGTTTGGAACAACGCAATTGAACACTTTGGAGAATCTCGAGCGGTTGCTCTTGACATATCCAAGGCATTCGACCGTGTTTGGCACGATGGACTGTTGGCTAAGTTGCGCTCTTATGGTATGTCTGAAAGGTTCTGTTTGTGGCTCTCATGTTTCCTCAGAGAGCGTTCTTTACGAGTGGCGGTCGACGGATTTCTTTCTAACAACCTCACTATCAACGCCGGTGTGCCCCAGGGCTCCATACTGTCTCCTACTCTCTTTCTCATTTACATTAACGATCTGTTGGAAAAGACCGGGAATCCAATCTATAGCTTTGCAGATGACAGTACGCTTGTCTCTTCATTCACCTTGAACGCTCGGACATCGGCTGCTCAGGCGAATATCCGCAGACAGCAGGAGGTCGTTCAACTTAACAAAGACCTGGAAGAAATTCTATCTTGGGGTGACAGTAACCAAGTGGAATTTAACGCTACAAAAACCCAAGCGGCAGTTTTTTCTAAAAAAGTTAACGTTGCTGAACCCGACATAGTTATGTCGGGGCACTCCATTCCTCTAGCATCGTCGCTCAGTTTGTTGGGCGTTAGTTTAGGAGCAAATATGTCTTGGCATGAACATGTTGCAGGCATAGCAAGGAGAGCTTCTCAAAAATTGGGAATATTATTTAGAACCAGAAAGCTTTACACCCCACAGCAACTGTTAATTCTTTACAAAGCCCAAATTCGACCAACTATGGAATACTGCTCCCACGTTTGGGGCTCCGCTCCCAAACATACACTGCATTTGTTGGATTCTGTTCAGAGAAGAGCGGTCCGTCTGATTGGGGACCCGGAATTGACCGGCGGCCTTGATTTGCTGGAACATCGAAGAACGGTTGGCGACTTGAGTCTGTTCTACAAGTATTTTCATGGAAAGTGTTCGAAGGATGTAGCCCGCTTAATTCCTCCCAAAGCGGTGCATGTTAGAAATACACGTCGCGCTGGTGCTTCGTATCCGTATGAGGTTCAGCTTGTTACTCTGCGTACGACGCTTTTCAAGCAATCTTTTATATGGAGAACGTCATCCCTTTGGAATAATTTGCCCAGCGCTGTGTTTCCCACCGAGTACAATTTACAGCGATTCAAGAACAACGTGAATCGCTTTTTCCGCACTCGTGCCGCTCCTGGAGCGCTTTAGGGACTTCCCTGCAGCACGTGTGCTAGACCAATAAAAAAAAAAAAAAAAAAAAAAAAAAAATAAGGATTTTTGTCCAACAGTCCTATTGTGCAGATAACTTGTGTTATCTTTATAGGTATTGCATATTTTGTATTGAATTGTAATAAGTCTGGTTCAAATAAATAAATAAAAAAAAAATTCAGGCATAATTTTCTTATGACAGTCATTTTTGTGTAATATACTTCTCTATATTAGGATTTCATTGTTATAATTCTTGTAAATATAGAATTTGTATTCAAAATAATTAGGCACCAGGCAGACTTATTCATGTTGAAACATGTTTTAACTCTGTCCAAGCTTAATGATGATCTTGTACAAATATTGCACTTTTTTAGCAAGCAGAGGGCCAGTAGCCAGTATTGTCGTTTGTGATGTTTATTGTTTTTATTTGTAAGTTTTTTTTATAAACGTTTCAAAATGCCAAGAAAGCGTGTAAATCAACCAAATTTCTGCTACATATGTGGTGAACTGACCTTCAATCTTAGAGGCGAAATTATACACCGCTTGTGAAAAAATGTTAAAAGCTTTATTTTGGGTGTAAGGCTGGTGATTTTGATAAAGACTGGGCCACAAATTTCTGCTGTATATCATGTGTCAGGCTTCTCACTGGTTGGAAAAATGGTACTCATCATATGCCGTTTTCAGTCTCTATGATTTGGAGGGAACAGAAGGACCATTCAACTGATTGTTATTTCTGCTTAACTAACATTAAAGGAATTACGTCCAAAAACAAAATATACAGTTAAGTAAAAGTACCCCAATATGGCATCTACAATTAGACCTGTGCCACATAGCGAAGAGTATCCTGTACCAAAGTTTCCAGATTTCATGACTTTAAGTGATAACTCCGACTCCGACCCAGCTCATACTGAAGACGGAAAAAAAACCAAAAGAAAAGTCACCCTACATTTGAAGTAAGTAGTTTATCAGAACCTCACTTTTTATCTTATCTTAGATCTTATATGGGATTTAAATTTGTCTAAATAGTCAGCTGAACTTTTAAGTTCCAGGCTCAAAGGTTGGAATCTACTCCAAAAAGATACAAGGATATGCGTTTATCGTAGACGCCATAGTGATTTCAGTGACTACTTCTCTAAAGAAGGCCATGTAGCTTTTTGTAATGATATTTGTACAGTAATGGAGGCTCTTGGACATCAATATCAGCCAGATAAGTGGCAATTGTTCATAGACTCATCGAAAGTCAGTTTGAAGGCTGTACTACTCCATAATGGGAATGAATTACTATCAATACCTGTCGCGCATGCCAGTGATATGAAGGAGACATGAAAATATGAAATTGCTGTTAGAAAAAATTCAGTATACTAAATATAACTGGAATATCTGTGGTGATTTGAAGGTTATAGCTTTATTGTTAGGTTTGCAACTTGGATACACAAAATTCTGCTGTTTCTTGTGTGAATAGGATAGCAGGGATAAGGAGTCTCACTACATAAGGAAACAATGGCCTAAACGTGAGTCTCTTATTCCTGAGCATAAAAATGTATCAAATACCCCATTAGTGGATCCCGAAAAGGTGTATTGACGAGGCTGGTTCGAAAAGTCCGCGCAAAAATAAAAACTACTTATGTGTTTGGGGTAAACCTTTTTTATTTTTCGACATAGTCTCCTTTTAGGCTTATACACTTCGTCCAACGATGTTCTAGTTTGTTGATCCCTTCCGAATAATAGGATTTGCCCAAGTCTGCAAAATATCCATTAGTGTCTGCAATCACTTCCTCGTTTGAATAAAATCTTTGTCCCGCCAGTCATTTCTTCAAATTGGGGAACAAATAGTAGTCCGAGGGAGCCAAGTCTGGAGAATAGGGGGGATGTGAAACGAGTTGGAATCCTATTTCCATTAATTTTGCGACCACAACTGCTGAGGTGTGTGCTGGTGCGTTGTCGTGATGGAAAAGGACTTTCTTGTGGGCCAATCGCGGGCGTTTTTCTTGCAGCTCGGTTTTCAAACGGTCCAATAACGATGAATAATATTCACCTGTAATAGTTTTACCCTTTTCCAGATAGTCGATGAGGATTATCCCTTGCGAATCCCAAAAGACAGTCGCCATAACCTTTCCGACCGAAGGAACGGTCTTCGCGTTTTTTGGTGCAGATTCCCCCTTGGTAACCCATTGTTTAGATTGTTCTTTGGTCTCAGGAGTATAGCAATGTATCCATGTTTCATCCACAGTGACGAAACGACGCTTAAAGTCCTCCGGATTCTTCTGGAACAGCTGCAAACCATCCTTGCAACACTTCACACGATTCCGTTTTTTGGTCAAGCGTGAGCAATCGCGGCACCCATCTTGCGGATAGCTTTCTCATGTCCAAATGTTTATGCAAAATATTATGTACCCGTTCAGTCGAGATGCCCACAGTACTAGCAATCTCACGCACCTTAACTCTTCTGTCATCCATCACCATATCATGGATTTGATCAATGATTTCTGGAGTCGTAACCTCCACAGGCCGTCCAGCACGTTCAGCGTCACTTGTGCCCATATGGCCAGTCCGAAAATTTTGAAACCACTTATAAACTGTTCTAATCGAAGGTGCAGAGTCACCATAATGTTTATCAAGCTTCTCTTTAGTCTCCTGAG
>CM032451.1:94018699-94068699 GCA_019049505.1 Pachyrhynchus sulphureomaculatus
ACCACACGAAATTCTTTTTCGTCCATTTCTTGAAAATCACTCGACTTCCTTGATTCACACGAATGCCAAACACAAAGAAATAGACCAATATGGGTGAAACTTGGTGTGCGTTCATTCAAGAGATGCTACTAACTAAACATGACCTCGATACGCGCCGGTGGTGCCATCTCTCGGACTTTGCACGTACTTTTCAAACCAGCCTCGTATATATATATATATATATAATTATATATATATATAATGTAATACTTGCGTGCACTTTTCTTTGTATTATTTCTAAAAAATCGCGAAAAATCGCTGTCCCCCCACCTTATCTCGAAAAGTACTGATCAAAAAATTTTGAAAAAATTCTGGAATATTCTCCAGGGGGTTTAGATTGAACGAAAATTATCACAAGCGTATTACCGTTAATAATTTACGTGGTATACAAAAAAACAAAAATTTCAAGGTCATCAGATTTCAGTAAAGATTGGAAGTCACTGATCATTTTATACATCTGTAACAAAATTTTTTATTTTAAAAGCAATCAACGTACAGAACACTAATTGCGCAAGTTCAACTTGCACTTGACCGGTTTTTTAAATGTGGTACCTAAGCTACAAAAAATGTGTAAAAAAATAAGCCCTAAAACATATAAATTTTATTAAGCCTAAAAATACTTATATTTACAAACCAAATTCAAACTAAACACTACTTGTTAAGTCCCAAATGTTCTTTCCTCTTCTCTTTTCCTCTTAATATAGCTTTTTTAAATAACTGACAATACAATTCGATGGATGCAGGCGAGTCATCATTACCAGGTACAGGATATGTTAACATGTTAGGATTACAATTAGAATCGACTATTCCTATTGTAGATATACCCATTTTAGCAGAATCTCGTATGGCAGTGTGTTCTGCTAAAACTGTATTTAAAGTATTAAAAAATATACACAGATCTGGCAAACGGGTTACTGCTCTAAACTGTTTTTCAGAGTTTGTAAATATACCACCTCTCCAAAACCGAGTGTGAGCGAACTCTCCACATTTTTTGGCATATTGCTCTACTAAATGTGCATTTTGTGCTCCTCTAAGGAAAAAGAGTATAACACCACCCCTGTAAGCAACATGGGCGGTAAAATTGAGTGCATAACGTAAATATTCGGCTGTTTTATCTAAATCAAAGATTATGTATCCCAATCGTGTACCATAAATGTAAGGTAACATTCTGTTGTCTAGAGATCCTTCACGGTGTCCATAATGCACTCTGGCGTCGAAAAGGTCTTTAACAGTAAATAAATTATGAACGTTTAAAATAATCTGGATGTTTGAGGACTTCGTCTTCCTGGATAGTTGTAATTCGGGCTAAAATAAAATTAAAAATGTTTAAAATGGGGGTTATCACCGAGACAATAATAAATATACCTGTTTCAACTGGTTTGTCAGCTTCCAAAGGTTGTGGGAGCGCGCTGGATAGTGAACGTAAGCTTTGTAAGGAACATTTCTCCGATATTTTTAAAAAACTTCGATATTTTAACATCTTGAGTTTGTAAAAATATTAGGTTATAACTTGAATCGAGGATTGTACTGTGCTCTACCGGGGAAGGGCTAAATCAGTAATAAGGTGAAACTAAGCGAGTAAACCGTAAAATTTATGTAGACCAAAGAGGCTTGAGGGTTGAACCTGTCAACCGGTAGTTATCGTATACGTAGCAGATGCATTTTATGGTTAAGTAGAATTCATAGATACAGCCCTGGATCTACTGGCGAGCATACTTAACCAATTAGGAAAAGATAACTCTTACAGAACTAATCCACAATTAAAGTTGTGACGCCACTAGCTGGTTGAACACTGTAAAACGTAAACGTCAAAAAACCGCCAAGTAAGGACAATTTAAAGAATAAGCACGATGCTACTAGTAAAGAGAAATAACCTATAGCATAGAGTGATAAATAATTACAGAAGGAAATATTTTTTAATCCTACTACTAGTTAAAAATATTTCATTTTCGGTACTTTTAAAGCGAAACATTAGTGAAAATCAATATTTTTTACCCAAAGAGTTCATATATTTAACTCTTCGAAAGCACAATAACTCGAAAAAAATATTCCATATTCGCGTACAAAAAAAATCTTGACATCAAATAACTTTTAAATTTAATTCAACGGCATTAAGCAATTTTGGAAGGTTTTTTTTAAGTTTATGTGACTTTTAAAAGTTATTCATTAAAACTTTTTGATTAAAAAGTGTTTCATTTATTATAAGTAAATTTTATTTCGTTTTTAGCGTATACAGAATAAAAATTTTATTTGTAACAAATTCCCCTTTATTATAGGCGATTTTTGGTCGTTTACCATTTTTCGTAATGTGGAACCGCTGGTTGGCATCACCACTTCCTTTACAAATTATTTCAAGTAAACATTGAATTTCAAGGTCATTGTGCTTTCGTTGGTAGATTATCTCGGGTACATTTAAAATGAAATTATATTTATGAATTATTAGATTTTGAATCCGGTAACATCTAGCGTCATGGCACAGTAAATATACTACAGTAGCGAAACCGAGCTCCAATTTGGTGTCGAGATTTTGACGGCACGTGCGTCGACAGGTCCTTTTTCAAAATGGCCGCTCAGTGTTTACATCCGATCTCGGAATGTGTCTTTGGAAACGTATTGTGTATGTGACTGCAGTTTATATGAATATAAAGACAGAAAGAAGGAAGAGAGAGTTTGTAGAGAATTAAAAACGTTTGTAAGTGAAGAGAATCGAAAAGGTTGAAAAACAATTTATATAATCATGGGCAAAGGAGGTTATTGTTGTGCCGTTGTGAATTGCAAAAATAATTCAAACTGTACGCGGGGCATTAGTTTCTTCTTCTTCCCCAAAGATGTTGAAAGGTAAGTGATTTAATTAAAGAATATCAATTGCGTAAGAAATCCTACACGGATAAATTGAATAATTCCGAGAAGTTGTTGCTCTGACATTTTTTTGGTTATAGGGCGAAGATTTGGCTTGCAGCAACTAAACGCGTCATTAATTGTCCAATTGAAAATTTGTGCAAAAAATATAAAATATGCGCCTCACATTTTTCTCAGAAAATGTTTAAAAATGATTTGAAAAATCGTTTATTTGACCATGCGTATCCAGATGTTAATATAGGATCAGAGTTGGATATTTTAGAAAAACCATGTAGATCAATTATTAACTGATATTGATATTGGAGTTCCTGCAAATGAGTTACCTATTGAAACAGGCCGTGGAGCGATGAATGGAATGCAAAATAATTCAGGTATTGCACATCAATTATTACAACTTACAAATATTTGAAAAAACTGGGCGCTCTTTGACTGTAAACTTTAAAAAAAAAAAAATCAGTCAAGTGCAAGTTTAACTTGTGCAAATTAGTGTTCCGTACTCTGCTTTTAAAATAAAAAAATTTGTTACAGAGGTATAAAAAGATCAGTGACTTCACAAAACACACCCCAAATGAGTTTTCAACAAAATTTGTTTCCAATCTTTACTGAAATTTAAAATTTTGTTTTTTTTTTTATACCAGATAAATTATTTATTAAAGGTAATGCACTCGTGATAATTTTCGTTCAATCTACACCCCGTGGAGAATATTCCAGAATTTTTTCAAATTTTTTGATAAGTACTTGTTGAGATAAGGCGGGTGGACAGCGATTTTTCGCGATTTTTTAAAAATAATACAAAGAAAAGTGCGCGCAAGTATTACATCATATATATAGTTTTTACTGATGTTTTCACAAGCTTTCATTGGACACCACACTTGATGACCTAGTAAAAGAAATTTTTTTTCACTTCCAATTTCACCCCCTAAAACTAACCCGTTAAGTCAAAATTTAACTTTCCAAACTACATTGCTCTGTTGAGGCCATCAATTCCTATATTACCCAAATTTCAACTTTCTATGACAAATAGTTTCGGAGAAAATCGGGTGTGACAGACGGACAGACAGACAGACGGATAGACACCGACATCATCTTATAAGTGTTCCATACGGAACACTAAAAAGACTCTAGAATCATTATGGATACATTTCAATTTTTTCATTATTATTGTAGATCGATTTGAAGTAATTTGGATTAACGCTCCACTTGAATCCCATGGCACAATAATCGAACCGTCTCCAACAACTTCAAGCATATCTAGCAGAGATTTATGCAGTGCTTCTTTGCAAAGACAAGTTGGTAAGTTGGAAAGCATTATTCAATGACGACCAAAAACTAATTTTAAACAATCATTTTTATGTGTTACAGATTCAGATAAGCATCCTAAAAACTTAAAAGACAAAATGTGTCAGACCGAAAAAGCTTTGACTAAAGGGTCTCCAACAAAAAGGCAATACCGAGCTAAGATAAATGCTTTGAAAAAAAAGCTAATATTTTACAAAAGAAAAAGGTTAATATTTTAGAAAGGAAAAACAGAATTTTACAAGAAAAACTAAGAATGGCTTCAAGAGGAAAAGTAATCAACAATCTAGAGGAATATTATTCCTTCACTGATAAGATGCTGCCTGACAGACTAGCTAATTTTATTAAACATCAAGTTCGATTATACTCGCATAAGAAACAAGGTATGAGATACTCACACGATTTCAAGAAATTTTGCTTGGGTATATTCTTCAGTGACCCTAAAGCTTACAATATGTTGAGGCAAACTTTTGTTCTATCAACTCCACGCTGTTTGCAACAGTCTGTCAAAAACTTACAAATCGCACCACAATCATTTCTCCTAATGAAGCTAATATGGTTAGCGAAACGCACGTCGAGTACAAAAATAAAGCGTTTGGTGTAGTGGTGATATATACCGAGTAGTGTCATTGTGCCAAAGATTCCACATTCCTAACATAGTTGTAATTGACAAGTCAGCTTGGTCATAACTAAGTATTGTATGTAAATATAATTAGGAAATTACTGTTTTGACTCTTTGATCCAAATATTAATTCATTGTAAATAAAAGCAAGCGTTAATTAAATTATCAAGAAGCAATACGGATAACAGAACACAAAAAAGTATAGAACCTCTAAGAATGATTCACATAGAAAATACAGGTCTATACATATATGTTTATAATTCATTAATAATATTATATTAACCTTTCTCGAAGTTACACAATATAGTTTTGTAGTTTAAGAAAAAAATAAGTACCAAAAAAAGTAGATACAGTGTTTTTTTAATTAACGAGAGATCTATCACACCAAACAACACAACACTGCTTAGAAAAAAATGCTCTTATTTTAGAAGATGTTGACATCTTAGTAATGACAATATGTCTTTATTTCACGGTACAAGATAAATAGCATTAGGTATTACGTATGTTAAAATCAAATTAATTTAGTCCTTAAAAAAACATCTTCAATCACAAATTTACTTGAAAAATGATGTAAATAAAACTTTAACCTCAAACAGTGACGTTTAACTTTGATAGACTTTTGAATTTTTGGATAAGATTATTAAAAACTGAAGTTGAATATGAAGAATTCCATCAAATACCTTCCTATCAAGTTTTTCATCTGTATTCATTTCTTTTCTAACAAAGTGCTCCATTATTTTTGTTTTTTTTTTTTTTTATATTACTTATGCTGTATTAACTTTTATATTACTCATGCTGTATTAAATAACAAATCAAAAATTTTCAAACATTTCTATATCTATGATTTTGAATGATAAAACTTTGCACAACTTTATTTGTATTTCAAATCTCGCGCTGGTCCCCTTTTAACATGGCGGATTGCCACGCCTTCTGAAAACGAACCTGATTTTCGTATGCGGTTATCCTTGAGTTTCGCTACTGTATAGTGTGTTTACTGTTGTCATGGTCTTGACATTCGGTGTTCGAGTTTCTGTAGTATTATCAGGAAATTTTATGTCGTTTTAGAGGTATTCAAAATAAATTATTATTAATTTTTAGAAGCAAAATGCTTTTCTGTTTCTTACTTTCCAAATTCTATTAGATATTTCATAGTGTCAAAATAGTGATTAAAATCAACATTTTTTTTTGCTTGATTGAATACACAATTGTTCCAAAAGTATTTGACATTGATAAATAATATGTTGCGAATTTGGATTCTTTGGCACAATGACATTCCTCAGTATATATCGCTACTAGACTAAAAACTTCATTTTTGCACTCGACGCGCGTTTCGCCAATCATGTTAGCTTCATCAGGAGCCATGATTGACTAAGAAGGCAAGTGATGCTAGTGTGGTTAGCGAAACGCGCGTCGAGCGCAAAAATAAGTGTGTGGTATAGTGGTGATATATACCGAGTATTGACAAATATTGAAGTTCAAAGTTAGTGTAACGTCATATTGTCGATTTATTTAGCGTTTTAAATAAATATAATTCCAGGTTATCAAAACTGATTTCTATGAACAGCTGATAGGGATATTCTATAACGTGTAGGGGGAAGTGTCTAAATTTGTCATTTTGATTTTTTTTGCGACTAATAATACATCTTATCACAGAATATATTGCTTACGATACAGAAAGAAAAACATGTGGCAACAAAATGTCGCCACAATACTAAGCTGGCTAGCTACCGCCGGCTTCGCAATATATTGTTTTAATTCGAATTTCTCCGAAATGCCGTGCAAGTAGAAGTTGCTAAATGTTTTTATATTAGGGAAAAATATGCCTATATAATTGTAGATAGTGTAAAATATGAATGATGATATTTATTAAATTATTTATTCTCTATGGCCCAGCCGAAATTATATGATTGATTATTTTTAAAATAAAAATTTTTGTTACGGAGGAACAAAGTTTGCCTCCGATCTTTTACTAAACACTGATGACCTTGAAATTTTTGTTTTTTTATGTACCAGATAAATTATTAAACGTAATGCACTCGTGATAATTTTCGTTCAATCTACACCCCATGGAGAACATTCCACAATTTTTTCAAAATTTTTTGATCAGTACTTTTCGAGATATGGGGGGACATCGATTTTTTCGCGATTTTTTAAAAATACGAGGCTGGTTTGAAAAGTCCGTGCAAAAATAAAAACTACTTATGTGTTTGGGGTAAACCTTTTTTATTTTTCGACATAGTCCCCCCCCCTCCTTTTAGGCTTATACACTTCGTCTAACGATATTCTAGTTTTGTTGATCCCTTCCGAATAATAGGATTTGTCCAAGTCTGCAAAATATCCATTAGTGTCTGCAATCACCTCCTCGTTTGAATAAAATCTTTGTCCCGCCAGCCATTTCTTCAAATTGGGGAACAAATAGTAGTTCGAGGGAGCCAAGTCTGGAGAATAGGGGAATGTGAAACGAGTTGGAATCCTATTTCCATTAATTTTGCGACCACAACTGCTGAGGTGTGTGCTGGTGCGTTGTCGTGATGGAAAAGGACTTTCTTGTGGGCCAATCGCGGGCGTTTTTTTTTCTTGCAGCTCGGTTTTCAAACGGTCCCATAACGATGAATAATATTTACCTGGAATAGTTTTACCCTTTTCCAGATAGTCGATGAGGATTATCCCTTGCGAATCCCAAAAGGACAGTCGCCATAACCTTTCCGGCCGAAGGAACGGTCTTCGCCTTTTTTGGTGCAGATTCCCCCTTGGTAACCCATTGTTTTAGATTGTTGTTTGGTCTCAGAAGTATAGTAATGTATCCATGTTTCATTCACAGTGACGAAACGACGCTTAAAGTCCTCCGGATTCTTCGGGAACAGCTGCAAACCATCCTTGCAACACTTCACACGATTCCGTTTTTGGTCAAACGTGTGCAATGGCGGCACCCATCTTGCGGATAGCTTTCTCATGTCCAAATGTTTATGCAAAATATTATGTACCAGTTCAGTCGAGATGCCCACAGCACTAGCAATCTCACGCACCTTAACTCTTCTGTCATCCATCACCATATCATGGATTTGATCAATGATTTCTGGAGTCGTAACCTCCACAGGTCGTCCAGAACGTTCAGCGTCACTTGTGCCCATATGGCCAGCCCGAAAATTTTGAAACCACTTATAAACTGTTCTAATCGAAGGTGCAGAGTCACCATAATGTTTATCAAGCTTCTCTTTAGTCTCCTGAGGCGTTTTGCCTTTCATAAAGTAATGTTTAATCACCACACGAAATTCTTTTTTCGTCCATTTCTTGAAAATCACTCGACTTCCCTGATTCACACGAATGCCAAACACAAAGAAATAGACCAATATGGCTGAAACTTGGTGTGCGTTCATTCAAGAGATGCTACTAACTAAACATGACCTCGAAACGCGCCGGTGGTGCCATCCTCGGACTTTGCACGGACTTTTCAAACCAGCCTCGTAATACAAAGAAAAGTGTGCGCAAGTATTACATTATATATGTTATATATCTTCTACTCGTGTTTTTACAAGCTTTCATTTGACACCCCACTCGATGACAGTATTTTTTTTTCACTTCAGATTTCATCCCCCAAAACTAACCCCTTAAGTAAAAATTTAACTTTCAAAACTACATGGCTCTGATGAGGCCATCAATTCCTATATTAGTACTAAATTTCAACTTTCTATGTCAAATAGTTTCAGAGAAAATTGGGGTGTGAAAGACGGACGGACGGACCGACACCGAAGTGATCTTATAAGTGTTCCGGACGGAACACTAAAAAGAATTATTAAGTCTTTACTTGTATATACATAGATACTTTTATTTCATAAATGGATAAACATGAAGAGATAGATAATCTTTTTCTCGGTAAGCGTCTATTTGTCCGTTTTTTTTATGGGTCTAGCACACGTGCTGCAGGGAAGTCCCTAAAGTGCTACAGAAGCGACACATGTGCGGAAAAAAAAAAAAAAAAAAAAAAAAAAAGCGATTCACGTTGTTCTTGAATCGCTGGTGGAAACACAGTCCTGGGCAAATTATTCCAAAGGGATAATGTTCTCCATATAAAAGACTGCTTGAAAAGCGTTGTACGGATGTGAAGTATTAGCGCGACGTGTATTTCTAACATGCATCGCTCTGGGAGGAATTAAGCGGGCTACCTCCTTCGAACACTTTCCATGAAAATACTTGTAGAATAGGCTCAAGTCGCCAACCGTTTTTCGATGTTCCAGTGAATCAAGGCCGCTGATCAGTTTCGGGTCTCCAATCAGACGAACAGCTCTTCTCTGAATAGAATCCAACAAATGCAATGTATGTTTGGGAGCGGAGTCCCAAACACGGGAGCAGTATTCCATAGTTGGTCGAATTTGAGCTTTGTAAAGAATTGACAGTTGTGGAGTGTAAAGCTTTCTGGTTTGAAATAATATTCCCAACTTTTGAGAAGCTCTCCTTGCTATGCCTGCGACATGTTCATGCCAGGTCATATTTGCTCCCAAACTAACGCCCAACAAATTGAGTGACGATGTTAGAGGAATGTCGGGTTTAGCAACGTTAACTTTTTTAGAAAAAACTGCGACCTGGGTTTTTGTAGCGTTAAATTCCACTTGGTTACTGTCACCCCAAGATAGAATTTCTTCCAGGTCTTTGTTAAGTTGAACGACTTCCCGCTGTCTGCGGATATTCATCTGAGTAGCCAATGTCCGAGCGTACAAGGTGAATGAAGAGATAAGCGAACTGTCATCTGCAGAGCTGTAAATTGGGTTTCCGCTCTTTTCCAGCAGATCGTTAATGTAAATGAGAAAGGGAGTAGGAGATAGTATGAAGCCTTGGGCCACAAACAGAACTTTTCAGACATACCATAAGATCGTAGCTTAGCCAACAGTCCATCGTGCCAAACACGGTCGAATGCCTTGGATATGTCAAGAACAACCGCTCGAGATTCTCCAAAGTGTTCAATTGCGTTGTTCCAAATATGTTTTTACATAAGTCAGAAGATCTCCTGTTGATCTATGTTTACGAAAACCACATTGGTGATCGCTAATAATGTTGAATCCTTCAAGATATTTTAGTATGGTTTATTAAAACTATTATCTAAATTTACTAAAAGAGTTTTTATGGGCTTTTCATTTTCTCTGGTGAACATCCTTCAAGGAACGTTTAACACTATGAAATATATTTGTACTTTTCTTGCTAGAGGAAATTATTCATGAAAAAGTCACCCTCCGAGATTTTTGCATTTACTAATATTTTAGGGTCCCTAGATCACGAAAAGCACAGTCACTCATTTCCGTCAGTCTGCCTGTCTGTCGAACTGTTACCACGATAACTCTCGAATGAAGTGAGATATCAACTTCAAACTTGGCACGTATCTAATACCTAACGAAGGTATGAAACAGGGAGTTCGCCAGTCTTCTTGATCTGTTTTTAACCACCAATCCGGAGATGTACACGGTCACCGTAAATCCGCCGTTAGGTTCTTCCGACCATAAACTGCTTTCGACATCGAGTATCCTACCAACAGTGACAGAGAGGCCCCTAAACCGCGCAAGATTTGGCACTACAGATCTGCTAAATGGAAAGATCTCGTGGAATATTTTCGAACTTTTCCTTGGTAAGACCTTTGTTTTCGTTCTGACGACCCATCTGACTGCGCCAGGGAGGTTTCCGATGTTATTTTGGCTGGTATGGAAGCTTACATTCCTTTTTTTGAAGAAATGCCCTTTCAACAGCAAGCATTGGTTTGGCCGAAAATGCAAAGAAGCTGTTGCTTCTAAAGCATCTTGCCTACCGACAATGGCGTGACAATCCTAACACCATTGTTCGTGCCCGGAACAGATGCAAAGAAATTATCGACGAAACCAAGGAGACACACAATCGGCGAATTAGAAACAAACTTCTCGCTTGTCCCAACAATTCCAGGTCCTTTTGGTCAGTCGCTAAGGCAGTTAGCCAAAATTTCACCAAATCTACCATACCACCACTCACACGGCCTGATAATTATATTGCAACGACACCTGTTGAAAAAGCGAACTTGTTGGCTGAACTCTTTGCTTCACATTCTTCTGTCGATTTCCAAGGAAAAACACCACCTACTATTCCCATAGTGCAGTCAAGGATGCCCGATGTTGTCTTCAGACAGCGTATCATAAAACGTATTTTGATGAAGCTAGACACCAAAAAAAGCTTCTGGCGCTGACGGAATACCTGCCATAGTTCTCAAAAACTGTGCAAGGGAACTAACACCAGTTTTCTGTAGACTTTTCAACCTATCCTACAGCAAGGGAATATTTCCTTCCTGCTGGGAAGTGTGCCACGGTTCAGCCGATACCTAAAAAAGGCAAGAAGACCTTGCCAAATAACTACCGACCAGTCGCACTGCTTTCAATAATATCGAAAGTCATGGAAAAGGCTATCAATCAACATCTTCTAAAATATCTTGAAGAATTCAACATTATTAGCGATCACCAATATGGCTTTCGTAAACATAGATCAACAGGAGATCTTCTGACTTATGTAACACATGTTTGGAACAAGGCAACTGAACACTTTGGAGAATCTCGAGCGGTTGCTCTTGACATATCCAAGGCATTCGACCGTGTTTGGCACGATGGACTGTTGGCTAAGCTACGTTCTTATGGTATGCCCGAAAAGTTCTGTTTATGGCTCTCATGTTTCCTCAGTGAGCGTTCTTTACGAGTGGCGGTCGACGGATTTCTTTCTAACACCTTCACTATCAACGCCGGTGTGCCCCAAGGCTCCATACTATCTCATACTCTCTTTTTATTTACATTAACGATTTGCTGGAAAAGACCGGAAATCCAATCTACAGCTTTGCAGATGACAGTACGCTTATCTCTTCATTCACTTTGAACGCTCGGACAACGGCTGCTCAGGCGAGTGTCCGCAGACAGCGGGAAGTTGTTCAACTTAACAAAGACCTGGAAGAAATTCTATCTTGAGATGACAGTAACCAAGTGGAATTTAACGCTACAAAAACCCACGAGGCAGGTTTTTTCTAAAAAAGTTAACGTTGCTGAACCCGACATAGTTATGGCGGGGCACTCCATTCCTCTAAACATCGTCACTCAATTTGTTGGGCGTTAATTTGGGAGCAAATATGTCCTGGCATGGGCATGTTGCAGGCATACCAAGGAGAGCGTCTCTAAAGTTGGGAATATTATTTCGAACCAGAAAGCTTTACACTCCACAACAACTGTTAATTCTTTACAAAGCACAAATTCGACCAACTATGGAATACTGCTCACATGTTTGGGGCTCCACTCTCAAAACATAACACTGCATTTGGATTCTATTCAGAGAAGAGCTGTTCGTCTGATTGGAGACCCGGAACTGACCGGCGGCCTTGATTCGCTGGAACATCGAAGAACGGTTGGCGACTTGAGCCTATTCTACAAGTATTTCCATGGAAAATGTTCGGAGGATGTGGCCCGTTTAATTCCTCCCAGAGCAGTGCATGTTAGAAAGACACGTCGCGCTGATACTTCACATCCGTATGAGGTTCAGCTTGTTACTCCTCGTACAACGCTTTTCAAGCAGTCTTTTTATATCGAGAACTTCATCCCTTTGGAATAATTTGCCCAGGACTGTGTTTCCCACCGAGTACCATTTACAGCAGTTCAATCGCTTTTTCCGCACACGTGCCGGTCCTGTAGCCCTTTAGGAATCTCCCTGCAGCACGTGTGCTAGACCCATTAAAAAAAAAAAACACTGGTGAGCAAAAAAAATCGACTCAAACTATTTGGGTTCATTTAACACAGATCCTAGAATTTAGTGTTCATATATTTTTACGGATTTTAGCATTATCTGAAAGCCCAATCTTTTCTCTTTCTAATGATACCCAATTCCATAGCATACTTCATACTTTTTACTGATTAAAATGATTGAAAGGGGAAACAAGGAGAACAAGGATTGAAAATAGGGGTAAGAGAAAGGAAAAATGATACAAATTTTACGTTTAAAAATTAAAATTACTGATAAAAATCAAATTCAATGTTTTGTATTACCACCCTGGCCCTTATTATTGCTTCCAGCGGGTTTTCTACGGAGCAGGTGAGCTTTTTCACCACTGTCTGTGGAATTCTTCCCCACTGTTCCGCCATCGCAACCTTTAAGTTTCTCAGCGATGCAATGGCTGGATTTCTGACTCGAACCATTCTTTTGAGCTCATCCCACATGTGGTCGATTGGACTGAGGTCAGGACTTCGCGCAGGCTAGTCTAATGTGGGTATCCCACTTCCGCCAGATATTGCCACACCGATGCAGCAGCATGTAGTCTCGCATTGTCATGCATTACCACGAAGCTATCGCCAACAAACCCAGCGTAAGGACTACGTGTTCCTGCAGGATTTCTTCGATGTACCGGCGAGCAGTTAATCCACCGCTACGAGTCTGATTAGTCACGAAAACCAAATTGGTTTTTGCATCCAGGGAGATGTCTCCCCACGCCATGATAGAACCTCCTTTGTAGCAGCACTACACATAGCGCTTCCCAGGCCTCCTATAGACTCGTCTTCTTCAATCATTGTCATGTAGGGACATTCGGGACTCGTGCGAGAATAAAACGGAGCGCCATTGTTCTAAGGTCCGGTCGACATGTTCTCAGCCACATCTGATACGCGCTTATCGATGGGCTGCTGTCAATTTGGGTCTGTTAGCTGGAGTTAGATCAGCTTCTTTATATCTTCTTCTGACTGTCCAATGACTGACAGCCCAACCATGAACTTGCTGCTGAATCTCAGGCCCGTCTTAGAGTTTTGTTGACAATGAAGCGGTCGTCTCGCTCCTAGGTACACCTTCTTCTTCCGGATCCTGGTCTCGATGTAAAGGCGGTAACGTCTGTAGACTCTGAAGACAGCTGACTGGCTCAGGTACAGTTGCGCAGCGACTACACGTTGGCCATGCCCTTCTTGCAAAAGGGCAATGACTTGAACCGTCTCTTCTGGGGAGGTATCCATTTTCCGATGACGTAATTAGTGAGCAGCTATAGTAGAGATGTTGACGGTTCAAGTTTCGATAAAGGAATGACAGGGAAATACAAATACATGTGTTTTTATAGGGATGAATAGCGCGCAACGAGTACGTTGCTGCGCGAGCAAAAACGGTTCTATTGAGTAAAACCGTTTTAGTCAGTAAAACTTTTTGGAAATCCGAATGTTTTTGATATTTTTGGAAAGAGTAGAAAATTAGCATTCTAACGATACCAAAAATAATACCACTGTTTGAAAATTAAATTCAAGGATCGACGTTAAATGATCGCTAAATTTGGTATGATTTTAATAGTGATGTAATTTTTCCTGATTTTTTTAAGATAATAAACTTTAGGCATAAATATTTAGAGTAAAACATGTAAGGGGCGAGGGAGGCTATTCAAGGGGTTGCTTCATATATACCGTGTTCTATATGTTCTTTTCAAGGTAGTGGAGGAATCCGAAAATTAAGTTATTTTTTTCATTGCTTTCAGTTTTTACGTGGAAAGGGGATAATAGGGGTAGAAGTTGTTAAATATTATATAGTTTCAATAATACTTTGAGAATTTTTCCAGGTTTTTGGGTTTGGATATGTAATGGACAAATTTTAAACATATTATTTATAGTAAAATATATAAGTAGTTATTGTGTTAGGAGGCTAGAGGAGTCGTTTCTTATATATTGTATTATTTCAGGGTTCTTGGGATCAAGTAATATGAAAATTAAGTTATTCTTTCATTTTTTTTTAACATGAGAGAGGGTTAAATATATGGAGGTCGGTAAATATCATATAGTTCTAATAGCATTAGAAGTTTTTTCAGATTTTTGGTTGGTATAATGGTCAAATTTTAAGCATCATTAATTAAAGGGGTGGAGAAGTAAGTTAATAGGGCAACTTCGTAATTTATAGTGTTATAGAACTTTTTAGGATGCTTTGAGATAAACAATGAATTATATTCGTGAGAAAATCACCCTCTTAGATTTTTGAGAGAGATGTGGTTTTCAAAAAAAAAAAAGGAAACCTGTGTTGTAGGGATGTTTCATAGTCCAATTTATCGATGGGCGTAGCCGGGGCGGGGCAGAAGAGGCCAGCTGTCCCACCTAGATCCTTGAGTGCCTAAAAAAATTATAATGAAACAATATTACTGGAATTTTAAGTTTTGAGAAGCTGGCCCCGCCCAGCTCATAGGCTGGCCACGCCCATGAATGAAATTTTGTGCTACTTATGTGTTGTAGCCTATTAGTTGAATTAGATTCTCGGAATATCAGGAGAAGATAGAAACCATATAGTTCCTGTATATGTCGCATAATAGACTACATTCGTTGATGGCCAATTCACGTAGAATTAATGATACTTATATTTAATTAAAGATTATTATCACCATATACAGAAATTTTTATTGGTATTTTTCCAGGAATTTATGAATGATCATAATTTAATTTAACTCATGCCCTTTTGTCTGGAATATATATATATATATATATATATATATATATATATATATATATATATATATATATCAATAGAAAGTACTTAAAAATTCGAAGAAAAAAATGATCGAACTGGAAGAAGAACTGAAAAACATAAAATGGGCAGTGTTGGGCTTAGCGGAAGTAAGAACAAGAAAGTCTTGTATTACCCTAAAAAGTGGCCATAAATTATAAATAAGAAAAATAAAAACGAAACTAAGAAAATTGGAGGAGTCGATCTACTTGCATATAAAAGAATAGCAGAAAATGTTCAGTTCAAAGCCATATCAGAAAGAATGATTTCAGTAGACATACAGATGAAAAAAAAAAGATGCAAATATAAGATCAGTATATGCACCGACATCAGACAGCGAGAAAGAAGAAATTACTAATACTGTGAAGATATAAACACACCACTGCTTCACCATAAAACAAGATATATCATAATAATCGCCGACTTCAGTGCCCAAATAGGGAAACCAACGAATACAAATACGGTAAGTTTGAATTGTAAGCATGAATAGCAGAGGAGAAATGTTGTCAAATTTTGTAAACGAAAATAACTTGTACGTTATGAATACATTTTTCCAAAACCCAGAACATTGACGATGGATATGGCAAAGCCCAGATGGTATAACAAGAAACGAAATTCTTCTATCTATCAAATGACAAAAATAGTAATCGACACGACAGTCGTGAACACGATAAGCATTGGCAGTGACCATCGGATGCTTAGAGCAAAAATAAGAATAAATCTGAAGCAGGAAAGACGTAGATTGATGACGCATACAAAGATAAAGACACCAACAGAAATAATAAAGCAAAACTCAGACGAATATCGAAAAGCACTGGAAAAACCTATAAAACACTACCAAACAGAACTTGATGAACTAAATGTACAAGTAACCAACAGCCTACTCATGACTACAAAACAAATAGCCGCATTGAAAAAAGACAAAACACAAAAATTAAGTAGAGTCACAAAATCTCATGAAACAGAGAAGACTATTAAGAAATGATCCTACAAACGACAGATTAGAATTGGCAGAAATAGCCAAAAAATAACTAAGAAGATCAGAGAAGACGTCAGACAATACAGGAACTCGAAAATAGAAGAAACCCTGAAAGAGGGAAAAAGTTTGAAACATCTTATCAAACAAATAAATGAAGAGAGACATTAAATTTTGGCGTGTTAAAAAATGCCCTCCCGTTTGTGCGCAATTTTGTACCGTCTAAAAAAACGCCCGCACGTTGAAGCGCAATTTTGAAACGTCTTAAATTCTTTGCTCTTAATAAATATATTATTTATTAAATAGAAGTCGTTATTTGCCCCTTATATATATCTTAATTTCTGAGAATGGATTGAGTGGATATTAATACTGAAAGAACTAAAGAAATTAGACATAAACTAGCTCAGTTTTTTTTTTGGGGGTAGAGAATATGGATAAGAGATAATTTTTGGACGTCTTTCGAAAATAGTATCTATAGTTGTTTAAAATTTTGGTTGTACAGATTTTGGGAACCATTCATTTTAAAAAAATGAAAGAATCTAAGTTCAGCTCAAAAAATGAAAAAAATACTGAAGAGTTATGTAGTTGTTAAAAAAAAAATTAATATGGTACGGCATAACCGTTGCGTCCTGAAAGATAAAACGGGTGATTCAGTGAAACGCTACATTCAAATAAAGAAAAGGGTTTATTAATGACAAAATAAAAAAATTTCTAACTTCGCTACACTTTTAAAAATTACTTCTACTAGATGAAATCCCTTAATCTAGAAAATTGTACTATTAGGTAGAGTCTTTAAATCAGGATTACTAAGTTTTTGCTTAAAGGCTTAACAAAACGTGATATTAAAAGTTTGTGAAATTAACTCCGCAAGTTACACTTGTTGAAAAGTCGTTGGAAACTCACTCCTTGTCGACAGGAAGTGAGATTTTTAGACCAGTGTGCTTATGGCTTACGGATTGGTTTCTCCTCGTGGATTTTCTATAAGTTTTTTTTGGCCTGTCCCGGTGAGATCCTCATAAAAATATTGTCTCAACCATTACCATCTCAGTTTCTTTTGGGCTGCTAAACACTTTTTGACCCGAAATGTCTGAGGATGAGCAGGATATTTCAAGGAAAAGGCCTTGAACTTGAGAACTAGAAACCGTTGCTGCACTACTAGATCATTAAGAAAAACACTCTCTCTGGCGTACTGAAAAAAAAACTACGGCCCACTGGCGGAACAAAGTCGTTATTCCTTCATCAAAAAAAAACTCACTCGGCTTGACGATGGAAAAATGTCTACTACGGCTACGTGATGGAAAAAGCCTACTGCAGTTTGCTGGAGGAAAAAGCCCACTACGGCTACATGATGGAAAAAGCCTTTAACAATGCCATCCGCACGCTTAAATATTTTTTTCTCCCTTCCTTAAAGTAACGTCTTTAAAATGGCTTGCTTCCCGGATACAAATCTTTAGCCAATCAGACGCATTCGATGCAAATCAAAAAGTCCAGTAGTCAATCCGCAATGTACGCTGTAAAATTTAAATTAAACTGCTCAAAAATTTAAAATACTGTTTTAAGCTACACTGCTCAAAAGTTGAAATCACTGCAATAAATATAAAAATGGAAAAAAAAACATAAATTATAGGGAGAAAACCAGTGTCGTAACATGGTCTTAAAATCTAGGAAAAAATGAACGTTACAAAATAATAAAACTTGTAGATAACGATAACCAAGAGATCGTACAAATCAAGGAGATAAAGGAAGCTACAGAGAAATATTATCAAACAATGACACAAAAATATCGCCACAGCCCGAGAAAGAAGAAGGAAATAGAGCGATGATAAGAAATGGGGGATCTGAAGAAATCCCTGATGTAACAACAGATGAAATACTGAACGCCCTACAACATATGCACAACAATAAAGAACCAGGGGACGATGAAATAACTATAGAAATGATAAGGTATGGAGGGGCATCGATAATACAATCTCTTCAAGCTCTATTTAATAGATGCCTTATAGAAAGTAAAATACCAACACCTTGGGTTGACTACGAAAAAAAACATTTGATTCGGTATAGATATGGGCAGTCCTTAACGCCTTAAGAAACAGCAGAGTCAATGAAAGATACACAACTCTTCTTGAATACATATACAAAAATGCCATTTTACAAATAATGCTTGAAGAAAAAACAAATAAAATCAAAATTAGAAGAGGAATTAGACAAGGTCACTCGATATCCCCAAAGCTATTCACGTTGACTCTAGAAGACATGTTCAAATCGTTAAAGTGGGCAAATAAAGAAATACTAATGGATGGTGAACGATTAAATCACTTAAGGTTTGCAGATGATGTCACTCTGATCACCAATACAAAAGAAGTGCTGATGGAATTAAATAACAAGTCTGGAGAAATAGATCTAAAAATAAACTTCACCAAAACCAAATATTTAAACAACGAAAGTGAAGATAACAGCTAGAAACTATTAATAAAAGGTGAAAGGATAGGAAAGGTACAAACATTCGTATATTAAGGACAAAAAATCAAAATATCAAAAAATAATAATTAAAAGACATAGAAGAGTCTCGTTAGGTTGGTCAGGTTGTTCTGCGTTCGGAAGGTTACAATCTACATTTAATTGGATATCCTAAATACAATAAAAGCCAGAGTATTCGATCAATATATACTGCCGGTATTAACATATGGCATTGAAACGTGGGCTTTAAATAAAAGAAGGGTAAGGTGTCACAAGTGTGCGCGGTCCCCAAGAGTACTCTGACTTGATATTTGCTACGATTGACTTCAAAGCGTGCCAACTTCAGTTGTGTTTTGAGCGTCTCTGTACTAGGATGCTATTGCAAAAACTCCGCATAAAAATAATTCATTTTGGAGGAAAGAGGTAAGATTTTCGATATTTCGACGTTTTGTTAAAATAATATGATCTTTTTCAACTAGTGTAGTATGTATATGTAAACAGTGACCGCGTTTTTAGTGTTCCGTACGGAATACTTATAAGATCACTTCGGTGTCTGTCTGTCTGCCACATCCGATTTTCTCCGAAACTATTTGACATAGAAAGTTGAAATTTGGTAATAATATAGGAATTGATGGCCTCATCAGTGCCATGTAGTCTTGAGAGTTAAATTTTGACTTAAGGGGTTAGTTTTGGGGGGGGGTGAAATCGGAAGTGAAAAAAAAATTTTTTTACTAGGTCATCGAGTGTGGTGTCAAATGAAAGCTTGTGAAAACACGAGTAAAAAATATATATATATAATGTAATACTTGCGCGCACTTTTCTTTGTATTATTTTTGAAAAATCGCGAGAAATCGCTGTCCCCCCGCCTTATCTCGAAAAGTACTTATCAAAAAATTTTGAAAAAATTCTAGAATATTCTCCACGGGGTGTAGATTGAACGAAAATTATCACGAGTGCATTACCTTTAATAATTTATCTGGTATATAAAAAATCAAAAGTTTCAAGGTCATCAGATTTCAGTAAAGATTGGAAACAAACTTTGTTGAAAACTCATTTGGAGTGTGTTTTGCGAAATCACTGATCATTTTATACCTCTGTAACAAAATTTGCTATTTTAAAAGCAATCAACGTACGGAACACAACTTGCACTTGACCGGTTATTTGATAATAAATCGTATAAAACATGTCATAACCGGTAGATTGTGTAGTTGTTGTCGCCATATTTCAATAGATGGCACTAATGTGTCAATTTGTTTCGGACCCAAGCTTTTCCACAAGAGTGCCCATAGCAAGAGTGCGCATGCGCACTCTTGTGGATTCTGTACTCTTGTGAACCATTTGGATTTATTTTATCTTCTTGTTTTCTAGATGGCTTCCAAGCAAAGAAAAACCAACCGAATTAATTGTTCTAAAGAGATAATGGATCTTGCACGGAAAATGGTATTTGAAAGCAAAAGAAAAGTGGGTGAACTCTTAGAAAAGTCCAGCCTACGTAAAAGATTAAAAAGAGAAGACGTTGCTACGTCCTTAGGCAGATTTAGACCCACCTTTACGCGTGATGTGGAAAAAGAACTAGTTGATCATATAAAGACTTTAGATGCTATGTTTTATGGGATTACGCTAAAGAAGTTAAAATCTGTTGTGTATGGGTTAGAGATTTTATCCGCCGAAACCCGGATATAGCAGTTCGCCAACCGACTTAAACCAGCATTGCCCGCGCTATGGGCCTTAATACCAGGTGTACAAGTATGAAATGCGGATTTTTTCTTTCTAAAAAAACATGTTAAATTCGGAAGAATGATAAAAAGTGCTTTATTCAAAGTATGCTCCATCGCTTGTTATACATTTTTCTCATCTTTCGGGCAATTTGTGAATACCACGCCAGTAAAAATCTTCCCCTTTTGCTGCGAACCATTCATCGAGCCATTTTTTCACATCTTCGTACGAACCAAAGCGCTGCTCAGCAAGTGCGTGACCCATCGATGCAAACAAGTGGTAATCGGAAGGAGCCAAGTCTGGTGAGTAAACCGCATGGGGGGTAGAACTTCCCAGCTGAGTGCTTCCAACGTGTCGCGAACTGGTTTTGCCGTATGTGATGGAGCATTGTCATGAAGAAAAATGACTTTGTGTTGCCTCTTTCGGTATTCTGGCCTTTTTTTAAGCAGCGAATGGTCAATTGTTGTTGGTAACGTTTAGTATTGACCGTTTCCCCAGGTTTTTAACAGCTCATAATAGACCACGCCCTTCTGGTCCCACTAAACACAGAGCATCGTCTTTCTGCCAAAGCGATTTGGTCTTGCGGTCGATGTGGACGGGGCGCCTAGGTCTACCCATGATTTTTTGCGCTTGGGATTCTCAAAATAAATCCACTTTTCATCCCCTGTAACTATACAATGCAAAAAAAACGACTTCCTTTTATACCGAGCGAGCAAAAAGTCACACGTGTTTTTGCGCTTTTCCATTTGCTTGTCGTTCAACTTATGTGGTACCCATCTACCGGTCTTCTGCATCTTTCCCATCTCTCGTAGCCGATTGGAAACAGCTTATTGACTAACGCCCAATTGCTCAGCGAGTTGTTTTTGTGTTTGCGAATCATCTTCGTCCAACAATGCTTGAAATTCCACATCTTCGTATTATTTTGGCGGTTTTCACGTTCCTTGTCTGCAATATCGAAGTCACCACTTTTGAAACGCCGAAACCATCGTTCACACGTATCTTGCGATGGAGCATGTTTACCATAAGTTTCTCAAAGTAATCGGTATGATTACACACAGTTTTCTTCAAATGAAAATAAAAAAAATTAATACTGTCCGCAAATGCTCTTTATTCGGTATAAATTTCGACATATTGAACACAACACTATGCACACACTTTCCCAATTTATCACTCATACGCGTCTAACACTTGTTGATGACACAACAAAATGGCGCAGTGTCAAATCTTTATAGCACAAACTGCATTGGTGCACCATCTGTTGTCTGAAATCCGCATTTCATACTTGTACACCTGATAAGCCTCAAGTGGACAGGTTCTACGATCAATTAGAAAACATACAGAAGAAACTCAACTTTCAACCTTGTCAAATATATAATTGGACGAATCTGGCTTTTCTACAATTCCGAATAAAGCGCCAAAAGTTGTTAGCGTCAAGGAAAAAAGGCGCGTCAATAAAATCAGTAGCGCAGAGAGGAATAAGTTACTGTTGTCTGTGCGATGAGTGCATCGGGAAATTATATACCACCAGCCCGTAAACATATGAAGGCGGAGTTGTTAGATGGAGCTCCAGCAAATTCTGTAGGTCTTGTTACAGAGTCTGATAGAATGAATACAGATTTATTCTTGGACTGGCTGAATCATTTCAAATACCATGCCAAGCCCACAGGGACTTATCCGGTGTTATTGGTTTTGGATAATTATTTGTCATTACTATTCCGCCTCATAGCATGCATAAGATGCAACCGCTAGATCGTTGCTTTTTTTCACCACTGAAGAAATATTTCGCAAGTGAGTGTGAAAAATAGATGATAAATCATCCTGGAAGGCCTATTACCAGATAGCCACTTTGTTCAACGCTGCTTATATGAGGATTGCACATATCTCTAACGCCGTCGAAAGTTTCAAAGTTGGAGGAATATGTCCTTTCAATAGAGATCTATTTAGTGACGTTGATTTTCTTGCTAGTATGGTAACTGAGAGGCTGGAAGAACAAGCAAGTAATATTCCAATTGCTGAGCAGAACAACACAATAGAAGGTGTACTCAACGTTGCAACAACTAGTCCAGCGATGATTCCACGCACTTCTACTAGTATGCCTCTGCCAGAAGAACACACACAAAATATTGTAGTGACAGAAACAGTGGCGAGTTTTCACAGTCCATCTAGCACACCATTGGGAGAAAAACAGATACATACTGATGAACCAACTTGCTCATTTATGGACATTGCTCCACTCCCAAAAGCATCTTTTGCCCGAAAAAAAAAAAAAGCATCAAATCGTAGTAAAGGATCTAAAATAATTACAGACTTTCCCTATAAAAGAAAACTAGAAGAAGAAACAGAAGCTGGTAAGAAAAAAATACCCAGAATAATACGCAAAACCTCGCAGAAACCCCCATCAAAACCACCAAAGAATAAGAAAAACAATGTGGAGATGCCCTGATTGCCAAGAGAATTATAAGGAGCCTATTGTTAAAGACTGGATCCAGTGCAGGTTGTGCACTGAATGGTGGCACGATAAATGCACATCTTGCATCGGCATTGGAATCTACAAGTGCGATTTATGCGTGTGAATTAGCTTGCGCACTGTTAAGGTAGCATGCGCACTCATTGGGACTATCAGGCGTACTCTTGTGGAATTGTAATATCAAGAGTTCGCAATTACCCACAATCTCAATTAGATTGTTATTTAACAGAGTAAAAGACTAAGTTAATTTTTCATATAGTATATTAAAGTTGATTTGTTGGTCATTATAATAAACATTTTGTGATTTCATTGTAACCGTTTTATTTAATTTATGTCATTTTATCCCTAAACCGCGCATACTTGGGGCACCTTACCCTATAATAAATAAACTCCAAGTAACCCAAAGAGCAATGGAGAGGAGAATGCTCAATATTAGACTCCAAGATCGTATTCCTAACATCGAGATTCGAAGGAGATCAGAAGTGACAGAAGTAATACAACGAATATGTACATTAAGGTGGAATTGGGCGAGACATATCGCAAGGATGAATGATAACAGATGGACACGCCGTATAGTTGAATAGAGGCCTAGAGAACACAAGAGATGCAGAGCTAGACCACAGACAAAATGGATGGACGACATAAAAAGATTAGCAGGAGACGATTGGATGCAAAAAGCAAACAACAAAGGCCGTTGAAGATAACTTGGGGAGGCTTACATCCGACTATGGATGGAATAAGCTAATGATGATGATGACTTAAATGTTATGATTAAGGCATTTGATTTCTTTTCAGGATGTTTTTTATTAGTATGGAAGGCATGGACCGGAAGCTTTTGCTGTCCTGGTTAGTTGATAGGTTGTGGTATTTCGAATTAGACCGTGATGTACGAGGCTACCTTTTAAGTTTTTACATAAACAATGAAAGAAAAAAAATTTTGGTATAAATCGTTTTATTTTATCTTAAAATATTCGCCTTTAAGATTTATACACTTTTGTATGCATTCGAACCAATTCTCAAAACATTTTTTCCACTCTGAACTTGGTATCTCAAAAACATGGTTTTGAAAGAACAGCTTCTTGAGGTGATGAAAATCGCTGTCTACGCATTTTTTTGACATTTGGGAACAGAAGGAAGTAGGCTATAAATCAGGTGAATACGGGCAATGAGACATTAATTCGATATTTTTCTCCGTCAAATAATCAATTGTTTAACGTGCTATGTGAGAGCTGGCATTGTCATGATGAAGAATGATGCGACGTTTTCGGTTGTTTTTCCTGATTTCTGGCAAATAAATTGTTGTATACCATTCAGCATTAACTGCTCATCGATAGTCTAAAGCAGAGGTTCCCAAACTTTTTTTTTTTTCTCGAAAACCACTTTCAAAATTTTACTGGTTTCGGTGGACCCCCTGCTGCTACATTTCTACCATATTTCCAAAACTCGTCAAAAAATGTGAAGATTAGATCTAACGATGGAAATTTGCGTCGTGGCTGAGTTCCAACCCTAAATTCGAAATGGTAAAAATAAAAAGAAAAATAATATCTTTTGTTCTATTTATTAAAATAACATGATTACTATTATATATTTATATATATATATATATATATATATATATATATATATATATATATATATATATATATATATATATATATATAATAAATTAAACATTAATAACGTACCGTAACTTCAACAATGCAAATCAACAATTAAAAAAAAATAGTCATAATTTTAATGGGAGGGATGTACTTGATGGATTGACAGCAAATTATCAATATTTGGCTTCAGTTTTGTAAGGAATAACCGCAAATCTCCCCATTCTGTGATGTTCAATCTGCTTCTTTTTTTTGTTAATAGGTTTGTAACGACACTTTTTTAAATTTCACCTTCGGCTCCTCATTGGTGCTAAGCTCGAGGAAGCTCCTCTTGTAATACCACATTCGCCACTTCGGTTTCATCAAATGGATTTATGATCCATGGTGGTATTTCCGTCGTCAGAATATCTTCAAATCTATTTTTGAAGTCATCATGCAGGGCATTTAAATGTTGAACGTATGTCTGAATATCCTCATCAAGACATTCTGCCTGTGACAAGTTTGGAAACTGGGAGAATTCGCGCTGGCTAATATTTTGCTTCATAAATTTCAATTTTCCAAGAAAAGTCGAAATTACACCCTTTGTTTTTATTAAATTTAGGCTGTCCCCTTGTAACTACAAGTTAAATTTTTTGAACAAATCTGTCAAATACGCGAAGTCTACTTTCATTTTGATCAGGTTTTCTTTTAAATCTGAATCTTTACTTTCCAGAAACTGTAAAACTGATTCAAAAATTCAAAAAGTGAGTAAAATCTTGTCTTTCGACAACCAGCGTAGTTCAGTATGTAAGAGCAATCGTTGGAAGTCTTCATCATTTTCGTCGCACAATTGTGCAAATAAACGGGGTATTCAACGCATTGCTTCTTATTTTGTTAACTGCTTTAATCACAAATTGAAGCGATTGGTGCAATCTATCGCTCAAATTTTTCGCTACCAGGTGTTGTCAGTGGATGACAGTGAATTGCAGTTACTCCTGGTATAATTCTTTTAAGATGGCTTATAAACCCACGATATCGCCCGAAAATGGCAGGAACTCCATCTGCTGCCACCGAAATAATGTTTGTAAATGGAATCGATTTTTCCTTAAAAAAATCACTCGGGACATTAAATATTGATTCGCCTTTAGTGTCCGTCTCCAAAGTTTTCGCGAATAACAGCTCTTCATGGATTTCTTCGTCCATAACAAATCGAACATATGCCAATAATGATGCTTCATTACCAGGTTAAGTTGACTCGTCCAGTTAAATAGAAAAATGAGTTGTTTGCAGATAATTACACCAGAAGCTTTCAATATCAGAGCTCATTTCATCAATACGTCTTTGTACAGTGTTGTTACTCAAAGGAATTCTTTTGAGTACGTCAAATGGAGGTTTGTGCAGAACAGTTTTTTAAAACCTCTTCAACAGCGGGTAAAATTAACTGTTCTCCGATGGTGTGCGGTTTTCCAGATTTCGCTATAAGCAATGAGATATTGTAAGATGCCCGCAAGCCATCATCGTTACTTTGAGACGTTGAAGCGAACATACTGTGCACGGTGGGTCTCTTTTCATATTTTTCCTTCAATGTTTGAAAATATTTTAAATCTTTACCTATTTTATCAGGATAACACCTTAGATGATCTTCGAGCTTCGATGGTTTTATAGAGTCATTGCTCAAAACTTTGTTGCATAAAAGGCATATGGGCAATCGTTTGTCTGCCTTTGATGGAAGAAAACCAAATTTCGAATAACACAGCCCCACAAAAAAAAAAGTGGGGTATACTTTTGATGCGATATATCAGATCCGTAGTATTTTTGCCCGCTGATCACGAATCTGACGTCAGAATATCGCCATCACATCTCAATTTTTTTCTAACCTCAAAAAATAGGTAAAAATTAAGAAAAATATACTCCTAAAAAATTGATTCAAGCTTTTTCGTGAATCCAAAGATGTATTAATATGTATTCGGACACGCTAAGCTAATATTCATCGGTTGGATTAAGCCATACAGTTCTGTTTTCTTTCTAACCTCAATAAATCAGACAGATATAGTGCTTCTCGAATGCAAAAACGAATTCAAATTAAAATTCAACCGATTCTTACCAAATTTGGTACACGGGGGTTTTTTGGGTTGCTGATCATGAATCTGAGGTCGGATTTGCAAAATTCAAAATGGCAGATCCAAGATGGCGGACAAAATTTTTGAAAACCAACCGATTCCTACCAAATTTGGTATACAGTTGGGGAATCCTCAAACTTGATACTCTTAAACCCTAAACCCTGAAACCTTAGACTCCCACACCCTGTAACCTCAAAAAATAGACCTCAATAACTCTGTAACTTTAAAAATGATACCCAAATAAACTCAAAACCAGGACTTTTAAACCATATACTCTCAAATAGTAGACCCTTAAGCCCTAGAATTGCGAAGGTTAGACCCGCGCCTAACTTTCCTTTTTTTGGCTGTATCTTGTTCTTTTTTCCGCGAATGACCTATTCAAAGGCTTTCTGCCCAAACGCTTTTGAGGACTTGTTTCTCTTTTTAGCGACCAGCAATAGTCCGCTAGCATATGGTCATCCCATCGTCCTTGATACCGATTTTCTATGATTTTCAGATCTTGGTGAAAACGTTCCCCTTGCTCCTCACTGTAGTCACCAAGATTATCTGGGAAATCATCGATGTGGGAGTCCAGGAAATGTAGTTTTAGATTTATTAAGCAACCATTTTTTTACCATTTTCCATTTTCTCGACTATTTCTTTGTACTTAGGACTTTTATTATTTCCCAAAAAGTTTGTTGCGACTTCTTTAAAACTAAGCCAAGCAGCTTTTTCAACTTTATTCATTTTAGTAACAAATAATGAATCTTGAAACAATTTTCTTATTTGTGGCCCGTCAAATACGCCTACCTTAATTTTAGCTTCAGAAAATTTCGGAAATTTTTTATGCAAATATTTGAAACATGGGCCGTTTGTATCTAATGCTCTCGTGAATTGCTTCATAAGTCCAAGCTTAATGTGAAGCGGGGGAATAAGAACTTTTCCTGGATCTACTAATGGTGGAAACAATACATTATTTTCACCAGGAGTGAACGATTCTCTTGTTGGCCAAATTTTTTTCTTATAATGACGTTCCCTGTCTCTGCTATTCCACAGACATTTATAACAGGGATAAAGTGTAAACCCTGACTGTTGGCCAAGCAATATTGTTACAATTTTCAGATCTCCACAAATTTTCCAGTTATGATCAGCATATTTTATTTTTATCAAAAGCTGCTTCATTTTTTCATATTGCTCTTCCATAACTGTGGAATGAGCAATCGGAATGGGAGCGTAAACGTTGGTATTATGCAGCAAAACTGCCTTAATGCTCCGTTTAGAAGAATCAATGAACAGTCTCCATTCTTCAGGATCGTACGAGTTATTTTGAAATTCATCCATTAGACCTTTTACATCGGTACAATATGAAAGTGACAATTCGTCGTCCATTGTGAAATATTTTCGAAATTCTTCATCTCTGTTTCTATAATAAGAAATCGTAGCTTCTGGCTTAAGTAAATGTCTTTTCTTTAAAAAGGAAGCAAGATGCTCTGAACCATCTTTGGATAAGCCTAAATCTCTGACTAGATCACTAAGTTCTGACTGTGATACGAGTATTGGTTCTGGTTTACGGTTGTATGGTAGAAATTCTTTATCTGTGTCACTAGTATATGATAGGTTGTCACTAGAACATTCATTAGTAATAGTGTTTGAATCTTTTTCGACAGTCTCAGTTCAGGAGGAGGAATTAGTTTAGTTGGTCTTGTTACTGTCGAAACATCGTTATAAGTAATAGTGCTTTTATTTTTTCGGTTATGCCTAGATACAGCATTCATACAAAAGTAGCAATCATTTTCACTGTATGGTCTATTCCATATTGCTGGTCTGGAATATTTAATCGCCTTCTTATTGATGTACAACATTATTTTGCAAGAACTGCAAATGATGTGGGAACCCAATCTGTATCCTGGTGCTGTATTTCAATGTTAAAACAATCCTTATATAAGGTTTTAATCTTATCCGTTATCGGTGACCCCATTTTACTCAATACGTGTTGACAGCAAATATAACAAAATGAATCACTGTTTTTATCGCACTTATGAAAAGTCCTTGTACCGTGAGACCGTTTTCTTGTAGCATTATACTCTACATGAGCCAAGTCACCCACACATGAAGAGCTACGGTCGCTGGATGACGACGGCTGCGATCCCGCTTTCCCACCTGATTAACCGCCGATACTGGGTTTCCGAGTCCCTGCATTGTAATTCTCTTTCTTCTACCTGCCATGACGGCATCTAAGCCGTTATCCAGGGACTCTGCCGGCTAGTGGAGTAACACCGTTGCCCACCGTCACCGTTGAATTTTAATTTGAATTCGTTTTTGCATTCGAGAAGCACTATATCTGTCTGATTTATTGAGGTTAGAAAGAAAACAGAACTGTATGGCTCAATCCAACCGATGAATATTAGCTTAGCGTGTCCGATACATATTAATACATCTTTGGATTCATGAAAAAGCTTCAATCAATTTTTTAGGAGTATATTTTTCTTAATTTTTACTAATTTTTACTATTTTTTTGAGGTTAGAAAAAAATTGAGATGTGATGGCGATATTCTGACGTCAGATTCGTGATCAGCGGGCAAAAATACTACGGATCTGATATATCGCATCAAAAGTATACCCCACTTTTTTTTTGTGGGGCTGTGTTATGAACGTTTTTTTTTTTCCGAAATCCTCAATTAACTTTGTGCCAATCGACGCAAAAACTAAAGCGAAATGGTTTGATATAGTATATATAGAGAGCAACTTTTCCAACTTCCTTTCCGACCCATTAATCCTTTTATTATTTATTATATTTTAAGAGTTTAAAAAATATTATACTGTTCGGATTTTTTGGGAGGAAGAACCCTGAAAAAACTTACATCACGATATGTAAGAAGCAACTCTTCCAACCACTTTTCCCACCCTTTAACCTCTTATATCTTTGACAACAAATAATTATGCATAAAATTTGTTCATTATTTCATTTAAAAAGTAGGGAAAATTCCTATAATTTTAATATAAATATATAAATAAAATAACTAAAATTTATCGGTTCCCATCCCTTAAACTAAATTGTTCAAAATGTGTAGGTTTCATTTTCCTGTATTTTATGTGTATCAAATTTAAAATTGATATCTTCATTTCATTTGACAGACCGACAGAAACAAGAGAATATATTTAGGTGTTCTAGAAACACTGAAAGCTAAAAAAACGCAAAAATTTCGGAATGTGATTTTTTTCCACGAGTACTTTTTAGTGTTCCGTACGGAACACTTATAAGATGACTTCGGTGTCTGCCCGTCTGTCTGTCACATCCGATGTTCTCCAAAACTATTTGTCATAGAAAGCTGAAAATTGGTAATAATATAGGAATTGATGGCCTCATCAGAGCCATATAGTTTTGAAAGTTACATTTTGACTTAAGGGGTTAGTTTTTGGGGGGTGAAATCGGAAGTAAAAAAAAATTTTTTACTAGGTCATCGAGTGTGCTGTCAAATGAAAGCTTGTGAAAACACGAGTAAAATATATATATATATATATATATATATAATATATATATAATATATATATATATATATATATATATATATAATGTAATACTTGCGCACACTTTTCTTTGTATTATTTTCAAAAAAAATCGCGAAAAATGGCTGTCCCCTCTTATCTCGAAAAGTACTGATCAAAAAATTTTGAAAAAATTCTGGAATATTCTCCACGGGGTGTAGATTGACCGAAAATTATCACGAGTGTATTACTTCTAATAATTTATCTGGTATATAAAAAAACAAAAATTCCAAGGTCATCAGTTTTCAGTAAAGATTGGAAACAAACTTTGTTGAAAACTCATTTGAGGTGTGTTTTGTGAAGTCACTGATCATTTTATACCTCCATAACAACATTTTTTATTTTAAAAGCGATTAACGTACGGAACACTAATTGCGCAAGTTCAACTTGCACTTGAGCGGTTATTTTTTTATGGGTGTAGCACACGTGCTGCAGGGAAGTCCCTAAAGCGCTCCAGTAGCGGTATGTGTGCGGAAAAAGCGATTCACGTTGTTCTTGAATCGCTGTAAATCGAACTCGGTGGCCCTGGGCAAATTATTCCAAAGGGATGATGTTCTCCATCTAAAAGACTGCTTGAAAAGCGTTGTACGTGGAGTAACAAGCTGAACCTCATACGGATGTGAAGTATTAGCGCGACGTGTATTTCTAACATGCACCGCTCTGGGAGGAATTAAGCGAGCTACATCCTTCGAACACTTTCCATAAAAATACTTTTAGAACAGACTCAAGTCGCCAACCATTCTTCGATGTTTCAGCGAATCAAGGCCGCCAGTCTCTAATCTGACGAACAGCTCTTCTCTGAACAGAATCTACCAAATGCAGTGTATGTTTGGGAGCGGAGCACCAAACAGGGGAGCAGTATTCCATAGTTGGTCGAATTTGAGCTTTGTAAAGAATTAACAGTTGTGGAGTGTAAAGCTTTCTAGTTCGAAATAATATTCCCAACTTTTAAGAAGCTCTCCTTGGTATGGCTGCAACATGTTCATGCCAGGGCATATTTACTCCCAAACTAACGCCAAACAAATTGAGTGACGATGCTAGGGGATGGAGTGCCCCGACATAACTATGTCGGGTTCAGCAACGTTAACTTTTTTAGAAAAAACTGTCGCCTGGGTTTTTTGTAGCGTTAAATTCCACTTGGTTACTGTCACCCCAAGATAGAATTTCTTCCAGGTCTTTGTTAAGTTGAACGACCTCCTCTGTCTGTGGATATTCGCCTGAGTAGCCGATGTCCGAGCGTTCAAAGTGAATAAAGAGATAAGCGTACTGTCATCTGCAAAGCTGTAGATTGGATTCCCGGTCTTTTCCAGCAGATTGTTAATGTAAATGAGAAAGAGAGTAGGAGTCAGTATGGAGCCTTGGGGCACACCGGCCCCCACTATGGGACAGAATCGTGCGTACCGTCTCAAAAATAGATTTTGCGAATGTTCGATATTGAATATTTTGTTAATGCCCATATCTAACTGAATGTCTAATACATATTATATAGAATTTAAAATAGATTATTTCTCATTTTTTCTTAATAAAACTTGACTTGCAAGTTGACGCTCAAAATAATGTCGATTATGTAGAACAGAATTGCACCAGTTTACATGGTCATATTTTCATTATTTTCAATGCAAATATGTAAGTGTGATATATGGTTAGAATGGTTATTAAGTACCTTATTTAAAAAGCATTTAAGTAGACATTTATGTAAAAACTGGAGAGGTACACGATTGTTTTTGCAGTATCAAATATCCTAACCTTATTAGAAACTTTAAACAGACTTTTGACAGTTAGCGATGTCTGCCGATGTCGTAATTTTGATACCATCACATAGAGCAGCTCATATAAAAGTCAAGGCAAAAAAAAAATTGCCCGAATGTGCCCCCCTTTTAAATGGGACGAAAAATACCTGATTCAGGAGATTTTTCAAAAAATAGATTATTTCTGACATTTTATTGTTAAATAATATTGTCTACTAGCGTCTATAGCGGATATAGGAAGGCAGGTAGATATGTAGGTAGGTAGGTAGGTACAAGGCAGCTTTACTAGGTAATATCACTAGAACAGGTGACTATTGTTTACATCCCAGCAAGTTGTCAAAATTTTGTTTACAAACTACCGCATTGAACTACATACATACATAAAGTGGTTGTTTTTTGAGAGAATGAACTACATACATACATAAAGTGGTTGTTTTTTGAGAGAAGCTCTCGTGATTTTTGACAATGTGGTGAATTTTCTACCAACAAAATACATGTGATTTTTTTCGACTTTGTTGCTATTGTCGAACTGCTACTACCTGGTAAAGCTGCCTTGGGTAGGTAGAAACATTTTTTGTGTTTTATATATAAAGATAGATTACTACCTAAATTAAAGTTTAGGTAAGGTGGAAATACTGTTATTGGAAATCATATCATATAAGAACGCGATAAATATGTGACTATCCGCAGATAATAATATTTTTCTCACGGAATTGAAGTATAAAAGTTATTGATTTAATTGTCATTTACCAGTACTTTATTGTGCTTCGACATAGAGTCTTCACCAACCTCGGTTAAAAACAATATTTGCGAAGTACCTATACAACAAAATGAGTGAATTTGTTGTGCCTCGACTAGTATTATGCGAATTTTTCATTGACCGTGGGACAAAAAGAGAAGATATTCAAAAATACTTAGAAGAACACCATCATTTGTCGTCTTCAAAAAGTGAATTAGTTGTGAAAAGTATTCAAAATAGCTTATATCAGCTTTTAACAATCGCTGGACCACATCTAACCGAACTAAAGAACGTTTCTTTAATAAAAATACAACGTGGTTAGACGGTGAATTTAAGGTACAGTTCGACGAAATACCAATGGATATCAAACCTACAACATCTGGAGAACGTGGACGTCCATCAAAGTCTTGAAGATCTGTCAGAGAAATCGAAAAAAGGAAGAATATGGAGTTAATTCAAGAATATGGACTCGAGAATATACATAACGCATACGTCCAAGGATTGCGGTCTGAAGGAGAATTGGAAGAAGCTTTTGTTGTTCCAATGATGCGGAATTGTGATAGAGATGAAAAAAAGATCATAAAGGAAAAATTGTTGCATGAAACTCGCAATGCAACATATTTTACAGCGGATGAAGCTTTAAGTCTTTTTGCTGATTTAGATCTTCCGAAATCACAATACGGATTACTTCGAGCAAGTCTGATTAACAAAAACTTCGATATATTGCCGTCATATAATATATTAACAAACGCAAAAAAACTGTGTTATCCTCCACCCTCCAGCATTGAAATAACCGATACAGGCGCTAAAGTAAATCTACAAGATTTGCTGGATCACACTACTGCCCGTATCTTAAAAATTGAAAATATTTACAACCCAACAAGAAGAAATCCTAAATTGTTTACCAAATGGGGATGTGATGGTTCATCGGGACAAAGTGAATATAAACAAATTTTAATAGATGAAAGTAACTTGGTCTCAGATGCAAACTTATTTATAGCGTCTTTGGTACCAATAAAGCTGATTGATACAGAAACAAAAGAGGTTCTTTGGCAAAATCCGGCTTGCTCTTCTATTCGATATTGCCGACCAATTCTGATGGAATTTGCAAAAGAAACGCCCGAGAAAACCCGTTCGGTGGTCGGTGATATTCGGGGTCAAATTAATAATTTGAAAATTTCTGAGATACACATGGGGGACCAGCTAATTGAAATAGGTCACGAGCTGTTCTTAACTATGGTGGATGGAAAAGTTACACAAGTTCTAACTGACACAAGTTCTGGAGCTGTGTGTACGGTGTGTGCGGCTAAACCAAGCGATATGAATAATTTGGAGAAGATTGAATCAAAGCCAGATAATATGAATGCTTACGAGTACGGTTTGTCGACGTTGCATGCATGGATTAGGTGCATGGAGTTAGTTTTACATATTTCATATAATCTTTCGTTTAAAAAATCGGCTGCGAGAACTCCGGAAGATAAAAAAAAAGTAGAGAAGACAAGAAAAAACTTGTACAAAGTCTATTTCGAAGCCGAATGGGATTGCATGTTGATAAACCCCGGCAAGGAAGTGGAAATAGCATTGACGGCAATACAGCTCGACGTTTTTTTTTGAGAACTACTACTGCTCTTCAGAAATAACAGGAGTTAATGAGGATCTTATTAAAAGGTTTTATGTTATTCTTCAGACTTTGGCATGCGGTATTGCTGTAAATCCAGAAAAATTTGGTGAATATACTCGCGCTACTGCACAATTGTACGTTACACAATATATGTGGTATAACATACCTTCTTCAGTATATAAGATCTTAATACATGGGGAAAGCATATTTAGACATTTTGCTGTTCTGCCTATTGGTAATTTATCTCAGGATGCCCAAGAATCTCGTAATAAAGATTACAAAAATATCAGATTATGTCACGCTAGAAAGTGCTCTAGGTCCGCAACGAATGAAGACGTATTTCATGGTCTTTTATTTACATCAGACCCATACATATCAAGTATCAGAAAACCATCAGTCACTGTTGCCAAGGAACTGTTAGACAAAGCCAAGAACCTCTTAGATATTTAAATTGTAATTTGTATATCAATTTTTTTTTTCTATTTTATGTAGTGGATTAATAGATGTTTGTCATTTATTATATGCTATTTTCATATGTAATATTAACAAAAATACGAAATAAATGTATATCATTAAACTGTATAATTATCATTCAATAAGTTAAGTAAACTATGTTTTTGTATGAAAAAGTGTCATTTTTATTTTTGTATTAGGTTTTTATATATTATAAATAAAATAATTCTCGCAAAAAAGAAAAAAAAAAAAAAAAAAAAAAAAAAAAAACGACTTCCTCCCTCCGATTTTCATAAATTTCCAATAGAGTTATCTAAAAATCAATATTTTGGACGGACAAAATATCCGTCCGATTTCCGAAAATTTTTATGTGTTCAGCCTGTTGACAAATTCTTTCAAAAAGAAGAAAGAATTTTGAAAATCGGTTTATAAGTGGCCGAGATATTCAAAAATTAATTTTTCGGACGGACATTTTGTCCGTCCGATTTCCAAAAAAAATTTATGGGACCCAACTGCAAGCAATACCTTTCAAACAAAAAAAGAAATTTTTAAAATCGGTTCACAAATGGCGGAGTAATATTGGAACAAACATTAAAAAAAAAAAAAAAAAAAAGGAACAAAAAAAAATACACACGTGAAGTCGGTTAAAAATTAACAACGAATGTACCATTATTTGATAGTATATACATTAGAGATACTACGTACCAAATATCAGCTATTTACTTCAATCAACGACAAAGTTACAGATTTTTGAGACGGTACGCAAGATTCTGTCCCATAGTGCGCCGCACGTAAATTCGTCGATTTGAACTGAAAATTTCGAATTTAGCTTCGTCACTCCAAAGGACGGATTCCATTGTTCTGATGTCCAATTTTCATGTTCTTGGGCCCATTCTAATCGTTTACGTTTATTCACTTACCTAAGACGTGGTTTCCTCACTGCAACTCTTCCGTATAGTCTACCTTCTGCTAACCTGTTCTTCACGGTTGTCACGTTGATGGAGATGGACCGCTCATAGGTTTATTTGATGCCTTGAGCTTAGGGTTACTTCGAGGCCTTCCTGAACGTTTTTGGTTGGAATTCCATGTCCCGCAGAAAATTTTTTTACGATGTAGTCCATCGTTCTCCTTGGCATCCGCATATCACTTGCGATTTGTCGACTCGAGTGACCATTTTGATGTCTCGCAATTAGCAGAGTCCGATTTTCAACGGGAACTTCTTTCGTTATTGGCATTTTCACAAAACAGTTGAGCCTGTATCAATAACAAAGTACTGTTTGCTAAAGCTGAATTTCCAAAAGGGCAATGGTATTTATAGCATAATTTTAACATAAAATGTCACTAGGAATTTCCATAATCTCTAAAAACTTGAAATGAGTTCTTACTTCAACTGGAATTCTCAGAAATCGCCTCAAAACGATTATCATGCAAAACTTGGAAATTTGTTCTAATTGGGTTTAATGAGGCATTAAATTTTGGCAGTTACATTGAAATTTCTAGGTGGGCAAATACTTTCTGACGGTAGTGTACAAGTTAGAAGCGATACGTTCTTACTTAACCGACTGTAAGTATTATATAAATATTAGAACACCTTACCAAATACAGTCATAAAGTTAACTCAATAATAAGGAACAATATTAACCATAACACTCTACATAAGCGCCGCGAGACAACTATTTTTCAGACATCTCAATGTGAAATATGTATTCCGTTATAGTAAGCGTTCAGTACAACGAGAGGGGCGCATGGTGGGACGAAGTCCCACTGTGGAACTCAAAATTCCGGCTGCCTTTCAATTTTTAAGATATTGCATTAATTTTTTTTAAATACTCGTCAGGCACAGTGCTTCAATCTGTACCTGCAACTTTTTTGGGTTAATTTTTTTTTTGTAACTTTAGCTAAAAGATGAAGGTCTCTATTTTTTAAATAATACTCTTTTGGGCCATGATCTTTTAACTGTGTACGTTAAAATCTCGATAATTTGCTCATGGTAATACATGTTTCTGCGATCTCTGATTACTGTATAGATAGCACAGCCCCACAAAAAAAAGTGGGGTATACTTTTGATGCGATATATCAGATCCGTGTATTTTTGCCCGCTGATCACGAATCTGACGTCAGAATATCGCCATCACATCTCAATTTTTTTCTAACCTCAAAAAATAGGTAAAAATTAGTAAAAATTAAGAAAATATACTCCTAAAAAATTGATTCAAGCTTTTTCATGAATCCAAAGATGTATTAATATGTATTCGGACACGCTAAGCTAATATTCATCGGTTGGATTGAGCCATACAGTTCTGTTTTCTTTCTAACCTCAATAAATCAGACAGATATAGTGCTTCTCGAATGCAAAAACGAATTCAAATTAAAATTCAACCGATCCTTACCAAATTTGGTACACGGGGATTTTTTGGGTCGCTGATCACGAATCTGAGGTTGGATTTGCAAAATTCAAGATGGCAGATGTTTTCGCGCCATATTGAACGCCGAGAAAATTCATCGGTCGATTTTTATTCTTCTACCTGCATCCAGGGCACCTCCACGTGGTGACGGTGGGCAACGGTGTTACTCCACTAGCCGGCAGAGTCCCTGGATAACGGCTTAGATGCCGTCATGGCAGGCAGAAGAAAGAGAATTACGATGCAGGGACTCGGAAACCCAGTATCGGCGGTTGGTCAGGGTGGGAAAGCGGGCCCGCAGCCGTCGTCATCCAGCGACCGTAGCTCTTCATGTGTGGGTGACTTGGCTCATGTAGAGTATAATGCTACAAGAAAACGGTCTCACGGTACAAGGACTTTTCATAAGTGCGATAAAAACAGTGATTCATTTTGTTATATTTGCTGTCAACACGTATTGAGTAAAATGGGGTCACCGATAACGGATAAGATTAAAACCTTATATAAGGATTGTTTTAACATTGAAATACAGCACCAGGATACAGATTGGGTTCCCCACATCATTTGCTTTGCTTGTTCTTGCAAAATAATGTTGTACATCAATAAGAAGGCGATTAAATATTCCAGACCAGCAATATGGAATAGACCATACAGTGAAAATGATTGCTACTTTTGTATGAATGTTGTATCTAGGCATAACCGAAAAAATAAAAGCACTATTACTTATAACGATGTTTCGACAGTAACAAGACCAACTAAACTAATTCCGTCTCCTGAACCACCTGATGCTGATGTTATGGAAACAAATGATTTCACCTTATCAGTTCATGCCGAAAACATTGAGACTGTCGAAAAAGATTCAAACACTGTTACTAATGAATGTTCTAGTGACAACCTATCATATACTAGTGACACAGATAAAGAATTTCTACCATACAACCGTAAACCAGAACCAATACTCGTATCATAGTCAGAACTTAGTGATCTAGTCAGAGATTTAGGCTTATTCAAAGATGGTTCAGAGCATCTTGTTTCCTTTTTAAAGAAAAGACATTTACTTAAGCCAGAAGCTACAATTTCTTATTATAGAAACAGAGATGAAGAATTTCGAAAATATTTCACAATGGACGAGGAATTGTCACTTTCATATTGTACCGATGTAAAAGGTCTAATAGATGAATTTAAAAATAACTCATACGATCCTGAAGAATGGAGACTGTTCATTGATTCTTCTAAACGAAGCATTAAGGCAGTTTTGCTGCCTAATACCAACGTTTACGCTCCCATTCCGATTGCTCATTCCACAGTTATGGAAGAGCAATATGAAAAAATGAAGCAGCTTTTGATAAAAATAAAATATGCTGATCATAACTGGAAAATTTGTAGAGATCCGAAAATTGTAACAATATTGCTTGGCCAACAGTCAAGGTTTACACTTTATCCCTGTTATAAATGACTGTGGAATAGCAGAGACAGGGAACGTCATTATAAGAAAAAAATTTGGCCAACAAGAGAATCGTTCACTCCTGGTGAAAATAATGTATTGTTTCCACCATTGGTAGATCCAGGAAAAGTTTTTATTCCCCGCTTCACATTAAGCTTGGACTTATGAAGCAATTCACGAGAGCATTAGATACAAACGGCCCATGTTTCAAATATTTGCATAAAAAATTTCCGAAATTTTTCTGAAGCTAAAATTAAGGCAGGCGTATTTGTAGGGCTACAAATAAGAAAATTGTTTCAAGATTCATTATTTGTTACTAAAATGAATAAAGTTGAAAAAGGTGCTTGGCTTAGTTTTAAAGAAGTCGCAACAAACTTTTTGGGAAATAATAAAAGTCCTAAGTACAAAGAAATAGTCGAGAAAATGGTAAAAAATTTTCAAACATTAGGTTGCTTAATGAATCTAAAATTACATTTCCTGGACTCCCACATCGATGATTTCCCAGATAATCTTGGTGACTACAGTGAGGAGCAAGGGGAACGTTTTCACCAAGATCTGAAAATCATAGAAAATCGGTATCAAGGACGATGGGATGACCATATGCTAGCGGACTATTGCTGGTCGCTAAAAAGAGAAACAAGTCCTCAAAAGCGTTTGGGCAGAAAGCCTTTGAATAGGTCATTCGCGGAAAAAAGAACAAGATACAGCCAAAAAAAGGAAAGTTAGGCGCGGGTCTAACCTTCGCAATTGTAGGGCTTAAGGATCTACTATTTGAGAGTATATGGTTTAAAAGTCCTGGTTTTGAGTTTATTGGGTCTCATTTTTAAAGTTACAGGGTTATTGAGGTCTATTTTTTGAGGTTACAGGGTGTGGGAGTCTAAGGTTTCAGGGTTTAGGGTTTAAGAGTATCAGGTCTGAGGATTCCCCAACTGTATACCAAATTTGGTAGGAATCGGTTGCTTTTCAAAAATTTTGTCCGCTATCTTGGATCCGCCATTCTGAATTTTGCAAATCCGACCTCAGATTCATGATCAGCAACCCAAAAAACCCCCGTGTACCAAATTTGGTACGAATCGGTTGAATTTTAATTTGAATTCGTTTTTGCATTCGAGAAGCACTATATCTGTCTGATTTATTGAGGTTAGAAAGAAAACAGAACTGTATGGCTCAATCCAACCGATGAATATTAGCTTAGCGTGTCCGAATACTTATTAATACATCTTTGGATTCATGAAAAAGCTTGAATCAATTTTTTAGGAGTATATTTTTTCTTAATTTTTACTAATTTTTACCTGATTTTGGAAAAAAATTGAAATGTGATGGCGATATTCTGACGTCAGATTCGTGATCAGCGGGCAAAAATACTACGGATCTGATATATCGCATCAAAAGTATACCCCACTTTTTTTTGTAGGGCTGTGTAGTCACTGCAACGGAAATTTTGAGGATTTTAAGCTATTGGTCAATTTCAGTTATTTTTGGCTTTTTTGTTATAGTTTAATATTATTCATTTTTATATACCTCATACAAGTAAATTATTATCTTCAAATAACTCCTACATAATAAATGTAAATAAAAAATAACCGGTTAAGTGCAAGTTGAACTTACGCAATTAGTGTTCCGTACGTTGATTGCTTCTGAAATAAAAAATTTTTGTTACGGGGGTATAAAATGATCAGATTCACCAAACACACCCCAAATTAGTTTTCAACAAAGTTTGTTTCCGATCTTTACTGAACACTGATGACCTTGGTATTTTTTTGTGTATATACCAGATAAATTATTAAAGGTAATGCACTCGTGATAATTTTCGTTTAATCTACATGCCGCCGTGGAGAATATTTCAGAATTTTTTCAAAATTTTTGGATCAGTACTTTTCGAGACAAAGGAGGGGACATTATATATATTTTTGAACTGAAAAACTAACCTCTTAAGTCGAAATTTAACTTTGAAGACTACATGGGTCTGATGAGGCCATCAGTTTCTATACTAGTACCAAATTTCAACTTTCTACGTCAAATAGTTTCGGAGAAAATCGGGTGTAACAGACCGACAGACAGATGGACAGACGGATAGATATACAGACGTCTGTTAGACACCGAAGTGATCCTATAAGTGTACGGAACACTAAAAGAAATAACATTTTTAAATAAATTAAAAATTGGCCATTTATTGACAACTAGAATAATTTTTGCCAAAATTATTATAGTATCCATTATTAAATACCGTAAAATAAAATTGTTGAACTAAACATCCCCCCATTATCGGTTGAAAACTCTAAAAAACAGCGGAAAATGGCCAAATGGACTAATAAATTCAAATCATCAACATTTTTGCTACAAAGACAGGAATCAGAGATCTCAGAAACATACAGTGGCGTGCAAAAGTTTCCAGCCAGTGATATTTCGTACTCTAATTTATTAAAAAAAAAGACTAATGATTTTTAATCATTATAAGATGTGAGTATGAGATATAGGAAACAAAATAATATAGTAAAAGAATATTATTTATGTTTGTGAATATATTTATTATTATTATTCTTATATTCATATGTGCAAAAGTTTCCAGCCACTTTGTACTACGAGAAAAATTAGTCCATATGCTCTATAATAAACTTAAATTACATTTTTATGTTAATACCTTGTAGCCATACCCTTTGCAGTGATAACAGCCGCACAACGATGTGGCATTGACTTAATTAATCGATTAATACAAGCAGGTGAAATTTTATTCCATTCTTCCTTCAATGATTTGAATAATGCGGCTTTATTTGAATGTATGCTTTCGAACTTGACGACCTAGCGTTTCCCACAAGTGTTCTATTGGGTTCAAGTCCGGTGATTGAGATGGCCAGCTTAAAACTCTCACATTTAAAGCAGAAAACCACTGTTTTAACAACTTGGATGTATGTTTAGGGTATGTATCCTGCTGAAATATCCAATTCTGCGGCAATGTTTCTTCAGCATATGATAACAAATTGTTTTCTAAAATGTTCTTGTAAATATCAGCGTTCATATTTCCGTTGATCTCGATCAATGGACAGACTCCTCGTGCAGAGAAAATTCCCCAAACCATCACCCTTCCTCCACCGTGTTTTACAGTAGGAATTTGGTACCGAATATCATTTCTCGTACCAATAGGACGTCGTACATGTTGTCTACTATCGCCTCCAAAAAGATTAAATTTAGATTCGTCTGAGAAAGCTACTTTTTTCCAATCTTTGATTGTCCGATTTAGGTGATCTTTGGCAAATTGTAATCGGGCCTTCTTATTCTTTTTACTGATTAATGGTTTTTTAATACCTATACGGCCAAAAAGTCCCACATCATGTAGTCTTCGTGTCACAGTACTACGACTAACATTAGCTAGGTTTTCATCCTTTAGCTCGCATGCAATTTCGGCAGCAGTTTTCTTGACATCCGCAGTTGATTTGCGTTTAATGATACGATCTACTTTTTTAGACGATTTTCTTGGTCTACCACTACGCGGACGATCTTTTAAACCATATCCACAAGGGTATTTTACAATAATATCGTTCACGGTTGATTTACTTATCGATAATAATGAAGCAATCTCACGAGAAGACTTTTCTTCTTTTGACAATTTTATTACTCTCTCACGAATAGAGATTTACATATGCCGAGCCATGTTTATGCTCCCACGACCTTTTATGAACTAAATGTGAACATTCAACGCGCTATTATTCGTAAATACGTCTTTGAACATCCTACTGCGTCAATGTATATTATGTGCCCGGAAACTTTTGCACATATAAATATAAGAATAATAATTATTATTTTGTTTCCTATATCTCACTCACATCTCCTAATGATTAAAAATCATTAGTCTTTTTTTCAATAAATTAGAGTACGAAATGTCACTGGCCGGAAACTTTTGCACGCCACTGTATATTACCATAAGCACATTATCGAGATTTCAATGTACACAGTAAAAAGTACATCGCCATGAGTATTATTTTAAAAAAAAGAAAAGAGAGGAGAGAACAAAAAAGTGGCAGGTACAAGTTGAAGCCTATGTCTGACGAGTATTTTAAAAATTTGTTAATGCAATATTTTAAAAATTGAAAGGCAGCTGGAATTTTGAGTTGCACAGTGGGACTTCGTCCCACTGTGGGGCGGTAATTTCCACTGTCTGTTAATTTTATTGTTTAAAAGTATTATAAAAACTGGAATAAAAAACATACATATAAAAAACTTATAAAATATATTTGTAATTTAATTTAAATAACAATCATCAAATAAAATAGATTTACATGCAAATGTATACAAATACTGTTCTAATCAAAAAAAATACATATAAAAAACAGTCTACATACAAAGAAATATTACCTAACCTAAACACGTATATTGGTTATTTGATCACTTTCAGTCTTAAAGGAGATAGGTGTCCTGAACTAACCTGAACTACACATCAATGGGGACTTTCAGTGAGTTTTTCTTCTTTCTAGAAAAACAAATAATAACTGTTAAACCGTCGAATTTTGCTTTTTGACAACTCAAATTTTTGCAATTCGCAGTTTTGGACAGTGAAAGACAAATACAATCACGGACTTCGTCAAAATAATTATTTAGTACTTAAGATGGTCAAATTTTTCGTCCGATAAGGCATCATCTCACCTACATAATAATAAGCATTCAAATTAATTACGCACAAAACCCTAATAGCCCAGTCGTCAGAGGCAAATTTTGACAGAAAGCTTTCATTAAATGTTAACAGGCTACATTTTGGACGTACAATAAGATAAAAAAAGTTTTTGCTGTTCTAAGTGTACGCTAAGCTTACGAAATTGAAACTAAAATGAAAAATTCAGTTTTTCGCAAATCTCTCGAAAAAAAAAATGTCGAAAAACCAATAGCACCACGTGAAACGGGAAATTTTACAAAAAAAATTATGGATTATTTTTTTCAGTTTTACCGTAATTTAAAAAATTATTTGAAATAAATTGCCTGGTTTAACCCCTTGTTGTAGTGGGAATCATGCTTCCAACCTCATTTATGATTAAATTAACGTTTCTGTATACCACTAAATATTTTAAAATTGGCTATTAAGCGGTTTTTTTCCGGGGTGCTGATTAAGAATCCGATAACAAATTTGAAAAATTCAAAATAGTGGATCCAATATGACGGCTAGAGAGTACGTAATTTCTTCGAGTAATTTAGAATTTTTGTGTTTTCAATAACTGTTTTCTTTATACCTGGAAATTTAAATGAAATATAAATATTTTATACCTAAAGCTTAGACTTTTATCTTTCATTTCCCACCTTTAAATATTTGTTTTATTTTAAGTTTAAGTTATATGACTGCTGCAGGGAAGTCCCTAAAGCGCTACAGGAGCGACACATGTGCGGAAAAAGCGATTCACGTTGTTCTTGAATTGCTGTAAATTGTATTCGGTGTTAAACACAGTCCTGGGTAAATTATTCCAAAGGGATGATGTTCTCCATATAAAAGACTGCTTGAAAAGCGTTGTACGAGGAGTAACAAGCTGAACCTCACACGGGTGTGAAGTATTAGCGCGACGTGTATTTCTAACATGCACCGCTGTGGGAGGAATTAAGCGGACTACATCCCTCGAAGACTTTCCATGAAAATAGAATAGGCTCAAGTCGCCAACCGTTCTTCGATGTTCCAGCGAATCAAGGCCGTCGGTCAGTTCCGGGTGTCCAATCAGACTAACAGCTCTTCTCTGAATAGAATCCAATAAATGCAATGTTTGTTTGGGAGCGGAGTCCCAAATATGGGAGCAGTATGCCATAGTTGGTCGAATTTGAGCTTGTAAAGAATTAACAGTTATTCTGGAGTGTAAAGCTTTCTGGTTCGAAATAATATTCCCAACTTTTGAGAAGCTCTCCTTGCTATGCCTGCGACATGTTCATGCCAGGGCATATTTGCTCCCAAACTAACGCCCAACAAATTGAGTGACGATGTTAGAGCAATGGAGTGCCCCGCCATAACTATGTCGGGTTCAGCAACGTTAACTTTTTTAGAAAAAACTGCCGCCTGGGTTTTTGTAGCGTTAAATTCCACTTGGTTACTGTCATCCCAAGATAAAATTTCTTCCAGGTCTTTGTTAAATTGAACGACCTCCTGCTGTCTGCGGATATTCGTCTGAGTAGCCGAGGTCTGAGCGTTCAAAGTGAATGAAGAGATAAGCGTACTGTTATCTGCAAAGCTGTAAATTGGATTCCCGGTCTTTTCCAGCAGATCGTTAATGTAAATGAGAAAGTAAGCACGAGACAATATGGAGCCTTGGGGCACACCGGCATTGATAGCGAAGGTGTTAGAAAAGAAATCCGTCGACCGCCACTCGTAAAGAACGCTCTCTGAGGAAACATGAGAGCCACAAACAGAACTTTTCAGACATACCATAAGAGCACAGCTCAGCCAACAGCCCATCGTGCCAAACACGGTCGAATGCCTTGGATATGTCAAGAGCAACTGCTCGAGATTCTCCAAAGTGTTCAATTGCGTTCTTCCTAGCACGTGTCAGAAGATCTCCTGCTGATCTATGTTTACGAAAGCAATATTGGTGATCGCTAATAATGTTGAATCGTTCAAGATATTTTAGAAAATGCCGATTGATAACCTTTTCCATGACTTTCGATATTATTGAAAGCAGTGCGACTGGTCGGCACTTATTTAGGAAGGTCTTCTTGCTTTTTTAGGTATCGGCCGAACTCTGGCACATTTCCAGCAGGAAGGAAATATTCCCTTTCTGTCGGATAGGTTGAAAAGTCTACAGAAAACTGGTGTCAGTTCCCTCGCACAGTTTTGAGAACTACGGTATTCCGTCAGTGCCAGAAGCCTTTTTGCTGTCTAGCTATCCGTCACTAGGTCACTATTATCGTCACTGCTTATTCCTTATGTTACCTAACGTAATAAAATATAACCTGGCCAGAGAACATATGTTTTTTTAAAAAAAACACGTAAATCGGATAAGTGGTTCTTGAGTGCTAAGCGCACTAACGGACAAACAAACAGACAGACAGACAGAGAGGCGTTGCGTTTTATTTGTATTATAGATTTTTATGAAAATATTAAGTTAAGAATTTTAAAAAAAAAACACGTAAATCGGTTAAGTGGTTCTCGAATGATAAGCACACTGACGGACAGACACACAGACAGAGAGATGTCGCGTTCTCTATATATTATATAGATTATTATTAAGATTATAGATAACCTGGCCAGAGAACAAATATATGAATTTAAAAAAAAACACGTAAATTAGATAAATGGTTTTCGAGTGATAAGCGCACTAACGGACAGATAGACGGACAGAGAGACGTTGCATTTTATATATATTGTATTCTTTGTTACATGATATTGTTTCATATTTAACGGTTTAGGCAGTGTACTGCGAGAAAGTGCGTTCCGACTTGATTCACTATTATCGTCACTGCTTATTTCTTATATTACCTAACATAATAAAATATATCCTATATTCTAGCCAGAGAACATATGTATAAATCTAAAAAAAAAAAAAAAAAACGTAAATCGGATAAGTGGTTCTCGAGCAATAAGCGCATTACCGGATAGACAGACAGACAGACAGGCAGACAGAGAGACGTTTGCATTTTATATGTATTATACAATAAAGATTATTATCATTATAAAGGGTGATTCATTTCGAGGTACTTTTTGTGATGGGGATTTAATTGCAGATTGCGCATGCGTCGTGTCAACTGAAGTGGCATTCCTGTTCAGTAGTGTTTGACAATTTATAATGGAAAGACTTAGCCCGGCACAGCGTCTACAAATTGTTCAACTTTATTACGAAAATGGGTGTTCTACGAGGAATGTGTATCGGGCGCTTAGAGCAACTTATAGCCCACATAATCGGCCTACCGAACGCACAATTCGCTCTACCATCAATAAGTTTGAGACCCAATTTTCATTATTGGATAATGCTCGACCGAATAGACCACATCCAGCACGTAGTGAAGAAAATATAGGGGCGGTAGCGGAGAGTGTACGCGAAGACCGTGAAGTGTCGATTCGTCGCCGTTCTCAACAGCTTGGCCTGTCATATTCAACAACTTGGCGTATTTTACGTAAGAAAATTTCTTTAAAAGCATACAAAATTCAACTAGTGCAACAACTAGGTCACTGGTCACCAATATTTTTGACTCTTTTTGGCAAATTGGAAACTATGATCTACAGAATGCTTACTTATCAAAATTGTTGATCTGCAATGACGTAAAAAGATCTTACGTAAAGGGGCGTCCAAGTCATACCCTGAGACGCATTCAATATAATGTGACTGTTGATCACGCTAATCGTGAAGTTTGTCGTACTGCGTTTTATAACATTCATGGCATCTCTGAAAAGCGCGTTCGAGTCGTACTTGACAAAACCAGCAGAACTGGAACTGTTACAACGGATCAAAGGGGGAGGTGTGAACCCGCGAAGAAAATAGGAAATGACGACCTTCCGAATCGTTTCCGTGTTAGTCGTTGGGCTCTTGACAAGCTTGCAGAAGATCCACTGTTTTCGAGAAAAATTTTGTTCACCGATGAGGCCCATTTTTGGCTTAATGGGTTCGTGAATAAACAAAATGCCCGTATTTGGGGTGATGAACAACCTGAAGACGTTCAAGAGCTGCCATTAAATCCAGAAAAAAACAACTGTTTGGTGTGGTTTATGGGCCGGTGGAATAATCGGTCCATATTTCTTCAAAACAGAGGCCGGCCGGAATGTTACTATGAATGGTGACCGTTATCGCGCCATGATAACAGACTATTTGATGCCAGAAATTGAAACCCGTGGTCTCGACGAAATTTGGTTCCAACAAGATGGCGCCACTTGCCATACAGCCCGTGAAACTATGGCTTTACTGCGAGAGCAATTCGGCGAACAGAGATCATTTCACGCTTTGGACCAGTGAATTGGCCGGCTAGATCATGTGACATCACACCTCTTGACTTTTTCCTTTGGGGCTATGTAAAGTCCAAAGTCTACATAGATAAGCCAACTACAATTGAGGCATTGGAGGCCAATATTACTCGAGTCATTGGCCAAATACCACTCGAAATACTCACACGCGTCATTGAAAATTGGAACTTCAGAATGGACGTTATTAACCGTAGTTGCGGACAACATTTGAAATAAATTATCTTTAAGAAATAATTGTAAAGAATGGTTCTTTTATATGATAATAAAGATTATAAAATAAAATTGTTTTTATTCATTTTTTTTTTATTTTAAAAAAAAGTACCTCTAAATGAATCACCCTTTATAACCTGGAAAGAGTATGTATGAATAAAAAAAAAGACGTAAATTGGATAAGTGGTTTTCGAGTGAAAAGCACACTAAAGAACGGACAGACAGACAGAGAGACGTTGCATTTAATATATATTATATTCTTTGCTACATGACATTGTTCCAGAGAACGCGCTAGCGGCAAACTTTCTTTCGACTTGATTCACTATTATCGTCACTGATTATGCCTTATGTTACCTAACGTAATAAAATATATCCTATAACCTGGCCAGAGAACATATGTATGCTTAAAAAAAAACACGTAAATCGGATAAGTGGTTCTCGAGTAATAAGCGCACTAACGGACAGACAGGCAGACAGAGATATGTTGCATTTTATATATATTATGGATAAGGAAAAATTACGTTTATCATAAACACTTTTTTAAGAGCAAAATTACAAAAAAATAGAGAGTTTTTTTTGAATTCTTAATGATTTTCTAATATCAAGTATACTTTTAACTATAACTAAAAAAAACTTGTTTTGGCCATTTCGTACTACTTTGAACGTAAAATTGCCGGCGGCGCCCTACAGCAGGCAAATTTTCATATTTTAAAACTAAATTTTTAAATAACACAGACAATGTGGGTATTTTAATTTTTCTTATATTAAAACTTAAGGTATAATAATGATATATACACAAGGATTTTTTTCAATACTATATTTTATTAAATATTGGTATGGTAATTTATTGTATGCTCGTTAAAATCCTGCAAATAAAAACTGGGTTTTAAGTTTTACAAATTATGAAGCAACAAAAATAAAAACTATTAGTATCAACGGCAAGCTGAAAGTCTCCTGTTCAAAAAGTTTTTTACTTTTTTTTTTACACTCTGCAATCTGCGTAGACGCCGACCTATAAAGGACGGCGACCGCACGTCGGGTTCTCAGTTAGCTTCGAGCGACAGCAGCAGCAAGATCACAGTATCAAGTAGCAGCAGCAGCGGGAGCACTTAAAAATGCCAAATGAGATTTTGGCGAAACGTCGTGCAAATTCATTGTTAGACGAACGGATTGCAACCCGGAATTTTAATGTATTATATATATATATATATATATATATATATATATATATATATATATATATATATATATATATATATATATGAGGCTGGTTTGAAAAGTCCGTGCAAAGTCCGAGAGATGGCACCACCGGCGCGAATCAAGGTCATGTTTAGTTAGTAGCATCTCTTGAATGAACGCATACCAAGTTTCAGCCATATTGGTCTATTTCTTTGTGTTTGGCATTCGTGTGAATCAAGGAAGTCGAGTGATTTTCAAGAAATGGACGAAAAAGAATTTCGTGTGGTGATTAAACATTACTTTATGAAAGGCAAAACGCCTCAGGAGACTAAAGAGAAGCTTGATAAACATTATGGTGACTCTGCACCTTCGATTAGAACAGTTTATAAGTGGTTTCAAAATTTTCGGACTGGCCATATGGGCACAAGTGACGCTGAACGTTCTGGACGGCCTGTGGAGGTTACGACTCCAGAAATCATTGATCAAATCCATGGCGACTGTCTTTTGGGATTCACAAGGGATAATCCTCATCGACTATCTGGAAAAAGAGTAAAACTATTACAGGTGAATATTATTCATCGTTATTGGACCGTTTGAAAACGACTCCAGAAATCATTGATCAAATCCATGATATGGTGATGGATGACAGAAGAGTTAAGGTGCGTGAGATTGCTAGTGCTGTGGGCATCTCGACTGAATGGGTACATAATATTTTGCATAAACATTTGGACATGAGAAAGCTATCCCCAAGGTGGGTGCCGCGATTGCTCACGCTTGACCAAAAACGGAATCGTGTGAAGTGTTGCAAGGATGGTTTGCAGCTGTTCCAGAACAATCCGGAGGACTTTAAGCGTCGTTTCGTCACTGTGGATGAAACATGGATACATTACTATACTCCTGAGACCAAACAATAATCTAAACAATGGGTTACCAAGGGGGAATCTGCACCAAAAAAGGCGAAGACCGTTCCTTCGGCCGGAAAGGTTATGGCGACTGTCTTTTGGGATTCGCAAGGGATAATCCTCATCGACTATCTGGAAAAGGGTAAAACTATTACAGGTGAATATTATTCATCGTTATTGGACCGTTTAAAAACCGAGCTGCAAGAAAAACGCCCGCGATTGGCCCACAAGAAAGTCCTTTTC
>CM032451.1:94073699-94116199 GCA_019049505.1 Pachyrhynchus sulphureomaculatus
TGTAGCCCGCTTAATTCCTCCTAAAGCGGTAGATGCTAGATATACACGTCGCGCTAACACCTCACATCCGTATGAAGTTCAGCTCCTCATACAACCCTTTTCAAGCAGTCTTTTATATGGAGAACCTCATTCCTTTGGAATGATTTTTCCAGGACTGTGTTTGCCACCGAGTACAATTTACATCGATTCAAGACCAAAATAAATCGCTTTTTCGCGCACGCGCCGCTCCTGTAGCGCCTTAGGGATTTTCCTGCAGCGCGTGTTGTGTATAAAAAAAATCAAATCAGACAGAGTAACTAAAAGTTCAACGATCTGGGAGATTAATGTTTAAATCAACTTGCAATTAAAATTACGTTCTACCCTAACTTATAAAAAAAATTACAAATTAAGACTCTTAAAAATGTTCAAGTTTCTACGTACTACAGTCCCTGGCCAAATTATTAGACGCACTGTATTTTTTTTAGTAATTTTATGTTTCTTAAGAGTTTTTATGTAATAATGGTATATTTAAACTACAATATTATTGATTTTTATTTAAAAGAATTGTTGCAGACTACATATTTGTATTTATTTTTAACATATGGCAACACTGTGTTGACAAAGTGATACATGAACGTAAACAAGTACAAACCTGTATCAGTCGCGATCGGAATCGAGTCAGGTACGGACGTGTTTCTGTGGCTTTATGGACTGTGATTGTTTGTTTAACAGTTTTATACTACTCAGTTATTAGTTTATTTTGTATGCAGTGTTTTAAAAAAGTAACTGGACTATTTTCATTATGGGTAGAAAAGGCGATCTTTCACCACGTAAAAAAGCTGAAGTGAAGGCCCTTGTGATTGCGAAAACATTTACAAACCGAGAAATATCACGAAGATTGGAGGTTTCTGAAGCTAGTGTACGACGCATAAAAAAGAAAATTGAGTCAGGGAAGGAATTAAGCCCGAAAAGAACGAAAAGATGCGGTAGAAAACCAATTTTCACTCCACGGTTAGAGAGATGTTTGAAGAAAATTTGTGTAGAAAACAGATTTGCTACCACAAAGGTAATAAATCACAACTCCAGGATGCTAGCGTAAATGCTTCTGAGCGCACTGTTCGAAGAAAATTGAAAGAATTAGATTTTAAGGCCTGTCGCCCCGCCAGGAAGCCCAAGTTAACAGCTGCAATGAAAGCAAAGCGCCTGAAGTGGGCCAAACAATGGCAAGACAAAGATGTGGACTTCTGGAGATCGGTAAGATACAGCAATTTAATCAATAATTGATACATTATTATCATTTTCAGTTAAATAAAGCAAATAAACATGGAAGTTTATATATTTTTCCTATTTTTGACAAGTCTGCTTCAGTGACGAAAGCTCATTCGAAATTTTGCAGAATAAAGCTCAGTATGTGCGTCGTCGTCATGGAGAAAAGTTTCATCCTGATTGTGTCGTCCCGACGGTTAAACATCCCACCAAAGTGATGATTTGGTCAGTCATCAGCGGCAAGGGCACTGGACGTCTGTACGTCGACAAAGGAATAATGAGGCAAGATCAGTACAAAGAAGTATTACAAAATCGGTTGATTCCGCAGCTCAGAAAATGGTTTCCAAATGGGGAACCATTTACTTTCATGCAAGATGGAGCTCCCTGCCACACTGCTCGGTCTGTTAAAGCTTTTTTGGCAGAAAAAAATATCCCTCTGTTGGATTGGCCCTGATATGAACCCCATTGAAAATGTGTGGGAGCTGATGAAAAGAGAAGTGGCTAAAGATGTGATTACCAACAAAACCCAGCTCCTAGAAAAGATTATTCATGTGTGTGGAATCATCATCCTCAAATGCAGGAGACAGTACAATCATGCATTGATAGCATGCCGCGCAGAATTAAAGCTTTGATAGCTGCTAAAGGTGGCTCAACTAAATATTGACTTTTACTAACATTAATTTCACTTTTCTTTAAAACTTAATAAACTTATGCTTTTCTAAATTAATGCTGTTTTATTTATGTCAAATAAATAGGTAATTGATTGGATAATATAAAAATAAAAAACAAATCAATTTAAAATAATAAAACGGTACAATATCACTCGGTAATTAATATTTTACATGAAATCTTGCAGTGCGTCTAATAATTTGGCCAGGGACTGTAGATGACGTTTTCACATAATGAATAATCTAGGTCTATTTAAATCTATCATCATCCTAAGCATTTTAAGCAATTTGATCGTAATGAAGTTACATAATTCGTCTGAGGCAGTGTGCCTGCCGAGTCTAATTTTCTTATTATACATCACAAAAGGATCGTTGTTCCTTTAATAAGTAACTATGAACTTACGGGTTTTAATCTATCAAAACAAGTCATCGCGAAAAACAGGTAGAATCGGCTTTCTAACTTTCCAGCGGCGTCTCGTGAATCTATCATTTTCTTAGCTGTGGCCGGGCATCGATATGCTGCCGACGGAACACCGTCATCGTCAGAGTCTATGTCCCCAGCCAGTGCGCTACCCACTGCAGCGCCGCGTCTATAAAATCTAGATTAAGAGGAGTAGTCGGTTTGTCAATTGTAAAAAGTCCAGACCAGGGAACGAAGCAGACCAACGGGAGAGCCATTGTCAAGAAGCCGACTCAATGTTGTCGGTTATTATATCCTTTTACTTACGACATATATATGAAAGTACAGTCAGTCAAGTAAGAACGTGTCCGTGATAATTAATTTTTGGTAGATGTAGTGATTCAACAAAAAATCGGTAGAGGGAAGCATTTTAGTAAAAGTATCAGTCGATTCCGATCTTTTATTGAAATCATGTAAAATCCAAAATGAATCACTTGCTTGCACGTCGATTCGAGACACTCTTTCTTTGTTCCCATCCAAAATTCACGGGACCCGAAATTGACGCTGCGTCAAGGAGCGGCAAAATTACGTAAATCGGGTTTGAATGTGTCCCATTAGACCATTCGACAATATCTTCATGCTCATAACGTCAACTTCCGAAGCATGTTAAAGAAACCTTTGCGGGGCGAAAATCACGTCGCGAAGCGGCACGCTTGGGCCCACGATAAGATACTGGAGTGGCCCTCACAATCGCCGGACGCCAACCCTATTGAAAACGTTTTATCCCTCGTAAAGAGAAAGCTAAGAGGAAAGACTCCGAAGACTCTGGCTCAGTTGTCTAGCGAGATTCGAAAAATTTGCGGACTATGCAAAAAATCACCTCGACAACATGCCGCAAAGATGCCATGCGATTATTGATGTAGGAGGCGATCGGACAACTTACTGAGGTAATTGCGCCGTTGTCAGCGCACCAAAAATTACACTCCCGTTGACAATCGTCAGCGTCGTTAGATGACGTATCGTCGTTTCCCAGTGTGTGGCATCAGCTGTTTGCCACCGGCTATTACCCATGTTTTTTACGCGTTTCCACTTACTATGATCAACGGGACCGGTTTCGCCTCAGTGTCGTAAATCATCAGCCATCCGAGTATTCATTTAATTCCTAGCCACGTCCTCGAGCATACAGGCACGCTGCCTTCGTCCTCACACCTCCAGCATTACCTAGGATTAATTGTTTTATTTTAAAATGCCGGTTTTATTTTTTCTCCTATTTCTTTTCTACTTTTTAAGGACTATTTATGATAGGCTACTAACTGACATGCGCATTGACCCTCTGATTTACCGCTTCTCTACTGGGTCAAAATAAGTAAAACGGGCCACCTGAAGAAATTTTCTCTCGGATTTCAAAGATAACTTATGTTTTTCGATAGAGGTACAAGTTCCTTTTTACCCCATAATTTTTTTTTGCAATACTTCAATTATTTTGCGAATAATCGCTAGTTGAATATTTATGTATAGAACTTTTCATTTATTCATATTTCGGAAACGAATAGAGATAATTCAATTAAGTTTTTTAAAATGAAGCTAAATGTTTATACTTTTTAGGTGAATTCAAGTGACTGACGTAAAAAATGTGGTCTCTAACGCGCTCATGGCGCCTACCGCGCGAGTGGCTAACGCTGACGCTCTCGAAAAACTCATTAATTTATAACATTCATTTTTTTTAAGATCATGTTACTAAGCCGTTTTTTTTTTTAATACACGCAATAATTACACAGGCCAACGATAAAAAACTTTTTTAATAATTTTATCTGATTCCTATGTTTTTTGGTGTGCTGAGTCCGAAAATAATAATAAGAAAGTTGTATCACTCATCAATTTTTTATCATTCGAATGTTATTAGGTTGGCAATAAAATCAGAATTTTATAAGGTTGGCAGTAAAATCAAATGTTATTAGGTTGGCAGTTCCGATAAATTTCACAACTGTTTGTTTTCTTCCAATTAATATAACCTGACATTGCAGTGTTTAACCCATGTGCTTTAATTCACACTCAAAGTATGGCTAATCGTGGTTGTATAAACTCTCCCAACACCTTTTGGTATATATATGGTGAGCTTGTAGTTAAAAAACATCAAAGAAACATTACTGACTTTGTAAAAAAAGAATACTTTGCATATTTTGGTGTAGAAATCGGTAATCAAGAAAAATGTTAGGCTCCTCACAAAGTATGTTATGTTTGTGTCGAGGATCTTAGGAAATGATACAAGAAAGCTTTTAGATTTGCAGTGGTATGAAAAGAGCAAAAAAATCATTCAAATGATTGTTATTTTTGCAGCGTTGATGTTTCTGAATATAACTCCAAAAATAAGAAAGTAATTTTCTATCCTAACTTTACTTCAGTTAATCGGCCGGTATGACATGGACCGGGACTTCCTGTCCCTGAGCCACCTCAGTCTATTGATGACGTTTTACAGTCCAGTCCCGAATTTAATGAAAGTCAACCGGATGATGATGAGCTTCAATGTTCTCTAAAAAATTTAAAACCACAGTTGTTTACACAAGCTGAATTAAATGATTTAGTGAGAGATTGAGTTTGACTAAAGCAAAAGCAGAATTGCTTGGTTCTAGGCTGAAAGAAAAACATTTATTGGAATCTGGCACATCTATTAACCATTATAGAACAAGAGATCAACAGTTTGCTCAGTTTTTCAAGGAGGAAGAGGATTTGGTTTACTCCCATGATATTGGTAGTCTAATGAACGAATTTGGCATTGAGTACAAGAAGGAAGATTGGAGGCTTTTTATAGACTCAAAAACTACTTTAAAAGGTGTTCTGTTACACGATGGAAATACTTATGCTTCACTGCCCGTTGCTCATTCAGTCCATATGAAGGAAACTTACGAAAATCTTAACATGATTAACACTCACAACTAGATGCTATGTGGAGATTTAAAAGTTGTCACCATGTTCCTTGGTCAACAAAAGGGATTTATCTAGTGATAGCCTTGCCTAAAGATGGTGAATGTTTTAAATATTTGTGTAAAAGATTTTCTCATTTATCGGAAACTAAACTGAAAGAAGGGGTAAATCAAATCGATATTAAGAAATAAAATTTCGGAATGTGGTTTGTTACTTGATTGGTCACTACAACAGAAAGTCGAGAAACTTGCAAAGGCAAAATGACCAACAAAGATCCCATGAATGCTATATCCCATGCCATTCCTCCTACGACTATAGTTTCTGAGCCTATACTCTTCATCAGGTAGGCTTTAGGCAACGGTATCGATCGTTAAGACCAGAGTACCGTGGAAAGTCAAGTTGGAATGACTCTCGCTGGCTTATCCTTCCTAACAAAGTTAGGTTTATATAGTTGAGCAGTTTTCGATGTTCGCAACTCCCAAACGATGGCGCAAGAGTCTGTATCTTGCCCTAACGAGTAGTATCTCGTTTACATAAAGTATCATGATTGCTATAAGCCAGCGAGAACCGGGCCAAGATCCAGGCAGTTCAAAATAAAGCCCTTCGGATCATTGCAGGTGCTCCTTGGTTCGTTCGCAACAATCAGTTGCAGCGGGAGTTTGATATACCCAGGATTAAAGACTTCACTCGTGTTTCCCAGCTTCGCTTCCTTGAGAAAGCAGCGGTTCATTCTAACCCAGAGATTGCGAACACTTTCAGTGGCAATGTGAATGTCGCGGGTAGATATTTGCAGCCGACTGACATCTTACCACCAGACTAACAAAGACAGACAACAAACCTCGACTTTATCTTAAGGCCGTAGGTTAGTTGAGCCACTCCTTCTGAATAGAATTAATATACTATCATTGTACACAACACTCCATCGTTGAGGAAGTAGGTTAGTTTAGGGTTAGGTTAGGATAAGGTAGGTTAAGTTCTAGTGAGTGAAATTAACATTAGTGTTAGTGAGTGAATTAGCCTAGTGTTAAACTTCATCAAACAATCTAGATATTAAAAGCTCAGACATGTAAAAGGAGTAGAGGGTTTTCCCGGCTCACAAGGAGTTTTAGTGGGTATGCCAACCCTTCAGGTTGGAGAGCCCCACATAACTGGAGCACTTTGGGGCACCCTTATGGTGACGCAAACTGCTCCAGAATCCATAAGGCGGATCTCTCCCTGTAAAAAAAAAAAAAAAAAAAAAAAAAAAATAAGCCAGCGAGAGTCATTCCAACTTGACTTTCCACGGTACTCTGGTCTTAACGATCGATACCGTTGCCTAAAGCCTACTTGATGAAGAGTATAGGCTCAGGCTCAAAGGTATGGGATCTTTCTTTGTTGGTCATTTTGCATTTGCAAATTTCTCGACTTTCTGAAAGAAGGGGTTTTCGTTCGGCCTGATATTCGCAAAATGATGTTCGATTCCAACTTTGAAGCAAGGATGATTACAAAGGAAAAGGAGGCTTGGATATCATTTAAAGAAGTTGTGGCTAAGTTTTTGGGCAATATGAAAGACCCTAACTATGAACTTATCCTAGCTAATATTATAGACAAGTTCAAAAATCTGGGTTGGCTGATGAGTCTTAAAGTCCACTTCTTGCACAACCATCTTGACTTTTTTCCTAAAAACTTAGGCGATGTGAGTGAAGAGCAGGGGGAACGGTTCCATCAGGACATAAAGGAGATGGAGAAACGGTACCAGGGACGGTGGAATATCAACATGATGGGTGATTACTATTGGTCACTTCATAGCGAACAACAAAATGCATCACATCGGAGAAAAAGCTATACAAGCCACTTCACAAAGAAAAGGGAAAGGGAATACAAAAAAATAAGCACCTAAAATATTCGCATTGAAGTGAAATATGTTATCGTGAATAAAAATTGTAGCCTAAAGTACGGTTTAAGTTTTTATTTTTTATGTATCAAATTCTCTCTATTTTGAAATTTAAGCGATGTCATATTGTGCGAGAAATGTGGGTGATAAAAAAGAACTGATACCAGATACCGTTTCAGCATCCAAAAATACGTAACACTTAGATGTGTTGATTTAAAAAATTTTTAAAAATATTTTTTTGTTGGCCTGTGTTATTAACTTAAGTTAAGCAGTAAATTCGAATTTTATTACATTAATCATATTTAATTGAGCAGTATAACTAAACTTGTGCTAAGCGCAAGTCGATCGATTTAATTTATTTCATTTGCATTGAATATGTATAAATTCTGATGAGCAAGAGCGTCCTCCGCCCGTGTCTATCACGTTATAAGTTTAACACTCTTATCTCATTTTATATTCCTGAAGTGAACTAGTTTATTTTACGAGGCGGGTTTGAAAAGTCCGTGCAAAGTCCGAGAGATGGCACCACCGGCGCGTATCGAGGTCATGTTTAGTTAGTAGCATCTCTTGAATGAACGCACACCAAGTTTCAGCCATATTGGTCTATTTCTTTGTGTTTGGCATTCGTGTGAATCAAGGAAGTCGAGTGATTTTCAAGAAATGGACGAAAAAGAATTTCGTGTGGTGATTAAACATTACTTTATGAAAGGCAAAACGCCTCAGGAGACTAAAGAGAAGCTTGATAAACATTATGGTGACTCTGCACCTTCGATTAGAACAGTTTATAAGTGGTTTCAAAATTTTCGGACTGGCCATATGGGCACAAGTGACGCTGAACGTTCTAGACGGCCTGTGAAGGTTACGACTCCAGAAATCATTGATCAAATCCATGATATGGTGATGGATGACAGAAGAGTTAAGGTGCGTGAGATTGCTAGTGCTGTGGGCATCTCGACTGAACGGGTACATAATATTTTGCATAAACATTTGGACATGAGAAAGCTATCCGCAAGATGGGTGCCGCGATTGCTCAGGCTTGACTAAAAACGGAATCGTGTGAAGTGTTGCAAGGATGGTTTGCAGCTGTTCCAGAAGAATCCGGAGGACTTTAAGCGTCGTTTCGTCACTGTGGATGAAACATGGATACATTACTATACTCCTGAGACCAAACAACAATCTAAACAATGGGTTTACCAAGGGGAATCTGCACCAAAAAAGGCGAAGACCGTTCCTTCGGCCGGAAAAGTTATGGCGACTGTCTTTTGGGATTCGCAAGGGACAATCCTCATCGACTATCTGGAAAAGGGTAAAACTATTACAGGTGAATATTATTCATCGTTATTGGACCGTTTGAAAACCGAGCTGCAAGAAAAACACCCTCGATTGGCCCACAAGAAAGTCCTTTTCCATCACGACAACGCACCAGCACACACCTCAGCAGTTGTGGTCGCAAAATTAATGGAAATAGGATTCCAACTCGTTTCACATCCCCCCTATTCTCCAGACTTGGCTCCCTCGGACTACTATTTGTTCCCCAATTTGAAGAAATGGCTGGCGGGACAAAGATTTTATTCAAACTAGGAGGTGATTGCAGACACTAATGGATATTTTGCAGACTTGGACAAATCCTATTATTCGGAAGGGATCAACAAACTAGAACATCGTTGGACGAAGTGTATAAGCCTAAAAGGAGACTATGTCGAAAAATAAAAAAGGTTTACCCCAAACACATAAGTAGTTTTTAATTTTGCACGGACTTTTCAAACCAGCCTCGTAAAGGCTTCACCTCGACGTGACGGAAGGAGTTCGTGGCTTTTTTCCATCCTCGAGTTTGAGGCCTTTTTCCGTTCCAGAGATATCCTACTTATTCTAAGACATTTAGGGTCAAGTGTTGATCAATTACCCAAATGAAAGCCAAGGGGTAGTGTGTGGGATAATATTTTTCATAAGAAACCCACGAGGAAAGGTCAAGCAGTAAGTCGGCAAGAATATCAGTTTAAATAAATTAGTTCCTTCCCGCAACGAGTGTTCCTGTCTACTACGTTACACGTGTGTTCCCGAAGCTGGTTTCATCGAAAGTGAACCTGGGACAAACTTTCAATATCGTACCTTTTTAAAGTCGTTCTTCAAACTCAAAATAAGTGATACGAGAAACTATACAACCTTCATAATTCGAATTCAAAGACTATCTGTGAACATGTGCAACTCTCATCGCATAAAAGGTTATTTATTTAGTCTGTTTAATCTTAAGGGTGGAATAATTTTAAGCACCTTTCTCTATGTTTGTTAATATACTTTACTTTGTTTTAGCGTAGTGTTTCACTGAACTCCCGTTCTATTTTATAGAACGTATAAGTTGGACTTTATTCAATTTTCTACCAACAACTAAATAACTCTTCAGTATTTTTTCATTTTTTGAGCCGAAGTTAGATTCCTTCTATTATAAAATAAATGGTGTCCAAAACAGTACAATTAAGCTTTAAACAACTATAGAGATCATTTTCAAAAGGCGTACAAAAATTACCTCCAATCCATATCTCTCCAAAAAAACGGGCTAGCTCAAGTTCTTTTTATTTTTGTTCTCTAAACAAACTTAGTAATAATATCCACCCAATATATTCTTAAAAGTAACAAGATACTCAAGGGGTAAATGATGGTTCTTATATAATAAACTAGCCGGGCCCGCGGCTCCGCTCGCGTGGACTTGATTCACTACTATCGGCACTGCTTATTCCTTATGTTACCCAACGTAATAAAATATCTCCCATTATTTTCTCCTTATCTTCCAATATTTCTCCTTATTTCCCATTATCTTTACATAATTTCCATTATCTAGACTTATCTCTGCTCATCTCCCATTATTTCTCCTTATCTCCCATTATTTCTCCTTATCTCCCATTATCTCACCTTATTTCCCATTATCTAGGCTTATCTCGACTTATCTCCCATTATTTCTCCTTATCTCCCATTATCTCCCCTTATCTCCCATTATCTCACCATAACTCCCATTATCTAGACTTATCTCTGCTTATCTCCCATTAACCCTCCTTATCGCCCATTATTTATACTTATCTCCCATTATCTCACCTTATCTCCCATTATCGAGGCTTATCTCGACTTATCTCCCATTATCTCACCTTATCTCCCATTATCTAGGCTTATATAGAATTATATAGAACATATGTATAAATTTATAAAAACCCGTAAATCGGATAAGTGGTTTTCGAGTGATAAGCGCACTAACGGACAGACAGACAGAGAGACATTGCGTTTTATATATATTTTATTCTTTGCTACATGATATTGTTCCATATTTAATGCTTTAGGAAGTGTATTGCAAGAGAACGCGCTAGCGGCAAACTTTTCTCCGACTTGATTCACTATTATCGTCACTGCTTATTCCTTATGTCACCTAATAAAATATATCCTATAACCTGGCGAGAGAACATACGTATGTTTAAAAAAAAAGCACGTAAATCGGACAAGTGGTTCTCCAGTGATAAGCACACTAACGGACGGGCAGACAGACGGACAAAGAGACATTGCATTTTATATATATTATAGATATTCTCTGCTACATAATATTGTTCCATATTTAATGGTTTGGACCGTGTATTGCAAGAGAACGCGCTAGCGTCAAACTTTGTCCGACTTCATTTACTATTATTGTCACTGCTCATTCCTTATGCTACCTATCGTAATAAAATATAGCCTATAACCTGGCCGGAGAACATATGTATGTTTTAAAAAAAAAAGTACGAAAATCGGATAAGTGGTTCTCCAGTGATAAGCGCACTAACGGACAGACAGACAGACAGAGATACGTTGCATTTTATATATATTATAGATGTAATAAAATATATACCTATAACCTGGTCAGAGAACATATGTATGAATTTAAAAAATCACGTAAATCAGATAAGTGGTTCTCGAGGGATAAGCGCATTAACGGACAGACAGACAGACAGACAGAAAAACATTACATTTTATATATATTATAGATATAGATTATTATTATTATTATATAACCCGACCAAAGAATATAGGTATGAATTTAAAAAAAGACAGGTAAATCGGATAAGTGGTTCACACGTGATAAACGCACTAATGGACAGACAGACAGAGAGACATTGCATTTTATATATATTATAGATTATACATTACAGATATTCTTTGCTACATAATATTGTTCCATATTTAATGATTTAGGCTGTGTATTGCAAAGGCACGCGCTAGCGGCAAACTTATTGCCGACATCATTCACTATTTTACGTCACTGCTCATTCCTTATGCTACCTATCGTAATAAAATATAGCCTATAACCTGGCCAGAGAACATATGTATGTTTTAAAAAAAAAGTACGTAAATCGGATAAGTGGTTCTTCAGTGATAGGCGCACTAACGGACAGACGGACAGACAGACAGACAGAGAGACGTTGCATTTTATATATATTATAGATAAAGTATTTATTTAAATATAAAGAAAACCCAACAAATTTTTAACGACGGAATTATAATAGTAATATCAAGACTTTTGCATTTATTATTTAAAGAACAATTAAGTAAAAATTATACAATACACAATGTTTCACGTTCTCTGATCAGGGAACGTGAAACATTCAGCGGCTTCAGTTGATTTGTATAATAAGAAATTGATTCAACATTTGTAGGTTACATTCGGCAATTTTGCCTTTCGGAAAACTTATTATTTTTCTGACGGAGCTGGGTCTCAATATAAAAACAACTTCAATTTTTCTTCTCTATTCTCGCATGAATCTGAATGTGGTATTAGTGCAGAGCGGCAGTTTGTGGCCACTTCCCGTGGAAACGGGGCTTGCGATAGGATTGGTGGATGCATTAAAAGTGCGGCGAGAACTGCAAGTCTTCAGAGAAATAGTGAAAATCAAATAAAATCTCTCAAACGCTTGTTTGATTAGGCAGTTAATTATTCTAAAAATGTAAGCTTCGATTTTTGTACAGGGCGAGTCAACGATAGAGTAAAGTTTATTATCTCATTTGTTTCGGGAATGACGAAAAAATGTTTAATTACAATAGTTTTAGGGAATGTTAAGGTGCATAGTTTAAAATTATTTTTGAGTATACAGAGTACTTCAAAAAAGTGTAGCCGATATAACATATATTTTTTTAAATGGAACATCTTATTTTCTAATTTATTTTTAAATTCTGCGTAAAATTTTATGACTTTTTTATTGATAATATTATATACCTAAACCTAGTAGTTTTTCTAATATTTCAATTTTTTTTTTTAATTGTAGTTTTCAGTTTTGTAAAAAATTGCCAGTAGCGCCATTGTTTCTGAAGGTGGAATACTCATAATTGGTACGAGGGTTCTATAGAGATAAAAAAAATATATACGTAAAGAAATTTGAGTTAGATCCTACAGGGTGTTCACACCCTGTATAAGGCTGGTTTGAAAAGTCCGTGCAAAAATAAAAAACTACTTATGTGTTTGGGGTAAACCTTTTTTATTTTTCGACATAGTCTCCTTTTAGGCTTATACACTTCGCCCAACGATGTTCTAGTTTGTTGATCCCTTCCGAATAATAGGATTTGTCCAAGTCTGCAAAATATCCATTAGTGTCTGCAATCACCTCCTCGTTTGAATAAAATCTTTGTCCCGCCAGCCATTTCTTCAAATTGGGAAACAAATAGTAGTCCGAGGGAGCCAAGTCTGGAGAATAGGGGGGATGTGAAACAAGTTGGAATCCTATTTCCATTAATTTTGCGACTACAACTGCTGAGGTGTGTGCTGGTGCGTTGTCGTGATGGAAAAGGACTTTCTTGTGTGCCAATCGCGGGCGTTTTTCTTGCAGCTCGGTTTTCAAACGGTCCAATAACGATGAATAATATTCACCTGTAATAGTTTTACCCTTTTCCAGATAGTCGATGAGGATTATCCCTTGCGAATCCCAAAAGACAGTCGCCATAACCTTTCCGGCAGAAGGAACGGTTTTTTCGCCTTTTTTGGTGCAGATTCCCCCTTGGTAACCCATTGTTTAGATTGTTGTTTGGTCTCAGGAGTATAGTAGTGTATCCATGTTTCATCCACAGTGACGAAACGACGCTTAAAGTCCTCCGGATTCTTCTGGAACAGCTGCAAACCATCCTTGCAACACTTCACACGATTCCGTTTTTGGTCAAGCGTGAGCAATCGCGGCACCCATCTTGCGTATACCTTTCTCATGTCCAAATGTTTATGCAAAATATTATGTACCCGTTCAGTCGAGATGCCCACAGCACTAGCAATCTCACGCACCTTAACTCTTCTGTCATCCATCACCATACCATGGATTTGATCAATGATTTCTGGAGTCGTAACCTCCACAGGCCGTCCAGAACGTTCAGCGTCACTTGTGCCCATATGGCCAGTCCGAAAATTTTGAAACCACTTATAAACTGTTCTAATCGAAGGTGCAGAGTCACCATAATGTTTATCAAGCTTCTCTTTAGTCTCCTAAGGCGTTTGTTTTTTGCCTTTCATAAAGTAATGTTTAAACACCACACGAAATTCTTTTTCGTCCATTTCTTGAAAATCACTCGACTTCCTTAATTCACACGAATGCCAAACACAAAGAAATAGACCAATATGGCTGAAACTTGGTGTGCGTTCATTCAAGAGATGCTACTAACTAAACATAACCTCGATACGCGCCGGTGGTGCCATCTCTCGGACTTTGCACGGACTTTTCAAACCAGCCTCGTATTATTATTTTTTCTGATAAATTTTACAAAACCTTCCAACTTTTATTATGTCATATACCTATTTTTAATAGCTTTTGATTTATTTTGAATTTTTCAATTTTTACCCTTGTTTTTAATACACTTACGCTATAGTGAAAACATAAACCAATAGTTAATAATAGTTTCATATAGTTAACTTATCTATGATTAATTATTATGACGTAATAAATGTTCAAAAATATGCCCGTCTACTTGAATACACATGTTTAGTCGTTTTACTATATTTTCCTTCACTTTCCTTACACATGATCGAGGGGGCCACTAAATGAATCCATCCCTACCGATCCATTTTTATTTTATTTATTTTATTTTATTTATTTATTTACGGTACAGGCCCATTAATTAATAAAGACAAAATACAAAAGGTTACAATATAAATGACACTTAAAACTACTTAAAACTAAAGGCTAAAACTAAGAAATTCAGAAAAGAACCCGGATCTGCCTCTTAAAAAGTGATAAGGAGCTGGAGAACAATTCCAGTGATGTGCAGTTGTTTACAATGCCCATAGATCTTGTTATGAAGGTATTAGCTCCGTAGGTTGTCTTATGATAAGGTTTGAAGAAGGACAACGTAGATCTAGTATGTCTAGAGGGTGCATACAAATTAATCTGAGATAAAAGTTCTGGACTATTTACAATGGAATTTAAAATTTTAAAGAACATTACAAGATCACGCTGAACTCACCGTGATACAATTTAATACAGATGTCAGTTTTCAATAACTAAAAGAATCATTGTTAAAGAATTTAAAATTAATATGACGTAGAAATTTACTCTGAACAAGCTCCAAGCTCCTAGCATGGCAAGCAAAAGGTGGGTTCCACAAACATGAGCAATATTCCAAGAGAGGCCTAACCAACAAGCAGTACAGCATTTTTATAGAGGTAATGGATGAAAATTCTGATGAGCAACGCCTAATGAACCCAAGCATCCTCAGAGACCTAGACGTTACCTCGGTTATATGAGGAATAAAACTCAGTGCCGAATCAAACTTAACCCACAGATCCTTAACATTAACCACGGACACGAGGGAAGTCTCATTTATGCTGTAATCAAAAAACAATGAATTGCGCGATCTCGAGAAAGACATAGAGAAGCATTTAGAAGTATTTAAAACCATACCGTTTAACTGACACCAGACACCAAGTCTATCCAAATCACTCTGCAATCCCACACAATCCTCAATCGATCCAACCGCCGTATACAACTTCAAATCATCAGCAAAAAGCAAGAACCTGGAAGACCGAACGCAGTCGGCCACATCATTCAAGAACAGGTTAAACAGCAGAGGCCCCATATGGGAGCCTTGAGGCACTCCTGAGGGCACAGTAATGTTGACAGACTTAAAATTATTAGCTCGAACCACTTGAACTCTGCCACACAAATAACTCCTAATCCAGCCCAACAGTGGACCCGATATGCCACGGTTATTGAGCTTCTTAAGAAGAACATCATGGTTGACCCTATCAAAGGCCTTAGAGAAATCGGTATAGATGGAATGTACCTCAGATCCACTCTCCAAGGTCCTCGACAGGTAGTCCGTATAGGAAATCAAGTTCAATTCAGCAGACTTGCTTCTCTGAAAACCAAACTGTTCATCTATTATAGATGGTCCCAAGTTAGATGCCAATACTTTAGTTACTAGGTTTTCAAATAATTTAGGAACAGTACTCAAAATACTTATTGGCCTATAGTTTGCGATATCTGCCCTGTCCCCTGACTTGAATACCGGGGTGACAAAACTGGTCTTCCAATAGTCAGGAAAGTAACCCTTCTCCAATGACCGGTTAAACAACATGCATAATGGTCGCGATAATACGAAGCTACATGCCTTTAGTAATCCAGGAGGTAAACCATCAGGACCAGACCCCTTTCTGTGATCCAACCTCGAGAGCCCCTCGTAAATTTCAGAAATTGAAATCTTAAATTTGAAGATATTATGAATATTAGTAGAGGGTAAGGCTGGATAATCTAGTAACTCATCAGAGTAAACAGAGCCGAAGTAACTTGCAAAAAGATTAGCCACATCAATGCCCATGTCCACAGATTGTTCATTATAAAACATCCTAGGAGGAAGGTCATTTGTGCCACGCTGTGCACCAACAAAGTCCCAAAAGCTTTTCACGTTATCTCTGATAGAGAGTTCAATGTTGGAGATATAATCAACATGGCACCTGCGTGATAAATTCTTACACTGTGATCTTAAAGCAGAGAAGTAATAATAGTCCTGAGGTTCCCCAGATGATCTAAACCTCTTGTGTGCTTCTTTTTTACGAATTATTAAGTTTTTTCAACTCAGGAGAAAACCACCTAGGGAATTTTCTACTAGATACCTTCTTTAACGGAACATACAAATCTATGGCCCTATAAAGTACATCATAAAAAATATTCAACATCTTTTTTTTTTTTATGGGTCTAGCACACGTGCTACAGGGAAATCTCTAAAGCGCTACAGGAGCGACACATGTGCGGAGAAAGCGATTCACGTTGTTCTTGAATCGCTGTAGATTGTACTCGATGGGAAACACAGTCCTGGGCAAACTATTCCAAAGGTATGAGGTTCTCCATATAAAAGACTGCTTGAAAAGCGTTGTACGAGGAGTAACAAGCTGAACCTCATACGAATGTGAAGTATTAGCGCGACGTGTACTCCTAACATGCACCGCTCTGGGAGGAATTAAGCGGGCCACATCCTTCGAACACTTTCCATGAAAGTACTTATAGAATAGGCTCAAGTCGCCAACCGTTCTTCGATGTTCCAGCGAATCAAGGCCGTCGGTCAGTTCCGGGTGTCCAATCAGACGAACAGCTCTTCTCTGGATAGAATCCAACAAATGCAGTGTGTGTTTGGGAGCGGAGCTCCAAACATGGGAGCAGTATTCCATAGTTGGTCGAATTTGAGCTTTGTAAAGAATTAACAGTTGTTGTGGAGTGTAAAGCTTTCTGGTTCGAAGCAATATTCCCAACTTTTGAGAAGCTCTCCTTGCTATGCCTGCAACATGTTCATGCCAGGACATATTTGCTCCCAAATTAACGCCTAACAGATTGAGTGACGATGTTAGAGGGATGGAGTGCCCCCCCATAACTATGTCGGGTTCTGCGACGTTAACTTTTTTAGAAAAAACTGCCGCCTGGGTTTTTGTAGCGTTAAATTCCACTTGGTTACTGTCACCCCAAGATAGAATTTCTTCCAGGTCTTTGTTAAGTTGAATGACTTCCTGCTGTCTGCGGATATTCGTCTGAGTAGTCGATGTCCGAGCATTCAAAGTGAATGAAGAGATAAATGTACTGTCATCTGCAAAGCTGTAGATTGGATTCTCGGTCTTTTCCAGCAGATCGTTAATATAAATAAAGAAGAGAGTAGGAGATAGTATGGAACCTTGGGGCCCACCGGCGTTGATAGTGAAGGTGTTAGAAAGAAATCCGTCGACTGCCACTCGTAAAGAACGCTCTCTGAGGAAACATGAGAGCCACAAACAGAACTTTTCAGACATACCATAAGAACGTAACTTAGCCAACAGCCCATCGTGCCAAACACGGTCAAATGCCTTGGATATGTCAAGAGCAACCGCTCGAGATTCTCCAAAGTGTTCAATTGCGTTGTTCCAAACATGTGTTACATAAGTCAGAAGATCTCCTGTTGATCTATTTTTACGAAAGCCATATTGGTGATCACTAATAATGTTGAATCCTTCAAGATATTTTAGAAGATGCTGATTGATAGCCTTTTCCATGACTTTCGATATTATTGAGAGTAGTGCGATTGGTCGGTAGTTATTTGGCAAGGTCTTCTTGCCTTTTTTAGGTATCGGCTGAACTGTGGCACATTTCCAGCAGGAAGGAAATATTCCCTTTCTGTAGGATAGGTTGAAAAGTCTACAGAAAACTGGTGTTAGTTCCCTTGCACAGTTCTTGAGAACTATGGTATTCCGTCAGCGCTAGAAGCCTTTTTGGTGTCTAGCTTCATCAAAATACGTTTTATGAAACGCTGTCTGAAGACAATATCGGGCATCCTTGACCGCACTATGGGAATAGTAGGTGGTGTTTTTCCTTGGAAATCGACAGTAGAATGTGAAGAGTGAGTGAAGAGTTCAGCCAACAAGTTCGCTTTCTCAACAGGTGTCGTTGCAATAGAATTATCTGGCCGTGTGAGTGGTGGTATGGTGGATTTGGTGAAATTTTGACTAACTGCCTTAGCGACTGACCAAAAGGACCTGGAATTGCCGGGACAAGCGAGACGTTTGCTTCTAATCCGTTGATTGTGTACCTCCTTGGTTTCGTCTATCATTTCTTTGCATCTGTTCCTGGCACAAACAAAGATGTTACGATTTATGGTGTTAGGATCTTCACGCCACTGTCGGTATGCAAGATGTTTAGAAGCAACAGCTTCTTTGCATTTTAGGTCAAACCAAGGCTTGCCGTTGGAAGGGCATTTCTTCGAAAAAGGGATGTAAGCCTCCATACCGGCCAAAATAACATCGGAAACCCTGGCGCAGTCAGATGGGTCGTCGGATCGAAAACAAACGTCCAACCAAGGGAAAGTTCGAAAATATTCCATGAGATCTTCCCATTTAGCAGATTTGTAGTGCCAAATCTTGCGCGGTTTGGGCGCCTCTCTATAACTGATTGGTAGAATACTCGATGTCGAAAGTAGTCTATGGTCGGAAGAACCTAACGGCGGATTTACGCTGACCGTGTAAATCTCCGGATTGGTGGTTAAAAACAGATCAAGAAGACTGGCGAACTCTCCGTCTCGATCAGGGATCCGTGTTGGTTCATCAATAAGCTGAGTCAAGCCACAACTGATTGAAAATGATTCGGCTTCACGACCTTGTTCATCGGTAGTATTTGAATATTTAAGCCAGTTGATGTTGTGGACATTAAAGTCGCCCAGGATGGCAATTTCGGCATTTGGATAGTTAATTTGTAAATGATCGATGGTGTCTGCAAGAGAAGCGAAAAGTGTTCTAAAGTTAGTATCACTTGGTGGTCGATAGAGGATACAGATGAACCTTGTGGTTGGTTGAGTCGTTATTTTTAACCACATAACATCAAAGTTGGGGGGCTCCAGAGCCTCTTCTCCTTGGCAAGAGAGGTCGCTTCTGACATAAAGACAGATTCCAAAGTTACGCCTAAATCGGGAATAGAAATCGTACCCAGGATAAAGATAGTTTACTGTGCTGGTCGATGAACTGACCTTAGTTTCACAGAGACCGAGTACATGAGGTTTATTTGATTGCAGGTGTGGGTGCACTGAATTTATGTTCGAATTTAAACCTCGTATGTTGCAAAAATTCATTTTGAAATTCTGTTCTCTGCATGTCGACGCCCCTGAACCAGCCCCCACCCGGAGATCCGAACGGGGGGCTATTTTACCTCCGGAATTTTTTGTATCCAGGTGCCTCATCATGCTATTTGGTCCCACAGTCCGGGACATCGGCACAGCCACGAAACGTTAAGCAACTTCACGCAGCCTAAGCCGATGCGATGGTATCACACCGGGCGATGCTGGTGGGATCTGGGCATCTACCATCTAGGTTGTTCTTTAAGTCGCCTCCTACGACAGGCAGAACATACCGGGGGAGATATTCTATCCCGCCCCCCCACGGGTTGGGTCTGGTTAACCCCCCGGTTATGGGTAACGATCGTTTAAAAATTCCCGAACTTTCCGGTGGTAATGAGCAGGACCTCTGTCTTGTTGAATCCACATTTGTTCCCTTTCAAAGTTATCAACTTCTTCAAGAAGCTGCGGTTATTCGTTTTGCAAAAAATTTAGATATCTAGGCCGTTAAGCGGCTCGCGAAAAAAATATGGACCAATAATTTGAAAATTTAATATTTCATACCATACATTAAGCGACCAGTGGTTTTGGTTTTGAACTTCCCGGACCCAAAATGGATTAACTGTTGAATAATAATGCATGTTATGGCTGTTCACTGCTCCGTTACTGCGAAAAGTAGCTTCATCAGAAAACACTATTTTGGATAAAAAGATTTGGATCGGCCTCTATTGCTCCATTCATGGTGGTACAAAAGTTTACTCGTCGTTCAAAATCACGGTCTTGAAGTTCTTTGTGTAGTTCCATATGAAAGGGATGATACTTGTATTTTCTCGTGGTGCGATTAGCCGTAGATTGGGATGTGTCAGACAAGTCAGCTAGTTGACTGCTGCTAACCTAGGGTTTATCTTTAACATGAAGTAAAATTCTTTTTCCTTATTGGTAGCTTTCTGGTTTACTAATTTCAGTTTCGTATACTCAACGCTACCACTACCATCAAACCGTTCCATTAAGCACTGAAAAGATTTTCTAGATGGTATACGTCTATTAGGGTACTTCGCTCCGTAAAGCCTTACTGCCAAAAGACAATTTTTTCCCGCCTCGCTCAGTATACAAACCACTTCAATTAATTCATTTTTAGGAAAATTCATAACTATTACCTTTATACGTCACTTACTACAACAAATTAAACTATTTTTACTTACTTAATAGACACGTCAAAACTTGACAATGCCTACATTTTTGTTTTGTCTTGGCAACTATGATGTTATAGCGTAACAAGGGTAAAAATTGAAAAATTCAAAATAAATCGAAAACTATTAGTAATAGGTATATGAAGTACTTAATAAAAGTTGGAGGGTTTTGTAAAATCTATCAGAAAAAATAATAATATAAAGTGTGGTCCATTTAAAAAATTGAGATTTTTCAATTTAAAATAGTCGAAATGCATAAATTTATTTTGAACACCCTGTAGCACCTAACTCGAATTTCTTTACACATATCTTTTTTTCTATCTCTATAGAACACTCGTACCAATTATGAGTATTCCACCTTCAGAAACAATGGCGCTACTGGCAATTTTATACAAAACTGGAGACTAGTATTTAAAAAAAAAATGAACTACTAGGTTTAGGTATACGAGGCTGGTTTGAAAAGTCCGTGCAAAGTCCGAGAGATGGCACCACTGGCGCGTATCGAGGTCATGTTTAGTTAGTAGCATCTCTTGAACGAACGCACACCAAGTTTCAGCCATATTGGTCTATTTCTTTGTGTTTGGCATTCGTGTGAATCAAGGAAGTCGAGTGATTTTCAAGAAATGGACGAAAAAGAATTTCGTGTGGTGATTAAACATTACTTTATGAAAGGCAAAACGCCTCAGGAGACTAAAGAGAAGCTTGATAAACATTATGGTGACTCTGCACCTTCGATTAGAACAGTTTATAAGTGGTTTCAAAATTTTCGGACTGGCCATATGGGCATAAGTGACGCTGAACGTTCTGGACGGCCTGTGGAGGTTACGACTCCAGAAATCATTGATCAAATCCATGATATGGTGATGGATGACAGAAGAGTTAAGGTGCGTGAGATTGCTAGTGCTGTGGGCATCTCGACTGAACGGGTACATAATATTTTGCATAAACATTTGGACATGAGAAAGCTATCCGCAAGATGGGTGCCGCGATTGCTCACGCTTGACCAAAAACGGAATCGTGTGAAGTGTTGCAAGGAGGGTTTGCAGCTGTTCCAGAAGAATCCGGAGAACTTTAAGCGTCGTTTCGTCACTGTGGATGAAACATGGATACATTACTATACTCCTGAGACCAAACAACAATATAAACAATGGGTTACCAAGGGGGAAACTGCACCAAAAAAGGCGAAGACCGTTCCTTCGGTCGGAAAGGTTATGGCGACTGTCTTTTGGGATTCGCAAGGGATAATCCTCATCGACTATCTGGAAAAGGGTAAAACTATTACAGGTGAATATTATTCATCGTTATTGGACCGTTTGAAAACAGAGCTGCAAGAAAAACGCCCGCGATTGGCCCACAAGAAAGTCCTTTTCCATCACGATAACGCACCAGCACACACCTCAGCAGTTGTGGTCGCAAAATTAATGGAAATAGGATTCCAACTCGTTTCACATCCCCCCTATTCTCCAGACTTGGCTCCCTCGGACTACTATTTGTTCCCCAATTTGAAGAAATGGCTGGCGGGACAAAGATTTTATCCAAACGAGGAGGTGATTGCAGACACTAATGGATATTTTGCAGACTTGGACAAATCCTATTATTCGGAAGGGATCAACAAACTAGAACATCGTTGGACGAAGTGTATAAGCCTAAAAGGAGACTATGTCGAAAAATAAAAAAGGTTTACCCCAAAGACATAAGTAGTTTTTATTTTTGCACGGACTTTTCAAACCAGCCTCGTATAACATTATTAATAAAAAAAGTTATAAAATTTTACGAAGAATTTAAAAATAAATTAGAAAATAGGATGTTCCATTTTAAAAAAAAAACATGTTATATCGGCCACACTTTTTTCAAAGTACCCTGTATACTCAAAAATAATATTAAACTGTGCATCTTAACATTCCTTAAAACTCATTCCCGAAACAAATGAGATAATGAACTTTACTCTATCGTTGACTCACCCTGTACAAATAAAGAATGTCAAGCTTACGAAAACATTTATCAATCGAAGCATCGAACTTGTAAAGCTACATCTAAGACTCGACTATTCCATGTGTTTATACCGAACGAAATTAACCAATTGATGTGCAAAATATTTTTTAGTTCTGAAGAAGCAGTAACAGTTAATGTTTGAAATAATTTAATATGTATTGTATAATTTTTACTTAATTGTTCGTTAACTAATAAATGCAAAAGGTCTTGATATTACTATTACGATTCCTTCGTTAAAAATTAACGAGTTTTTCGAGAGCGTCAGCGTTAGCGCCTCGCCCGTTAAAGTCCACGAGCGCGTTGGAGGCCGCGCGTCATCAGAAAAATATTAATAACTTCTTTAATATAAGAGCTTACTATATATTTTTTTAATTTACTCAGTGGCGTTTTACGCATTAAAGAGTGCGATCTCATTTTCAAGTGAAACCGAGAACGTGGTTTAACTCAGCAATTGTTTAAAAAAATTGTTTATAACTGTAATAAATTAAATTTTTACAACTGCATGAATTTAAGTGAAAAGTATAAACATTTAGCTTCATTTTAAAAAAAATTAACTCAATTATCTCGATTAATTACCGAAATATGAATAAATGAAAAGTTCTGTACATAAATATTTAACTAGCGTAAAATTTATAGGTTAAAAGGTACTTGTACCTCTATCGAAAAATACAGTTATCTTTAAAATCAGAGAAAAAAATTTCAGGTGGTCCGTTTTACTTATTTTGACCTAACTGTAACAAGTTACCTGAATGTGGCGCCTGAAATTTAATCGTTGGATAGTCTAACCACAGGTCGACCACCGATACATATCTGACGCTTCACGCACCAACGCACAAAATTACATGATAATGTTAAAAATGTTTCTTACCTTAATTGTTTTTGTAGTTCTTTTAAATTATAAATATCGGTCTTCAGTTTTTGATTGTCTAGCCTCAGACTCGACATTGCTTCATCCTCTTCATCCGATTCTGAATCGCTTATAATAATCACTGGAGACGGTTTAATCTTATCTCGCAACGTCTGATTCTCTTTTTCTAATGTTTTTATTTGGTCTTCTCTGATATCTAACATTTGGCCAAATATCTGAAAAAAAAGAACGTACATGCGAAGGTGTCTTTTTAGTGTTCCGTACGGAACACTTATAAGATCACTTCGGTGTCTGTCCGTCTGTCTGTCTCTCTGTCCGTCTGTCACACCCGATTTTCTCCGAAACTATTTGTCATAGAAAGTTGAAATTTGGTAATAATATAGGAATTGATCGCCTCATCAGAGCCATGTAGTTTTGAAAGTTAAATTTTGACTTAAGGGGTTAGTTTTGGGGGGTGAAATTGGAAGTGAAAAAAAAAAATGTTTACTAGGTAATCGAGTGTGATATTAAATGAAAGCTTGTGAAAACACGAGTAAAAAATATATATATAATGTAATACTTGCGCACACTTTTCTTTGTATTATTTTTAAAAAATCGCGAAAAATCGTTGTCCACCCGCCTTATCTCGAAAAGTACTTATCAAAAAATTTTGAAAAAATTCTGGAATATTTTCCACGGGGTGTAGATTGAACGAAAATTATCACTAGTGCATTACCTGTAATAATTTATCTGGTATATAAAAAAAAAAACAGAAATTTCAAGGTCATCAATTTTCAGTAAAGATTGGAAATAAACTTTGTTGAAAACTCATTTGGGGTGTGTTTTGTGAAGTCACTGATCATTTTATACTTTCGTTACAAATTTTTTTATTTTAAAAGCAATCAATGTACGGAACACTAATTGCGCAAGTTCAACTTGCACTTGACCGGCTATTTCAAATTGTGTGCAAATTTCTTGATTGTTAAAATACTGTCACTGAAATTTTTTACGAGCCCGTTGTATTTTCCAGTTTTTGCGATTTGTTTTCTCTCGAAAAATGAGTGTAAGTAATTTGAGCAAAGCGCAGTGACAAAGTTTCTCCATACAGAGGGAATTGAACCAAAACATTCGTATATCATTAAACAGTCAATCACATCATACGCCAATAAAAAATTGTCAAACAAAGCTGATTGTTTTCTGTAACGTGTTGATGACCTGGTGCGGCATTAATATGGCAAAGTTCTTGCTTTGAAGTGTTGTAGAATTGAAGATTAGTGTCTCAATAAAAATTTACAAACATTAATACAGGTACAGGTTAGATAGTCTACATTAGTCGCGAAACTATACGAGAGTGTTTTCTAATCACACAAAAAAATTGCTCGGTTGTCAAATTTTTTCGCTATAACGAAATTTTGTACGAGTTCGTTGCAATTTGCACTTTTTATGATATTTTTTCTTCCAAAAATTTAGAGCATGAAGCAGTGATATAAATTTCTCAACCAAAAGTTTTTCACGAAAGAATGTCTCAGGTCTACGGTAATGATGACCCATCTTATTTTCGACTAAAATTTTGGTCTAAACAGTTTCAATGGGGAAAACCATTACTCTTCTTAAGGATTTCCTGCTGTCAAACCGACGAATGAGAATCGGAGTGCTTGCCAAGAAGCTGGCGTATATTTATCTAAGAATGTGCAAGAAGATTTAGAGACGAAGTTTCTCGATCATCGTTTCCACAAAGGATTCTCAAACTCCTTAATCCAGAGCAGAAACTGGCAAGGAAAGACATTTCTCAAGAACACTTGCCCATTTTAGGAAACAACCTATAAAGAAGCATCATACATTTTAAAATGGACGAAACCACATCACTAACATACCATTAAACAGAGGAGTGCGACAAGGAGATACGATCTCAACTAAATTGCTTACGATAGTCCTTGGATACTTCTTTAGGAGTTAAATTGGGATGAGAAGGGCACAAAGTTGAGTCACTTTAGGCTTGCGGATGACATAGTCGTGATAGCTAACAACACCAATGAGCTACAGGAAATGTTAAACCAGTTGAATGTAGCCTCTGCAAGGGTAGATCTTAAAATGAATTAAAACAACTAAATTAATGAGTCCTGTAGATACCAACATACAGATAGGAAAATAGGAAAAGAGAATGCGTCAACGTGTCTATCCTCTTAGGTCACAGAGAGTTATGGAGAGAAGTATGCTTGGAATCTCCCTTAGGGATAGACTTCATAACGAGCAGATAAGGAGACGAACCAAAGTCAATGCCAACTTTGGAGGCGGCAAGGATGAAGTGGTGATGGGCGGGTTATGTGGCTAGAGAGAAATGGGTACACAAGAATGGAGACCCAGGGAAACAGAAAGAAGGGTGGAACATCTGCACAAACGATGGCAGCGGACAAACAGTGGTTAAGGGTAACAAAACGGGAGCATGGAAGAGATTTGAAGAGACCTACGTCCAGGAGTAAACAAACATGGGTTGAGAAGAAGAAAACAAAGAGAACGAGTTAGTTTTCGCGAATTGTCACAGATAACTTGGTTTTTTTTATTGGGATCATCCCACGAAGTAGGAGTTAATGCGACGCACAGTCATCAACTTCCTTAATCAGAATTAAAATATTTGGCTTTCGTTCCTCAATCCAACACTTTCCAGTAACAAGACACAAAACACTCTATTCCAAAACATACATCTCCCCGAGTGTCTCCGAAGACTAGAAGTCATAAAGATTGCAGGGGGATTGTAGCCTTTCCATACATTAGATTTTCTTTGGCCAATCAAAGATCCTTGCAACAAATTCCTTTTTCTAGCCTAGGAAAATTCGGGAGTCCATCGAAATATCTAAACATCCCAATAACCTTAATCGTGACACTGGTATTTACTTCTCATCAATCTGGGAGCAAAAGCTCCTCTTACCCCCACCCCGGTCCACTAATACGAAAAGGCATGTGCAAGCCGAATTAATCAGTTTCTTACTAGGGGATGCGCCCCTGCCTACGTGAATCGCCTTGAATTTCCTCCCACCCCCCTCCTTATATGGGAGGAATTCAAGTCCAAACCCTAAATCCATCCCACAAGCCACGATATCCCTACCCCCTCTCAAACCACCTTCCAACCCGCCATAAGCCAGCGTGGAAGATAAACGCTGTTAAACCCTCATGTCTACAGAAGAAGAGAAATGGCCGCGAGTTCCCGGCGGACTGCAAACCTCTAACCAAAGCAGAGGTTGGAATAGGATGCAGACCAGGGGTGCGAAGAATCTCCGGGTTAATAGAGACTGTCGTAAGTTGATAAGATTGACAATCGGTACGGTTAATGTGCAAACACTACTTAAAGACGCAGATATATACCAATTAAAAGAGGAATTGAAGAAGATCCATTGGGACATAGTTGGCCTATGTGAAACTAGAAGAACAGGAGAAAACTGTGTAACACTAACGTCAGGCCATATCTTATATTGTAGAGGGACGGAAAATGAAAGTAAACGAGGAGTGGGTTTCATAATAGACAAGAATATTGCATCACAAATCACAAAATTTCAGGTTACATCAGAAAGAATAGCTGCTGTCACAATAAAAATATCCGATAAAATGTATCTAATGTTATGCCCCAACGTCATCCTACCCTGAAGAAGAGGTTGAAATATTCTACGAAGAATTATCATCAATCATCACCAGAAACAAAAACACATACACAATAATTACTGGCGACTTCAATGCCAAACTGTAAAATAAGCAAGATGGCACAGAAAAAATTTGGGAGTTCTCAGCTTCGATGAGAGAAATGAACGAGGACAAATGCTTCTTGACTTTCTAACCAACAACCAATTATTTGCCATAAATTCGTTCTTCAAAAAGAAGAAACAACCAAAGGGGACTTGGGCTAGCCCCGATCGAAATACAAAAAACGAGATCGACTATATCATCTCCACAAGAAAACATATAATTGAAGATGTCAGTGTACTCAACTCATTCAAAATATCAACCGACCACAGACATGAAGACAAAACACAAAATAAATCCCTACAAGTATTAACAGATAATTTGACAACATCAATAAAAGAAGTAGCAAATGCAGTGGCCAAAAGGGAACCAAATAAAACGGATAAACTTAGTGCAGAAACAAGAGAATTAATAGATAGGAGAAATAAATTATCACGTAGAGACAATAACTTAGAGGAATTCAGGAGAGTCTCTAAAGAAACAAGAAGGTTAATCAGAAAGCTTACAAAACTGAGGTACAAATAGCAATAGAATATAACAAGAATCTAAGATGTCTAAAAAGTGGAGGAAGAAAAAAAAATCATCAGTCTAAGGGATAAGGAAGGAATTGAAACAAGAAAGAGACAGGAAATAATAAGAATTGCAGAAACTTTTTATAAAGATATATACACTTTCCAACTTTATGAGGATCAGGAATATAGAACAACGACAGGGAAGATAATGAATGTCGGAAGATATGCCTGATATTGATAAAGATGAAATCATGTTGGCCTCATCGAGTATGAAAAACTGCAAAGCACCAGGGGAGGATGAGATAACAGTGGGGATGCTAAAAGAGGGAGGAGACGAACTTCTGTCGAGAACGTGCCAATTATTCAACGAGTACTTGAGAACTGGAGGAATACTAGATGCGTGGATTAATGCGATAGTTGTTCTCCTACACAAGAAAGGGGACAAAACAAATCTGGAGAACTATAGTCCTATTAGTTTACTTTCACATGTGTATAAGTTCTTCTCCAAAATTATAACAAACCGAGTTTCTAGAAAATTAGATGATTACCAGTCTGTAGAGCAGACGGCGTTTAGGAGAAATTTTAGCATTTGTGATCATCTTTTAACAATGAGAATAGAAAAGTTAGTTGAATATTGGGCAATTATAAATAGTCTGAAAAAGACACGAATTGACCACAGATACATAGAAATAATAAAGAATATTTATGAAAAGGCAACATCAACTATTAAACTGCACATAGATACAGAAAAAATTAATATTCTCAGAGGAATTAGACAAGGAGACATCATTTCACCAAAATTATTCAATTCAACTTTAGAAGAGGTATTCAAAAATCTACAATGGCAAGACAAGGGTACTGAAATAAACGGAAGCAGACTGAATAACTTAAGTTTCGCTGATGATGTAGTCATCACAGCTGAAAATCCGGGTGATTTGCAGCATATGATAGAAGAATTAGAACAGAAATCAAGTAAAGTTGGTCGAAAAATGAATCTGAAGAAGACCAAATAACATACATAATAATTAAAAACTATCAAATTGAAAATGTCGAAAAATACATTTATCTGGGTCACCGAATACAACTGGAAACAGAAAACCAAACAAGTGAAATACATAGAAGGAGAAGGCTGGCATGGTCTGCATTCGGAAAATTATCAATTTTCCGAATACTTAAAAATAAGAACATTGCCTTAAAGCTTAGATCGAAAGTATTCGATTAATGTGTTCTTCCGGATGTCAGGCTTGGACTTGGACAAAGCAAACCCTAAAAAGAATAACAGTTACACAAAGAGCTATGGAGAGGCAAATGATTGGCAGACAGGAGGACCAATGAATGGATTAGACGAACAACAGGAATGACAGATGCTGTTGAAACAATCACCACTTTAAAGTGGAATTATGCAGGACATATCGCGAGATGCACCGACTCAAGATGGAACATCATCCTTCATTGGAGACCGTATACCGGGAAGAGAAAAAGGGGACGTCCACCAACAAGCTGGACAAAGTTGACTGACGGGCGGAACTGGAACAGAGAAGCGCAAAATAGAGCCCAATGGGATAGAATGAGGGAAGCCTATGTTCACAAATGGACGGTTGATATGGGCCTTCGAGATTAAGATTACTAGATTTCGAAGAAGCTCTAAGAACCCGGCAGGATAACCGGCAAAACGTCAGCATCACTTTTTCAATCGACACAAGAGAAATCCAGAACTGTACCTATAAAAATTAATTGTGTTTTAAGTTCTGCTAGTTTCCTTTTGTAGCTAAGCAGATACAGTCGGTCAATAAGGAACGTATCGCCTATAACTTGTAGTCGGCAAAAGAAACTTCTTTTTTTGGAGGGGTTATTGTTGGCACACCTGCAAACAACGCTTTGTGGAAAGAGATTCATTTCTAACCTTATTTATGGTTAAATAGTACATTATTACATTCTAGAACTAATGGAGAAAAGAGGGTTACACAAAAACTGAGGTAACAAAAGATACAGACTACTCATACAAACACAGATCGAAATTCGAACAACTAAAGATAGGAGGAATGGTGACAGATATAAAGAGATAGAGGAGTTACAGAAAAAGTATAACAGCCTTAATACCTATAGAAAAATCAAAGACTTCACTGGAACTAGATGGCGTTTAGTAAAGCAGAATGGGAGCGCTCAGAAGCAATATCGATCGAGCATGGAGTAAGGCAGGATTGTGTCTTGTCTCTACTACTGTTTAATATATACTCTGAGCCTTCAGAGAGGCTCTGGAAGAGGTTGATGGAGAAATACTGCTTAATGGGGAGCGAATAAATAATATTCGTTATGCTGACGATACGGCGGTTATGGCTGATAATTTAAAGGGTCTAGAACATCTTATGACAAAAATAAACAAAGTCAGTAATCGATACGGCCTAGAACTTAATACCAGCAAAACAAAGTACAAGGTAACCAGCAAGTCTTCGGTTCCTGTTACCTTGTTAATGGTTAACAATCAACAAATACAAAGAACTCCACAATATTCATATCTAGGTACCATGATAAACGAAAAGTGGGATCATTCGCAGGAAATTCGTTGATGTATCGAAAAAGCTAGAGCAGTGTTTCTCAAAATGACTTTTCAAAAGCTCAGCAATAAAATTAAGCACGAAAATAAGACGCCTAAGTTGTTATGTCTTCAGTGTCCTTCTTTACGGTATGGAATCTTGGACGCTGACTGAAGCCACTTCTAAGAAACTTGAGGCATTTGAATTATGGCTATATCGCAGAATTCTGAAAATTTCTTGTGCTGACCATATTAACAACGAGGATGTCTCTTACATCGCATGAACAAGAAACTGGAAATTATGGAAACTGTTAAAGTAGGAAAATTGAAGTATTTAGGACGCGTAATGAGAAATTCCCACAAATATGGATTATAACATTTTTTCCTAGATTTTAAGATCATGTTACGACACTGTTTTTCTCCCTATAATTTATATTTTTTTTCCATTTTTATATTTATTGCAGTGATTTCAACTTTTGAGCAGTGTAGCTTAAAACAGTGTTTTAAATTTTTGAGCAGTTTAATTTAAATTTTATAGTGTGCATTGCGGGTTGACTACTGGACTCTTTAATTTGCACTGAATGTGATGACTGTGTGATTAGCTATACATTTGTATCCGGGAAGGAAGCCATTTTAAAGACGTTACTTTAAGGAAGGGAGAACAATATTTAAGCGTGCGGATGGCATTGTTCAAGGCTTTTTCCAGCCGAGATGTAGTAAAGGCTTTTTCCAGCCGGCTTTTTCCACCATATAGCCGCCGTAGTTTATTAGTGATATGGTAGTGCAGAGACGGTTTTTAGCTTTGAAGTTCAAGGCGTTTTCCTTGAAATATCCTGCTTATTCCCAGACAAGAAATGTTTAGCAGCCCAAAGGGAACTGGGGTAGCCAAGGTGGAGACATCAGTGTTATGAATATCTCACCAGGACAGGCCAAAAAAAAAACTCATAGAAAAACCGTAAGTCATCAGTATATCAATCCATAGACCTAGTTCCTGCTGACAAGTGCGTTTACATCGTCTATTCAGCACGTGTAACTCGTGAAGTTAATTCCACGAACTTTTAACATCGTGTTTAGCTAAGCCTTTAATTAGAATCCTGATTTAAAGACTCTATATAATCGTACCATCTACTAGATTAAGGGATTTTATTTAGTAGTAGTAATTTTAAAGTGTAGCGAAGTTAGAACTTTTAATTTTGTCATTAATAAACCCTTTTCTTTATTTAAATCTAGCGTTTCACTGAATCACCCGTTTTATCTTTCAAGACACAACGGTTTGTACCATATTATTTTTTTTTTAACAACTACATAACCCTTCAGTATTTTTCATTTTTTTGAGCTGAAGTTAGATTCTTTTTATTTTAAAATGAATGGTGCCCAAAATCTGTACAACCAAAATTTTAAACAACTATAGAGACTATTTTCAAAAGACGTACAAAAATTATCTCTTATCCATATTTCTCTACCAAAAAACTGAGCTAGTTTATGTCTAATTTCTTTAGTTTTTTCAGTATTAATATCCACTCAATCCATTCTCAGAAATTAAGATATACGTAAGAGGCAAATAACGACTTCTATTTAATAAATAATATATTTATTAAAAGCAACGAAGTTAAGACGTTTCAAAATTGCGCTTCAACGTGCGGGCGTTTTTTTTGATAGTACAAAATTGCGCCCAAACGAGAGGTAATTTTTTTAACACGCAACAGGATTACTACAGCAAATACTCCAAGGAAAGGATTTTGGAAAAAGGGAACCAGAACGCAGACGTATCTCCTGGCTAAACTATCTCCGAAATTGGTTCTCAACACATACGAGGCTGGTTTGAAAAGTCCGGGCAAAAAAAAAAACTACTTATGTGTTTGGGGTAAACCTTTTTTATTTTTCGACATAGTCTCCTTTTAGGCTTATACACTTCGTCCAACGATGTTCTAGTTTGTTGATCCCTTCCGAATAATAGGATTTGTCCAAGTCTGCAAAATATCATTAGTGTCTGCAATCACCTCCTCGTTTGAATAAAATCTTTGTCCCGCCAGCCATTTCTTCAAATTGGGAACAAATAGTAGTCCGAGGGAGCCAAGTCTGGAGAATAGGGGGATGTGAAACGAGTTGGAATCCTATTTCCATTAATTTTGCGACCACAACTGCTGAGGTGTGTGCTGGTGCGTTGTCGTGATGGAAAAGGACTTTCTCGTGGGCCAATCGCGGGCGTTTTTCTTGCAGCTCGGTTTTCAAACGGTCCAATAACGATGAATAATATTCACCTGTAATAGTTTTACCCTTTTCCAGATAGTCGATGAGGATTATCCCTTGCGGATCCCAAAAGACAGTCACTATAACCTTTCCGGCCGAAGGAACGGTCTTTGCATTTTTTGGTGCAGATTCCCCCTTGGTAACCCATTGTTTAGATTGTTGTTTGGTCTCAGGAGTATAGTAATGTATCCATGTTTCATCCACAATGACGAAACGACGCTTAAAGTCCTCCGGATTCTTCTGGAACAGCTGCAAACCATCCTTGCAACACTTCACACGATTCCGTTTTTGGTCAAGCGTGAGCAATCGCGGCACCCATCTTGCGGATAGCTTTCTCACGTCCAAATGTTTATGCAAAATATTATGTACCCGTTCAGTGGAGATGCCCACAGCACTAGCAATCTCACGCACCTTAACTCTTCTGTCATCCATCACCATATCATGGATTTGATCGATGATTTCTGGAGTCGTAACCTCCACAAGCCGTCCAGAACGTTCAGCGTCACTTGTGCCCATATGGCCAGTCCGAAAATTTTGAAACCACTTATAAACTGTTCTAATCGAAGGTGCAGAGTAACCATAATGTTTATCAAGCTTCTCTTTAGTCTCCTGAGGTGTTTTGCCTTTCATAAAGTAATGTTTAATCACCACACGAAATTCTTTTTCGGCCATTTCTTGAAAATCACTCGACTTCCTTGATTCACACGAATGCCAAACACAAAGAAATAGACCAATATGGCTGAAACTTGGTGTGCGTTCATTCAAGAGATGCTACTAACTAAACATGACCTCGATACGAGCCGGTGGGGCCATCTCTCGGACTTTGCACGGACTTTTCAAACCAGCCTCGTACTATCGGTATTTTCAGAGCTGCAGTGGATAAAGTAATAATGGCCAGAATAATTGCCAATATTCGAACCGAACAGGCACTTTAAGAAGAAGAAATACATTATCAAACACGAGCGCTACATATGCTTTGCACTCAAAGGCTGTGTTCTTACGTAATCATCAAAAGGTCCGAAAATGATACCTACAGCGGATGCTAAGAATATGGGCAAGTCAAGAGCATTCATTAGCAAGTGGGTGAAACGATACTTTCAGTTAAAAAATGTTGATGATCTACCAGAACGTGGTTTGAGAGGAAAAGTCTCGGATAAGGACGAAAACAAAACATAACATGTTTTCCTGAAATCTTTAATTAGCTTTGCGCTAAGGGGCGTAAAAACTAAAGCAGAAAGATTCGGATATATCGTATGAAACGATTCGCACTCATCTCCGGGCTAACGATTTGAAGTGGCGGAGTACAATCAAGAAATTATTGGTAAGGCAAAAACACAGAGAGAGACGCCTCGTGTAGACAGAGGAAAATATAGATCGAGACTGGAGTACGGTAATTTTTTCGATGAAGCTTCATTTTGGAGTTATGTTATCACCGCACAAGCCAGGTCAATTCCAGTAACCGATTGCTACAACGCACCGTGAAACACCCTGTAAAGATTCATGTTTGGGAATGTCGTTACACTAGATTGGCCATCCCAGTCGCCCGAAGGGAAAACCCAATTAAAAACGTATGGTCAAACATCAAGCAGAAGTTTCTTAATAGAAAGGTGGACACAGTGAAGCAGTTGTTACGGCAAATTCAGATAATTTGGAAATCGTCGCCCCAAGAATACGCGGAAAATCTCGTCGAAAGAATACTTTGAAGATTGCAGGCGATCATCGATGCTAATGGAAACTGGACGTACTACTGAACATAAAGAAATTAGAATAGAGGAGGTAAAGCATCGAGCCTGCTGTAAGCGAAAGCGTGACGTCGTTAAAAAAAGAAAGAAATAATATAAGTCATTCTGTCTCTCTTATAAAAAAACAAAAAAGAAACAAAACAAAAAAAAAAAAAAAAAAACAAAAGAACAAAAAAAAAAAAAAAAAAAAAAAAAAAAAAAAAAAAAAAAAAAAAAAAAAAAAACAAAAAAAAAAAAAAAAACAAAAAAAAAAAAAAAAAAAAAAAAACAAACAAAAAAAAAAAAAAACAAAAAAAACAGAAAAAAAAAAAAAAAAAAAAAAAAACAAAAAAAAAAAAAAACAAAAAAAAAAAAACAAAAAAATAAAAAAAAAAAAACAAAAAAAAAAAAAAAAAAAAAAAAAAAAACACAAAAATAAAAGCGAGCGAAAAATATGAATCGCATTCTCGCACGCACAGAGATATTAGAATAGAAGAGGTAAAGTACAGAGCCTGCGGTAAGCGAAAACGTGGCATCGTTAAAAAAAGAAAGAAATAATATAAGTTATTCTGTTTCTCTTATTAGAGCGAGCGAAGAATATGAATAACATTCTTGCACGGGTATGCACTCTAACTTAGAGTTGAGGGCGTGCGCCGAGGAAGAGAGACAGAATGACACCTATTAGTTCTTTCTCTTTCTATGAGCGCAACGCTTCTCGAGAGAACTTACCTCCTTTATTCTAATATCCCTATGCTACCAAATCATTAGCATTTTAACAGCAATCCTTTACTGTCGAAACTTTTAAATAAAAACCTTTTCCCTGTACATAATAAAAAATGTTTTCAGTAAAATAGTTTATTTTTTGAGTCATGGATGATTTGTTATGGGTCGTGGTCCCAACGTTTTGTATCTACCAGGTGTACAAATATGAAATGCGGATTTTTTTTTCTAAAAAAAACATGTTAAATTCGGAAGAATGATAAAAAGTGCTTTATTCAAAGTATGCTCCATCGCTTTTTGCCATCTTTCGGGCAATTTGTGAATACCACGCCAGTAAAAATCTTCCCCTTTTGCTGCGAACCATTCATCGAGTCATTTTTTCACATCTTCGTACGAACCAAAGCGCTTCTCAGCAAATGCGTGACCCATCGATGCAAACAAGTGGTAATCGGAGGGAGCCAAGTCTCGTGAGTAAGCCACATGGGGTAGAACTTCCCAGCTGAGTGCTTCCAACGTGTCGCGAACTGGTTTTGCCGTATGTGATTGAGCATTGTCATGAAGAAAAATGACTTTGTGTTGCCTCTTTCGGTATTCTGGCCTTTTTTCAAGCAGCGAACGGTTCAAATCGGTCAATTGTTATTGGTAACGTTTAGTATTAACCGTTTTTTCCCAGGTTTTAACAGCTCATAATAGACCACGCCCCTCTGGTCCCACCAAACACAGAGCATCATCTTTCTACCAAAACAATTCGGTCTTGCGGTCGATGTGGATGGTGCGCCTGGGTCTACCCATGATTTTTTCGCTTGGGATTCTCAAAATAAATCCACTTTTCATCCCCTGACTTCCTTTTGTACCGAGCAAGCAAAATATCACACGTGTTTTTGCGCTTTTTCCATTTGCCACTTCGTTCAACTCATGTGGTACCCATCTACCGGTCTTCTGAAACTTTCCCATCTCTCGTAGCCGATTGGAAACAGCTTGTTAACTAACGCCCAATTGCTCGGCGAATTGTTTTTGTGTTTGCGAATCATCTTCGTCCAACAATGCTTGCAATTCCACATCTTCGTATTTTTTTGGCGGATTTCCACGTTCCTTGTCTGTAACATTGAAGTCACCACTTTTGAAACGCCGAAACCATCGTTCACACGTATCTTGCGATGGAGCATGTTCACCATAAGCTTCTCGAAATAATCGGTATGATTCAACAGCAGTTTTCTTCAAATGAAAACAAAAATTAATGCTGTCCGAGAATGCTCTAAATTTCGACATACTGAACACAACAACTATGCACACACTTTTCCAATTTATCACTCGTGCGCGTCTGACACTTGTTGATGACACAACAAAATGGCGAAGTGTCAAATCTTTATAGCACAAACTGCATTGGTGCACCATCTGTTGTCTGAAATCCGCATTTCATGCTTGTACACCTGGTATACCTGTGAACAGATTGGGACTTAATTCACTGAGAAATAACGACTAATGGCCAATTTAAATGAAATTGTGTAGTCAGTATTATTTGTACCGAAAATCATAAAAGAAATTCTTACAAAACTTTTAAATGAAACAAAGATCACTTGAAAACAATATAGGACGCTAAACAACGTAAAAATTAGAAAAACACAAATACACAAATAATTTCAATTTTCAATATTTCAACTTACACCTCTTAAATGCTGCCTTTCCTCTTCTAACTCTTCCTCCTGTTGCTGCCTTAATTCTGACAATTCGAGAGTTAACCTGGCAATTTCATTACGTAACTCTTCCTGGCTATAAAATAATGCAGTTGTTAAACAAGGAATTTTATTACTAATTGCAAAAAAAATTGATGTGAAGGTGATTCATTGAATCATTACGAATACTAAAATATATTTTACGACGAGTACAATATGAAAATATCACAAATACATATACGTGGTGCAATCTAATACCCTATACAACAAGACGTGAAATAGCATCGACTCGCGCCGGCAGGTGTCGGTAGGTACAACGCTGCGTAACAAGTTTCAACTTGCTATCTTGTTCAGTTTGTTCTGTATGTGTGTAAAATTTAGATTTTAACTCGGGAACAGTGCTAATGAAACCTATGAAATGATTCGGAAAGCATTTAGGGACGAAGCCAAACAGTACGCACATTTTCGAGTGGCTTTTGCCATTTAAGACCGGCCCAGGTTCTATGCAAAACAACGTGCGTTTCGGAAGGTCTCCGACTGCAACAACGCCTGAAATCATCGCTAAAGTTCAACAAATCATTCGTGAAGACCATCGTCGGACCATCTTGAGCAACTCTGACGAACTTTCTATTTGTTAGAAAACGGTCAAAGCTTTGGAGAGAATGGAGTCTCCACCTACGACAAGAAAATGCAAAGGTTTTTTATACGCAACACTTTTTAATGAAGATTTATATTACTGTCACTCCCCTACCCCCCATTCAACACATTCGGACCCGGTGACTCCTTTTTATGAAGATGAAGGCAGGCGAGCTTCTAAAAAATGTCCGACTAATGGAAAAATACAGTGGGATTAGTGCATTTAGGCGCAGGGGGACTACTCTGAAGATGACGAGAGTCAAAAGTAATTACTTCATATATATGTGTATATATATATATATATATATATATATATATATATATATATATATATATATATATATATATATATATATATATATATATATATATATATATATATATATATATATATATATATATATATATTAGGGTGGTCCTTATTTTTCGACTTTCGAATTATCCTTGGGGCACTTTGTCATTTGATTATATACATCTAAATATGAAATAAGTTTTTTTTTTCTTGTTAAGATTTAGAGGTCGCTACCAGCTGTCAAAGTTTTTACAAAAAGCGTTGAAGGACAGCTTAAATGATGGTTTCACTAATGTTTCATTTAAGTATTTATACTACATCTCCCCTCGACCCCTCTTCTGTACCGACGCGTCGAGATTTAGCCCGCCTCGCACTTTAGTTCTAATAAGTCATTAACGAGAGCGCACGCGTTTCATTTGTGAAAGTCATAGTAATGTGTTTCAACTTGCAATGGCGTCTACAAGTAGCGGACTCAGTAAACCTACTAGAAATCAAAGTAAGGTTTGGCTTATCGGTCAATTATTATCCGAATTAAACCAATCAACGTTGCCATCCATCGGTGAAGTATTGCGTTTGTTTTTTTACTACAAAAATGAAGAAAAGAAAAGCATTCGTGAATCTGCGACTTTGGCGGCTTCCGAAGTTATAAATTTGAGGGAAAAAGCTAGTGTACCAAATCAATTAAAAAAACATATCATCAGTAAAATTGAAAAACTATTCAAAGACTGGCAGGCACAAAAAATAAACAAAACAAGAAAAAACGTTCAGAAGCATTAAAGAAAAAAGAACAAAACTAGCAACAAAAATTAGAAGATTTATTTGATATTGCTCATCGTGATGCTTTAAATATCATGACTGTAGAAGAAGACAAGCAGTTTTTATTAGCAATGCGACAAAATCGACGCCAATTTTTAATTGGTTCAGTGGACAGAAAAAGTTTAAACAAATGTAAGAAAATAAAAGAGAAAGAAGAACGCCTTGAAAAATTGCGCGAACGTGAAAACAAAGATATCTCGGCTTTAACAGAAAAGTGCTCTTTTTCTTCATTGTCGTTTCTTTCGTCGTCGTCTGCCACCACCAGTAAAGAAGCAACTTCATCTGATTCCGAATGCATATCAGTCCGAAATGCAACCACCTCAGAAACGAGCTCGAAAAGACATTATTAACAGCCAATTAGCTTCCAGTCTCGATGTCTCTAAATTGAGTGACAGAAAAGCAACTATGGTCGTGACATCTACTTTGAAAAGTGCAGGATGTGATCCATCAGAATTTAATGTCAATAGATCTTCTATTCGTCGGCAGCGTGTGAAAAATCGCAAAGCAGTTGCAGAGTCTCTCAAAAGCGAGTTTAAACCTAACTCGTCATTAACAATCCATTGAGACGGTAAACTTATAGAAGATATTACTGGACACGAAACTGTAGATCGGCTGCCAATTTTTGGTATCAGGACATGGAGTTGATCAACTTCTAGCAGTTCCAAAATTGGAACGTGGAACGAGCGAAGCATGTGCGTCAGCTGTCTACGAAACTATAAATTCATGGAATTGGAGAGATAAGGTAAAATGTTTGTGTTTTGACACTACTGCTGTAAATACCGGCTTAAGAAGTGGAGTATGCGTTCTTTTGGAGCGAAAAATGGATAAAAATATGCTTTGGCTTGCTTATCGTCACCACATAATCGAAATTATGTTGTCAGTTGTAGTGGATCAATCGCTTGCCCCCCATCTAGTGGTCCTGATATACAATTATTTAAAAGATTTAAGAACAATTGGAACACTATTGATCAAAGCGACTACAAAACAATAACAGATGACGCTGAGGCAAATATTCTTGCAGAAGTGGCCGCAGACAGTATTTCTTTTGCCGAAAAACAACTACAAGTACATCAACCTCGAGATGACTACAGAGAACTGTTGAATCTCACAACCATTTTCTTAGGAGGTGTTCCTGAAAAAGGCGTTTTATTTAGGAGACCTGCTGGTCTACATCGAGCTAGATGGATGGCAAGAGCCTTGTACTGTTTGAAAATTTATTTATTTAAACATCAGTTTAAGCTAACGAAGAAGGACGAAAAGGCTGTGAGAGAAATATGCATTTTCACGGTGATGATTTATGTTAAATATTGATTTCAAGCCTCTACCGGATGGTCAGCACCAAGAAACGACTTACAATTATTGAAAGACCTTAAAGTCTTTGAAAGCTTTAACAAAAATATAGCTACTGTTGCGTTGAAAAAAAATCTAAATCATTTGAGGTATTTGTCGGAAGAGCTAGTTTCGTTTGCCTTTTTCGATGACGAACTTTCAGTTCAAGAGAAGAAAAAAATGGTAGAAGCACTGAAAATTGAAGGCACAGAAGATTACTTAAAAAAAATAAACCTTGATATCACACATATCCACGAAAAAAATATAGAAAACTTCGTGAGTAGTAATTCCTTAAGATTCTTCCAGATCCTAGGTATCTCATCAAATTTTTTGAATAAAGACGTGGAAACTTGGAACGAAGACACTGATTATGTAGCTGCCAAAAATATCGTTCATTCTTTGCGAGTAGTGAACGACATAGCTGAGCGCGGTGTTGCTTTAATGGAAGAATATAATAAATTGATTACAACCAATGAAGAACAAAAGCAATATTTGCTTTTGTTGGTGAAAGAGTATAGGAAAAAGTACCCTAATACTAACAAGTCAACCCTGTATCTTAAAAATAAATGATTCAAATATCTACATAATATCTTAATTCATAACAATAATTTTGTAATATTTTTTATGTCCTGGCTTTATGAATAAAAGAATCCAACAAATACAGATTTTGAGTTTTTATTTAAAATTCAATCCTTGGTAGCGACCCCTAAATGTCATTTAAAAAATTTAAAAAAATTACTGAAATAGTTTCTCATGGTATATAATCAAATTACGTGGTGCCCCCGCGAAATTAAAGAAAAAAAAATTTTTTCTTAGGAATAAGGACCACGCTAATTATATATATATATATATATATATATATATATATATATATATATATATATATATATATATATACCAATATCAAAATTATAACTGGTTTAGCTAACTTTAAATTCACTATGTATAGGGCATACCATTGTAGTTATAGCTTGTAAAATTGATTGAAATGTAGTTACGGTTTTGTAAATAGGTTTCGTTAATTTAAGTTGACTTTAGTAAAACTGACTATGCTAAAAATTTTGCTACATACCTTTCATCATCTGCAAAATACGGCATCATATCATCTTGTCCCAGGGAGCTCGAAAATCTGTTTAGTTTTAACAGTTTTGGTACGGGTGCTTCCATAACAATTTGTTTAGCTATTCCGGCAAAATTTAAAGTATGCTGCGTATCGTCGAACATGGTTCTATTCGGATTAATATTTACCTACAACATACATGTTTTTTTTTACTTAACTAACCTAATAAAATGCTATCTTTTATAGCGTACAATTACTAGCATCTATATTTACTAGCATCAACGGTCAAGTTGCAAGGTGTTAGCTTAGGAGCAAGTATATCTAGACATTAAACAATTATTTAGATTCCTACCAGCCATGCGAACAGGCTGGTTTTAGATGCGACTGTAGCACATGTAACCACTTACAGACAATGAGAAAAATCCTAGAGAAGAGCAATGAATACAATTTCGAACTTTACATAGCCTTCATAGACTATGAGAAGGTTTCTGATTCTGTCGAAATGTGGGCAATCATCAACGGCTTAAACTATTGTAGAATTGATTTTAGATACACTACCCTAATAAAGATATATATATATATATATATATATATATATATATATATATATATATATATATATATATATATATATATATATATTATTATTTTTTCTGATAGTTTTTACAAAACCCTTCAATTTTTATTCAGTATGTCATATACCTATTTCTGATAGTTCTCGATTTATTTTGAATTTTTCAATTTTTACCCTTGTTTTTAATACACTTACGCTATTGTGAAAACATAAACAAACAGTTATTAATAATTTTAATATAGTTTAACTTATCTAATGATTAATTATTATGACGTTACTCAGTATATATCACCACTACACCAAACACTTTATTTTTGCACTCGACGCGCGTTTCGCTAACCATGTTAGCTTCATCAGGAGCGATGATTGACTAAAGCTAAACTACAAATCTACCCTATTTATACTTAGCCTAACCCTTGAATTACTCAAGCGGAACTAATGACATAGGCAAGGCCTTGCCTATGTCATGATGAAAACATGTTTTCCCGAAATTCCCAAGTAACTTTGCGCAAAAACTAAACTAAAGGAAAACATAGATCGAGACTGGAGCAATGTAATTTTTCCGATGAAGCTTCTTTTTGGGGTTATGTTATTACACCACGAGCCTGGTCAATTTCCACTAACCGGTTGGCTCAGCGCACCGTGAAACACCCTGTGAGGATTCATGTTTGGAGATGTCTTTCGGAAAAAGGTTTTGGAAGACACTTTATCTTTACCTACCATTTAAACGCTAAAAAAATGCTCCAGATGTACAAGAAGACAATAGTACCTACACACTTGCACAATTTGGAAATCTTTGCCTCAAGAATACACGGAAAACCTTGTCGAAAGTATGTCCCAAAGTACCAGGCGATCATCGACGCTGATGGGAACTGTACTTACTGAATCATTAGCGTTTTAATGGCGATCCTTTACTGCCTAATGATGTAAAAAACTTTCAAATAAATATATTTTTAATGAACAATGTTGTACCAGTATATCTAGAAAAGGAAAAAGGAAAGTAAATTTTATGTTTTAGTCAGATGATTTAAAAAGGTATTCATGCGGCCAGATAACAAATGTGAACCACGGTATAAATACTGGATCAATTCGTGAAAACTAAAGATCCCTAAAGACGCCTCATACAATCGTAGGCGAAAAGTAGGAAAATTACTCCAGATTGACACTGTCTAATTCCCTCATAATGATTTCTCATCCTGTCTAGATATCACACTATATCACTATAAGCCTAGTTCTGTCCAATGATGGGTGTAGCTCTTCCACCTGAATTTCCATCTCAATCTATTTGCAGCTGTTGTCATCCATCCAATGCCTGCAACCCTCTGAATATCATCCCTCCATCATATTTTGGGACGTCCTACGCTCTTTTTCTGTTCCCGTGGTCTCCATTCTAATGTTCGCTTGGTCCATCCATCATCGGTCGTGCGTGTTACATGTCCAGCCTATTGCCACTTTCTTTCTGCTACGTGC
>CM032451.1:94121199-94156199 GCA_019049505.1 Pachyrhynchus sulphureomaculatus
AGTGTCTTCCAAAACCTTTTTCCGAAAGACATCTCCAAACATGAATCCTCACAGGGTGTTTCACGGTGCGCTGAGCCAACCGGTTAGTGGAAATTGACCAGGCTCGTGGTGTAATAACATAACCCCAAAAAGAAGCTTCATCGGAAAAATTACATTGCTCCAGTCTCGATCTATGTTTTCCTTTAGTTTTTTGCGCAAAGTTACTTGGGAATTTCGGGAAAACATGTTTTCATCATGACATAGGCAAGGCCTTGCCTATGTCATTAGTTCCGCTTGAGTAATTCAAGGGTTAGGCTAAGTATAAATAGGGTAGATTTGTAGTTTAGCTTTAGTCAATCATCGCTCCTGATGAAGCTAACATGGTTAGCGAAACGCGCGTCGAGTGCAAAAATAAAGTGTTTGGTGTAGTGGTGATATATACTGAGTAACGTCATAATAATTAATCATTAGATAAGTTAAACTATATTAAAATTATTAATAACTGTTTGTTTATGTTTTCACAATAGCGTAAGTGTATTAAAAACAAGGGTAAAAATTGAAAAATTCAAAATAAATCGAGAACTATCAGAAATAGGTATATGACATACTGAATAAAAATTGAAGGGTTTTGTAAAAACTATCAGAAAAAATAATAATATACAGGGTGTGCCATTTAAAAAATTTGAGATTTTTCCATTTAAAATAGTCGAAATGCATAAATTTATTTTGAACACCCTGTAGCATCTAACTCAAATTTCTTTACATATATCTTTTTTTTACATCTCTATAGAACTCTCGTACCAATTATGAGTATTCCACCTTCAGAAACAATGGCGCTACTGGCAATTTTTTAAAAAACTGAAAACTAGTGTTTTTTTTTAAAAAAAATTGAAATATTAGAAAAACTACTAGGTTAAGGTACATAATATTATTAATAAAAAAGTTATAAAATTTTACGCAGAGTTTAAAAATAAATTAGAAAATAGGATGTACCATTTAAAAAACATGTTATATCGGCACACTTTTTTAAAGTACCCTGTATACTCAAAAATAATTTTAAACTGTGCACCTTAACATTCCCTAAAACTATTGTATTTAACATTTTTCTGTCAGTTCCGAAACAAATGAGATAATGAACTTTACTCTAAGGTTATAAATGAATCTCCACAAAGCATTGTTTGCAGAAGTGATAACAATCACCTCACAAAAAAAAGAAATTTCTTTTACCGACAAGGTATAGGCGACACGTTTTTAGTTGATGGAACTGTATTTAGAGCTTTATTAATATCTGATAAACATTCCATCTCATAAGAAATATATAAACTGGCCATTGCTTTAAATTTGGAATTAGACATCGATATTGCAATGACGATATTAAACAGCTTTGAAAACGAGGGTCACAGCCCAGATAGTAATAAGGATCCGCCAGTAGATAGGGCAGTTTTACCTTACATACACGGTACTACAGACAAAAAAGCCAAATTACCTAAAATACCCAACGTTCGCACAATGTTTCACACTCGTAAGAAAGTTGGGACAATGCTTGACACTACCAAAAGACACAATTCATTTACAAAAAGACGGTCTCTATAAAATTCCCTATTTGTGTGATATGGCGTATGTCAGAATAACTAGCATCTAAAATTAAAGAATATGAAAGACATACCAAAAAGAAACAAAATCATCTGTAGCTGAACATTGTAGAGCTAATACTATCAATGTGAGAGAACCCAAAGCTCTTGTATCTGGTTGCTTAGCTGCAAGCGGGGTAGGCAATTGTGCCTGTCTGTACATTGCAGCCTCTCGGCTTATTGTGCTCCCCTCTCTTGGTTACATGAGCGTCGTCGCTTTAAAAGGTTTATTAGTTTCCTTCGAAGCCCTTCATGTAGTAATTTATCGCCACGAAGTAGATCTCCGAACAGTTTATGTCTGTTTCGAATTAAAGCCACACATTCTTATAGGATGTGCATAGGTTTCTTCCTCTTGACCACATAGTCTGCATGTCGTGAGACCATTGTAGATACTAATTTTCTGCAAACATTTCCTCAGGTGACAGTGCCCGGTGATCAGTCCCATCACTAGCTTGGTCTGGTCCCTTGTTAAACGAAGGACATCAGGTGATAGTTTCAGTGAGGGGTCACCAATTAAGTCCCTCGCATGTCTCTGGCCAGATATTGAGAGCCAACGATCTAGATGTTGGTGATATGATCACCTGTTGATTGTCGTTCTTACCACCTGTTTTAGTATACCAAACGCTGGTTCTGAACCCGTGTATGGTTTTGTAGTTAAGAATTCTGCTAATTCGTCGGCCCTTTCGTTACCTTTTACCCACAGTAGTTCAACCTTTTGTTCCTGCAGGAAAATTTATAACAGGTCACGTTTACACTCGATTGTGATCTTGGAGTTGGCCTGAAAAACATCTCAAGCCTTTAGAGCAGCTCGACTGTCAGAGAATATATATTTCTTGGTTGCGGCTAATATTTTTGCTTGTACTGCGGAATTTCTGCTTGAAATATTCTTGTTCTTGTCCCTAGTGTAATGCTAAAGCTTCACTTGGATTTTTCTGCATATATTGTACGACAACCCTTACTACACTCGAAGTTTTGGATCCATCTGGGTAATAGACCTCTCTGGCCTCTCTGGCCTTTGTCGGAATCTCCACCTCCATTCATAAATTTGGATCGCACCCAATGTTGTCGTATGGTCAGATCGCATATCCAAAAGTTTATCGTTGATTAAATTAATAAATCTTGTGTGCCCAAATTGTACAGGTTGTTGTTTCTCCTCATTCGATAGGCGCTATTGATAGCCTCACTTTTTATGTAATAAAAGGGTATGAGGGCTACCTTTTAAGTTTCTGCAAAAACAATGAAAGAAGAGTAATTTTTGGTATAAATTGTTCTATTGTTTCTCAAAATATTCGCCTTTAAGATTTATACATTTCTGCATACGTTCGAACCAATTCTCGAAACATTTTTCCCACTCTGAAGTCGGTACCTCAAAAACATGGTTTTGGAAGGATTCAAGAAAAAATAAAGATAGATAAAAATCGCTGTCCACGCATTTTTTTTACATTCGGGTACAAAAAGAAGTCGTTAGCCGATAAATCACGTGAATACGGGCAATGAGACATTAATACGGTTGTTTTTTCTGATTTCATCGATGACTTCTGGCAAACAAATTGTAGTATACCATTCAGGATTAACTATTCTTCGATCCTATAAAGCAATGGTTGCAACATGTCTAGTATAACCAAAGAAACAAGCGATCATTTTCTGGGATGTGCTTGTTGGATTCGCTTCATCTTGGAACATCCAAACAGTTCATTGTGCTTAATTTCAAATATATCCAAGTTTCGTCTCCTGTTACCATGTTGTAGACGGATTTTGCATGTTCTTACACCAACTGACACGAGCATGTTTTTGAGTTTCGGTCAAATCATGCGGAATCCATCAGGAACAGATTTTGTTCACAGCTAAATGTTCATACAAAATCGAATGCACTGCAGTCTTCGATATGCCTAAGGATGCCTCTACCTCACGATAAGACACATACCGATCCTCTTCAATTATGTTGCGCACAACATCGATGTTTTTGGAGCAACAACCGATTTTGGTCGACCTTCACGAAATTCATCGCTGACGGAAGCACAACCATGACGAAATCCTGCCAACCAATTGTAAACAGTCTTTTCTAATAGTGATTCATTACGTTGAACGAAGCAATTCGAGGCAATGTTGTTAAGTGAGGCTTTTAATAAAATCGTAAAAAATCATCCAATGAAAATCTTCGCGTTAAATTTCCATTTGTTAGTAAAATTGTTTTTTTAAACGCTCACTGTAAACAAACTACTCGACCAATTCCTGAGCTGCCACTGTTCTAACAATAATAAATATCAAATGTAATGAAAGACTGATTTTGTCAAATTTACACTTTATTTAGTTTCACTGAAACTGTATGACGTGTTTCGCTATACTATAGCTTCGTCTGATACAAAATGATAACTGAATATTAGTGTTGTACATTTATACAAATACCCTGAGGTAGATAGGTAATAAAATTAATACTATATGCTAATGAATATTGCTGAGAAATCCATTCTGAATATTAATCGTATAAATTGAGTAAAGGTGAGTTACCATGGGCCAGACAGGTATCTTTTTGTTCTTTTAAAATTATGCCTGAATTTTTAATTCTATTTATTTCTAAATTTTCTAATAGGTTTAATTTTACGCCTTTGTTTTGTATGTGTAGAATTTTAAATTTATCGTCAAAAAGATGATTTGATTCAGTTAAATGATCGCTGAGTCGTTTTTGTTTTTTAAATAGCTTCTTTTATGTTCTGAAATCCGAGTTTTGAATGAGCGACCTGTCTGACCTATGTAACTTTTATGACAAGAAGCACAATTCAACTGATACACTCCAGATTTTTTTGATCTATTTTGTTTTCCCTTTGCGTTTTTAATGAATTTTCCTAACCAGTTGTTTGTTCTAAAAGCTATGTTGATATTATATTTGTTTAAGTGATTTTTAAATTTCTTTGACGTGTTACCAAAATAGGTTAAAACATTATATTTTTTCCTTGTGTTTTCTTTTTTGGGGTATACTAAAGAAATAGCTTTATTTTTTAATTTTTTGTTAAGAATTCTAAACAAAAATTAAAAAAATAATTAATATAAATTGTGGTTCTTGTCATAAAAGTTACATAGGTCAGACAGGTCGCTCATTCGAAACTCGGATTTCAGAACATAAAAGAAGCTATTTAAAAAACAAAAACGACTCAGCGTACAGTAATCACTTAACAGAATCAAATCATCTTTTTGACGATAAATTTAAAATTCTACACATAAAAAACAAAAGCGTAAAATTAAACCTATTAGAAAATTTAGAAATAAATAGAATTAAAAATTCAGACATAATCTTAAACGAACAAAAAGACACCTGTCTGGCCCATGGTAACTCACCTTTACTCAATTTATTCAATTAATATTCAGAATGGATTTCCCAGCAATATTCATTAGCATATAGTATTAATTTTATTACCTATCTACCTTAGGGTATTTGTATAAATGTAACAACACTAATATTCAAATATCATTTTGTATCAGACGAAGCTATAGTATAGCGAAAACGCGTCACACAGTTTCAGTGACACTAAATAAAGTGGAAATTTGACAAAATCAGTCTTTCATTACTTTCGTTATGAATTTCCATCAAGTAACAGCCACAACAATTCATAAATGTCAAATTTTACAACAATGGCAATGTCACATCCCAATAGCGCCATCTAGTGGTCGTTCATAAAAACTTAAAAGGCGACCCTCATATTAGTCCTAGAATTATTTCCAGAAGCTGCCGTGATTCCTGTCCAACGAGAATATACACCGCTACTCTTCTGAAAATTTAAGAATCTGCATGTAGTGCATTTACTATACCCATAAAGAAAAACCGAAAACGAATCAACTCGAGGTATAAATTAAAGGTCTACTGCTCAATATAAAAAGCTGTATAGAACCAACTACGTTTTGAATACCACAGGAACTCCCTCTAGCTGTTGATAAAAAAAAGAACAGGCAATTTTTTGTGCACTTACAATCATTAAAATGTCTTCTTTTCCCATAAGAGCTCTCTGAAAAATCTGAGTTAATTTGGATTCTCTAAAAGGTGGCATCCTGTTGTCTTTGCTATACTGGCCATCCCTGATAGTACTTATACACCTAAAATATCATATCATAAGATATTACATGATTAACAGGGTGCTTTTTAATGTATAGTATTTTTCACGATCTAAGAAAGTGACTTAGCTACCTATACCCATTCAAAATTCAACAAGATTTGAAAGTGATTAATTTATGGCTGTTTAATGACGAGGCATCGTGCAGGGACGCACTACACCTGATTGTATAATTGTTGGGTTTAAAATTTTATTGTGATAAGACCGTTGAATTTTAATGTTTTATGTACTGAATAATAAACAATATAGTAATTACACAAATATATTAAAACAGTGTACAGTGTCCTCGTGTACATTTGTTACAATTTTAGTTATTAGTTATCTAGTTTAATTTCGCTATCGCTACTATCTTACAAATCAATAATAAGTTTTTTTACAGCTTCCAAACTATCTATATTTATGTACATGAGTTTTCAATTTTTTTGACGTGTTGAATACAGTTTCTCCAGTTTTCAACGGTTGCATTTTCGACTTCTGTCTTTATCAACACTACTGTTTAAAGTGGGTGTATTATTGTGAGCACGTATATTAGACTTTTTTTTCTTATGGGTTTAGCACACGTGCTGCAGGGAAGAAGTCCCTAAAGTGCCACAGGAGCAACACGTGTGCGGAAAAAGCGATTCACGTTGTTATTGAATAGCTGTAAATTGTACTCGGTGGGAAACACAGTCCTGGGCAAATTATTCCAAAGGGATGATGTTCTCCATATAAAAAACTGCTTGAAAAGCGTTGTACGAGAAGTAACAAGCTGAACCTCATACGGATGTGAAGTATTAGCGTAACGTGTACTTCTAACATGCACCGCTCTGGGAGGAATTAAGCGGGCCACATCCTTCGAACACTTTCCATGAAAACACTTGTAGAATAGGCTCAAGTCGCCAACCGTTCTTCGATGTTCCAGCAAATCAAGGTCGCCGGTCAGTTCCGGGTCTCCAATCAGACGAACAGCTCTTCTCTGAAGAGAATCCAACAAATGCAGTGTATGTTTGAGAGGGGAGCCCCAAATATGGGAGCAGTATTCCATACTTGGTCGAATTTAAGCTTTGTAAAGAATTAATAGTTGTTGTGGGGTGTAAAGCTTTCTGGGTCGAAATAATATTCCTCAGCTTTTGAGAAGCTCTCTTTGCTATGCCTGCAACATGTTCATGCCAGGACATATTTGCTCCCAAATTAACGCCCAACAGATTGAGTGACGATGTTAGAGGAATGGAGTGCCCCAACATAACTATGTCGGGGTCAGCAACGTTAACTTTTTTAGAAAAAACTGCCGCCTGGGTTTTTGTAGCGTTAAATTTCACTTGGTTACTGTCACCCCAAGATAAAATTTCTTCCAGGTCTTTGTTAAGTTGAATGACTTCCTGCTGTCTGCGGATATTCGTCTGAGTAGCCGATGTCCGAGCGTTCAAAGTGAATGAAGAGATAAGCGTACTGTCATCTGCAAAGCTGTAGATTGGATTCTCGGTCTTTTCCAGCAGATCGTTAGTGTAAATGAGAAAAAGAGTAGGAGACAGTATGAAGCCTTGAGATACACCGGCGTTGATAGTGAATGTGTTAGAAAAAAATCCGTCGGCTGCCACTCGTAAAGAACGCTCTCTGAGGAAACATGAGAGCCACAAATTTTTCAGACATACCATAAGAGCGTAGCTTAGCCAACAGCCCATCGTGCCAAACACGGTCGAATGCCTTGGATATGTCAAGAGCAACCGCTCGAGATTCTCCAAAGTGTTCAATTGCGTTGTTGAAAACGTGTGTTACATAAGTCAGAAGATCTGTTGATCTATTTTTACAAAAGCCATATTGATGATCGCTAATAATGTTGAATCCTTCAAGATATTTTAGAAGATGCTGATTGATAGCCTTTTTCATAACTTTCGATATTATTGAAAGCAGTGCGATTGGTCGGTAGTTATTTGGCAAGGTCTTCTTGCCTTTTTTAGGTATCGGCTGAACTGTGGCACATTTCCAGCAGGTAGGACATATTCCCTTTCTGTAGGATAGGTTGAAAAGTCTACAGAAAACTGGTATTAGTTCCCTCGCATAGTTTTTGAGAACTATGGCAGGTATTCCGTCAGCGCCAGAAGCTTTTTTGGTGTCTGGTTTCATTAAAATACGTTTTATGATACGCTATCTGAAGACAATATCGGGCATCCTTGACTGCACTATGGGAATAGTGCTAGAGAATTTATGCCATATCAACTCCATCGCATTAAAGATACAATAATATGGTGGAAGCCGAATTATTTCGTGTCCTGCTTCCTTTGCAATTTTATCACAAACAAATTCCTTTGAAAAATTGTAATTTTTTAAAACTTCTAACAATTGTTTAACTGTATAACTTTCATGGAAATATATGTCACGTTCGCACAAAAAGGCTTGTATTTCCCTTGGAACTTGGTACCTTACTCATTTGGCGACTATGATAGGATGCATTAACCATCACAATACAGCTATTCGGTGGTATATTCGGCATTAATTTGTTTTGAAGCCAATCTTCAAAAACTTCAGTGGTTGTATCACAATAATAATCCAAGCTGGAATCTGAAATATTCTTGGCTGCAAGAAATAGACATTCTGGTATCCAGCCTTCTTCTAAGCCCGCATGTAAAACAGTTATTCCTTTACCTTTATTTGATGAGGCTTTGGTGTGGCATTTTTTGGATTTATCCATCCATCCTTTACTGGGTGTGTCCTGGGTGCATTTTAGCTACCCAATAGGCAATGCTTAAAGCAGTAGCTATCAGTACCGGTTTCATTCACAACTTTCGACAAAATAAACCTTCACTATTTTGGCGGTCAAACAGTTTCTTTTTATGCCAGATAAATTTTCAAACGTAATGCACTCGTGATAATTTTCGCTCAACCTTTACGTTACGGAGACTATTCCAGAATTATTTCAATATTTGTTGATCAGTACTTTTCGAGATAGGGTGAGTAGATAAGGGTTTTGGCCATTTTTTTTAAAAAATAATACAAAGAAAAGTGTGCGCTAGTATTACATCATATCCCCGATTACACCCTCCAAAACTAACCCCTTAAGTCAAAATTAACTTTCAAAATTTTAACTTTCTGTATCAAATAGTTTCGAAGTAAATCGGGTGAGACAGACAGGCAGACAGGCGGAACCCGGCTTGATCCCGTAAGTGTTCCGTACATTAAAAAGAGGAAAATTTTTATGTAGTCCGGCCAAGATCAATTGTATACAGACATCGCCTTGTTATTGAATATCGTTAGCATCTCAACCCTATTAGACCAAGAGGACGACCCTAAATTTTGACCTGTCGACTGACCGTCTGCCTAGTTGTTCATTCTATGTGGCGAGTCGAACCTTTAACGTTGATTTTGCGGCCCCCGTGCCCTGGAATGCTCAGATAAGGCCCAAAACGCTACATCCAAAAATGGACTGTCGTTTAACCACTTGAGTCAAGTACCATAATATTTGTCGATATTAAAAAAGTCGAGCGCCCCAAAGGGCAGACGCCGCCGAGACAGGACCCAGTCTAGGGCCCAAACAACGTCGATTTAAAAATGGACTGTCATTTAACCATATAAAATCAATAAATTTAGTTTCTTCTCGATAAAATAGGAGGAAACCTGCAAAAGGCAAATGCCGCCAATACCGGAGAACAAAACTGGACCCGCTTTTTCCAGCCAAAAACGGTTGTTTTTGGCTGCAAGCTGTCCGGTCTTGGCGGCGCCGCCGTCGGCCTTTTGGGGCGCCCGACTTTGTTAGTGTCAACAAATGTTAAGGTACTTGATTTACGTGGTTAAACAACAGTCCATTGTTGAATGTTGCATTTTAGGCCATATCTGAACATTCCAAGGCACGGGGGCCGCTAAATCAACGTTAAAGGCCTATTTCCTTCCTGCTGGAAATGTGCCACAGTTCAGCCGATACCTAAAAAAAGCAAGAAGACCTTGCCAAATAACTACCGACCAGTCGCATTGCTTTCAATAATATCGAAATTCATGGAAAAGATTATCTATCAATCAGCATATTTTAAATATCTTGAACGATTCAACATCATTAGCGATCATTAATATGGCTTTCGCAAACATAGATTAACAGGAGATCTTCTGACTTATGTAACACACGTTTGGAACAACGCAATTGAACACTGGAGAATCTCGAGCGGTTGCTCTTGACATATCCAAAGCATTCGACCGTGTTTGGCACAATGGACTGTTGGCTAAGCTACGCTCTTGTGGTATGTCTGAAAAGTTCTGTTTGTGGCTCTCATGTTTCCTCAGAGAGCGTTCTTTACGAGTGGCGGTCGATGGATTTCTTTCTAACACTTTCACTATCAACGCCGATGTGCCCCAAGACTCCATACTATCTCCTACTCTCTTTCTTGTTTCCATTAACGATCTGCTGGAAAAGACCGGGAATCCAATCTACAGATGCAGATGACAGTATGCTTATCTCTTCATTCACTTTGAACGCCCAGACATCGGCGACTCAGGCGAATATCCGCAGACAGCAGGAGGTCCTTCAACTTAACAAAGACCTAGCAAAAATTCTATCTTGGGGTGACAGTAACCAAGTGGAATTTAACGCTACAAAACCTAGGCAGCAGTTTTTTCTAAAAAAAGTGAACGTTGCTGAACCCGACATACGAGGCTGGTTTGAAAAGTCCGTGCAAAGTCCGAGAGATGGCACCACCGGCGCGTATCGAGGTCATGTTTAGTTAGTAGCATCTCTTGAATGAACTCACACCAAGTTTCAGCCATATTGGTCTATTTCTTTGTGTTTGGCATTCGTGTAAATCAAGGAAGTCGAGTGATTTTCAAGAAATGGACGAAAAAGAATTTCGTGTGGTGATTAAACATTACTTTATGAAAGGCAAAACGCCTCAGGAGACTAAAGAGAAGCTTGATAAACATTATGGTGACTCTGCACCTTTGATTAGAACAGTTTATAAGTGGTTTCAAAATTTTCGGACTGGCCATATGGGCACAAGTGAGGCTGAACGTTCTGGACGGCCTGTGGAGGTTACGACTCCAGAAATCATTGATCAAATCCATGATATGGTGATGGATGACAGAAGAGTTAAGGTGCGTGAGATTGCTAGTGCTGTGGGCATCTCGACTGAACGGGTACATAATATTTTGCATAAACATTTGGACATGAGAAAGCTATCCGCAAGATGGGTGCCGCGATTGCTCACGCTTGACCAAAAACGGAATCGTGTGAAGTGTTGCAAGGATGGTTTGCAGCTGTTCCAGAAGAATCCGGAGGACTTTAAGCGTCGTTTCGTCATTGTGGATGAAACATGGATACATTACTATACTCCTGAGACCAAACAACAATCTAAGCAATGGGTTACCAAGGGGGAATCTGCACCAAAAAAGGCGAAGACCGTTCCTTCGGCCGGAAAGGTTATGGCGACTGTCTTTTGGGATTCGCAAGGGATAATCCTCATCGACTATCTGGAAAAGAGTAAAACTATTACAAGTGAATATTATTCATCGTTATTGGACCGTTTGAAAAACGAGCTGCAAGAAAAACGCCCGCGATTGGCCCACAAGAAAGTCCTTTTCCATCACGACAACGCACCAGCACACACCTCAGCAGTTGTGGTCGCAAAATTAATGGAAATAGGATTCCAACTCGTTTCACATCCCCCCTATTCTCCAGACTTGGCTCCCTCGGACTACTATTTGTTCCCCAATTTGAAGAAATGGCTGGCGGGACAAAGATTTTATTCAAACGAGGAGGTGATTGCAGACACTAATTGATATTTTGCAGACTTGGACAAATCCTATTATTCGGAAGGGATCGACAAACTAGAACATCGTTGGACGAAGTGTATAAGCCTAAAAGGAGACTATGTCGAAAAATAAAAAAGGTTTACCCCAAACACATAAGTAGTTTTTATTTTTGCACGGACTTTTCAAACCAGCCTCGTAGTTATGTCGAGGCACTCCATTCCTCTAACATCGTCACTCAATTTGTTGGGCATTAACTTGTGAGGCAAATATGTCCTGGCATGAACATGTTGCAGGCCTAGCAAGGAGAGGTTCTCAAAAGTTGGGAATATTATTTCGAACCAGAAAGTTTTACACCCCACTACAACTGTTAATTCTTTACAAAGCTCAAATTCGACCAACTATGGAATACTGCTCCCATGTTTGGGGCTCCGCTTCCAAACATACACTGCATTTGTTGGATTCTGTTCAGAGAAGAGGTGTTCGTCTGATTGGAGACCGGAACTGACCAGCGGCCTTGATTCGCTGGAACGTCGAAGAACGATTGGCGACTTGAGTCTGTTCTACAAGTATTTTCATGGAAAGTGTTCGAAGGATGTAGCCCGCTTAATTCCTGCGAGAGCGGTGCATGTTCGAAATACACGTCGCGCTAATACTTCACATCCATATGAAGTTCAGCTTGTTACTCCTCGTACAACGCTTTTCAAGCAGTCTTTTATATGGAGAATACCATCCCTTTGGTACAATTTGCCCAGGGCTTCGTTTCCCACCGAGTACAATTCACAGCGATTCAAGAACAACGTGAATCGCTTTTTCCGCACACATGCCGCTCCTGGAGCGCTTTAGGGACTTCCCTGCAGCACGTGTGCTAGACCCATAAAAAAAAAATTCGACTCGCCCGATAAACAACTAGACAGACGGTTAGTAGACAGGTCAAAATTTCGGGTCGCCTTAGTCTATATGATATCACTGCCGTATTCAATTGACTCAGATCGATTCAAATCATTTTACGACCTTCCAGTATTCTTTGATCTTTTTCTCTTATCTTCTTGTCTTTGCATACACTAAACGTAAAACAGTCAAGAATGGTATCAACTGAATACCGTATTGCTAGGAATATTAACAAAGAAATAAATGTAAGCGAAGTTAAAAGGGAAAGTTTTAACGGTACTAAGAATTTTACAGTTCAATAAACTTTTGAAAGTAGCCGTCCAACTCAATTTTTTGTCAAAAAAGAGCTGTTGTAAAAAAAAGCTACGATAAAAGTATATTTAATGTAGTCGAGTTAAATTGTTTAAAAGCAAGCTATTAATGTTAACATTGTCACATTACAATCTCACTGCCGTGTGCAATTGACAAAAATATAATTTTAATTCCGAAAACACACTAAGATAGAAAGTGTCGGCGAGATCGAGAAATTTAGAGTTCAGTGCCCTTTTTAGGTGCAGCCAAGCGAAGACTTATTAATTTTTATCGGTTATTTTTAATTAAAATTTCACTGACTCTAATTTATTAGTCACGTTTGGTGACATGACTTATTTTATTAAGCACTAAACCCTGGTAAAAAATCTCAACTTAGAAATCACCGTGTGTGGTGAGTTTATAGTTTCGGGATTAATTTATTTATTTTGTTAGAAAATTCTTACCTTCCCAGGACTAACAATGAACAATTAATATTATTCGACTCTTTCAGTCGATCGCCAACGTTTTTGGTTTTCTTCGACCTCTCAGATCCGGCTAAATCGCAGAAATTAAACGTGGAAACTATGGAATTTTTTACATCCCGACCTTGAATAAGTCTAATCGTAAATATACAGTGAGATCGACTGCTATGCATGTTCAAGGCGGTCTCGGCATACTTTAGGTTGTTTATGCCATATTGGAGGACCTGGTAGGCCTCTAAACCTGAAATAAGATATTGAGGAATTAGTTTTAATTCAAACTAACGAAGAGAAGGGGACTTGTAGCATATATAAAGTAAAAATTAAAAATATTTCAGAGAAATTCACCAATTTCCTAGTTTCGTCGTTTTTGTCAGAAAAACACCACTTTTTAAATATGTACGTTAAACGATAAAATTGTTATATTTATTATAAAAATCAATAATTAATACAATTTCCTTTAGCTTTTATTAACGCTGCAATTCTTTGTGGTCACGAAGAAATTATTTTTTGCTTTTTTTTTGGCAGAGTTCCACTCTTCGAACACGATGCATTTGAGGATATTTTGTGATGTTATTGAGTGCGTCTGAATTCTCTGCTTGAGGGTCGACTATACAGGGTGCGGCGTCAAAATCCGGACAAAATTCAATTTGAATTTCCCGCCGTTCTATACCACTTTGATAGGTCGCGGTTGGCGTCTAAATAGCTTGACGAATGTACTAAACATTCATAACCTCGAAACAGTCGCAATGTTGAAACCAAGTGCGCAGTATAATCGAAGAACCGCGATTACGAAAGTGTTCGCACTGGGCGCTCAGCGACAGAAATGATTCGATTCTTCGGGTACCCAAGATGGACTGTGTATGATGTCGCGAAGTATAACGAGTCGGAGAAGTCCAACGAAGGTTTTGCAACACCGACAAGGAAAAAATTGGTTGTCGGACAACGTCGACAAGTTTTGGTCCAAAGAATTTTGGCCTCTTAACAGCCCAGATTTAAATCCTTTGGACTTCTATGTATGGAGTGTGGTTGAAAAGGTCACTAACAAGTTCAGACATCCAAACGTCGCATTACTGAGAGCCGCTATTGAAGAGGCATTCGCCGATATGGACCGTGACTCATTAAAACGGGCTGCGACCGTTTCAGACCGAGAATGGAGGCGATCATTCAAGCAGAAGGGGGTTATATTGAGTAAATGTGTTCTTTATGACCTAACAAACAATTTAGTAAAAAAAAAATAATTATAAAGTTCTCCATTTTTGCCAAAATTATGTTTCAAAAAAATATTTAATTTGTCCGGATTTCGGCGCCGCACCCTGTACATGTTCTATAGAGTGGAGATCGGGTAACTGTGGAGGCCAATTCAGAAGCTCCATTATACTCTCTCGAAATTACTTCATTGTCGCTGCTGCTTTGTAACAAGGAACGTTATCTTGCTGGAAACACACCTTTTCCAAGTTTACATCACCTTACCAATTTTCAAAATGATGGTTCTACTACAGCGGAGGTTCTATATCGCCAGATGAACAGCGCGGAATTACGGATCGAGAATGGAGGTCGTTATTCAAGCTAATAGCCGATATATTGAAGGATTGTTATTAACACAGATGCTCTAAGTGCCACGTGAAACGTTTTTTTTTCAAACTTCATTTTTCACTAAAAAACTTGCCCTTAAAAAGTTGTTTGATTTGTCTGGATTTTGGTGACGCACCCGGTTTCACATAATGACGGTAAATTTCAGCAGTGAGCTCACTGGAGGATTTCGTTGTTAGCGTGTTCATTATTAGACACTTTCACGCAAAAGCAAACAACAATATAGCGGCTAGATTCTCCACAGAGCGCATGCGGACGAATTAGTGTTGTCATACGATATTTATAACACAGCCCCACAAAGAAAAAAGTGGGGTATACTTTTGATGCGATATATCAGATCCGTAGTATTTTTGCCCGCTGATCACGAATCTGACGTCAGAATATCGCCATCACATCTCAATTTTTTTCCAACCTCAAAAAATAGGTAAAAATTAGTAAAAATTAAGAAAAAATATACTCCTAAAAAATTGATTCAAGCTTTTTCAGGAATCCAAAGATGTATTAATATGTATTCGGACACGCTAAGCTAATATTCATCGGTTGGATTGAGGCATACAGTTCTGTTTTCTTTCTAACCTCAATAAATCAGACAGATATAGTGCTTCTCGAATGCAAAAAACGAATTCAAATTAAAATTCAACCGATCCTTACCAAATTTGGTACACGGGGATTTTTTGGGTCGCTGATCACGAATCTGAGGTTGGATTTGCAAAATTCAAGATGGCAGATGTTTTCGCGCCATTTTGAACGCCGAGAAAATTCATCGGTCGATTTTTATTCTTCTAACCTGCATCCAGGGCACCTCCACGTGGTGACGGTGGGCAACGGTGTTACTCCACTAGCCGGCAGAGTCCCTGGATAACGGCTTAGATGCCGTCATGGCAGGTAGAAGAAAGAGAATTACGATGCAGGGACTCGGAAACCCAGTATCGGCGGTTGGTCAGGGTGGGAAAGCGGGCTCGCAGCCGTCGTCATCCAGCGACCGTAGCTCTTCATGTGTGGGTGACTTGGCTCATGTAGAGTATAATGCTACAAGAAAACGGTCTCACGGTACAAGGACTTTTCATAAGTGCGATAAAAACAGTGATTCATTTTGATATATTTGCTGTCAACACGTATTGAGTAAAATGGGGTCACCGATAACGGATAAGATTAAAACCTTATATAAGGATTGTTTTAACATTGAAATACAGCACCAGGATACAGATTGGGTTCCCCACATCATTTGCAGTTCTTGCAAAATAATGTTGTACATCAATAAGAAGGCGATTAAATATTCCAGACCAGCAATATGGAATAGACCATACAGTGAAAATGATTGCTACTTTTGTATGAATGTTGTATCTAGGCATAACCGAAAAAATAAAAGCACTATTACTTATAACGATGTTTCGACAGTAACAAGACCAACTAAACTAATTCCGCCTCCTGAACCACTTGATGCTGATGTTATGGAAACAAATAATTTCACCTTATCAGTTCATGCTGAAAACATTGAGACTGTCGAAAAAGATTCAAACACTGTTACTAATGAATGTTCTAGTGACAACCTATCATATACTAGTGACACAGATAAAGAATTTCTACCATACAACCATAAACCAGAACCAATACTCGTATCACAGTCAGAACTTAGTGATCTAGTCAGAGATTTATGCTTATCCAAAGATGGTTCAGAGCATCTTGCTTCCTTTTTAAAGAAAAGACATTTACTTAAGCCAGAAGCTACGATTTCTTATTATAGAAACAGAGATGCAGAATTTCGAAAATATTGCACAATGGACGAGGAATTGTCACTTTCATATTGTACCGATGTAAAAGGTCTAAAGGATGAATTTCAAAATAAATCATACGATCCTGAAGAATGGAGACTGTTCATTGATTCTTCTAAACGGAGCATTAAGGCAGTTTCGCTGCATAATACCAACGTTTACGCTCCCATTCCGATTGCTCATTCCACAGTTATGGAAGAGCAATATGAAAAAATGAAGCAGCTTTTGATAAAAATAAAATATGCTGATCATAACTGGAAAATTTGTGGAGATCTGAAAATTGTAACAATATTGCTTGGCCAACAGTCAGGGTTTACACTTTATCCCTGTTATAAATGTCTGTGGAATAGCAGAGACAGGGAACGTCATTATAAGAAAAAAATTTGGCCAACAAGAGAACCGTTCACTCCTGGTGAAAATTATGTATTGTTTCCACCATTGGTAGATCCAGGAAAAGTTCTTATTCCCCCGCTTCACATTAAGCTTGGACTTATGAAGCAATTCACGAAAGCATTAGATACAAACGGCCCATGTTTCAAATATTTGCATAAAAAATTTCCGAAATTTTCTGAAGCTAAAATTAAGGCAGGCGTATTTGACGGGCCACAAATAAGAAAATTGTTTCAAGATTCATTATTTGTTACTAAAATGAATAAAGTTGAAAAAGCTGCTTGGCTTAGTTTTAAAGAAGTCGCAACAAACTTTTTGGGAAATAATAAAAGTCCTAAGTACAAAGAAATAGTCGAGAAAATGGTAAAAAATTTTCAAACATTAGGTTGCCTAATGAATCTAAAATTACATTTCCTAGACTCCCACATCGATGATTTCCCAGATAATCTTGGTGACTACAGTGAGGAGCAAGGGGAACGTTTTCACCAAGATCTGAAAATCATAGAAAATCGGTATCAAGGACGATGGGATGACCATATGCTAGCGGACTATTGCTGGTCGCTAAAAAGAGAAACAAGTCCTCAAAAGCGTTTGGGCAGAAAGCCTTCGAATAGGTCATTCGCGGAAAAAAGAACAAGATACAGCCAAAAAAAGGAAAGTTAGGCGCGGGTCTAACCTTCGCAATTCTAGGGCTTAAGGGTCTACTATTTGAGAGTATATGGTTTAAAAGTCCTGGTTTTGAGTTTATTGGGTCTCATTTTTAAAGTTACAGGGTTATTGAGGTCTATTTTTTGAGGTTACAGGGTGTGGGAGTTTAAGGTTTCAGGGTTTAGGGTTTAAGAGTATCAGGTTTGAGGATTCCCCAACTGTATACCAAATTTGGTAGGAATCGGTTGGTTTTCAAAAATTTTGTCCGCCATCTTGGATCCGCCATTTTGAATTTTGCAAATCCGACCTCAGATTCATGATCAGCAACCCAAAAAACCCCCGGGTACCAAATTTGGTAAGAATCGGTTGAATTTTAATTTGAATTCGTTTTTTGCATTCGAGAAGCACTATATCTGTCTGATTTATTGAGGTTAGAAAGAAAACAGAACTGTATGGCTTAATCCAACCGATGAATGTTAGCTTAGCGTGTCCGAATACATATTAATACATCTTTGGATTCATGAAAAAGTTTGAATCAATCTTTTAGGAGTATATTTTTCTTAATTTTTACTAATTTTTACCTATTTTTTGAGGTTAGAAAAAAAATTGAGACGTGATGGCGATATTCTGACGTCAGATTCGTGATCAGCGGGCAAAAATACTACGGATCTGATATATCGCATCAAAAGTATACCCCACTTTTTTTTTGTGGAGCTGTGTAATCGATCGCCCTTAATTTTAAAGAGCATCTCATACCTTTCAAATTTCAGTTCCTTTAAATACTGTCACAGTGGAAACGTTCAATAAAAATTAATTTTTAAAATATTTTTTTCAATTAATCAATTTAATAGAACGACCACACCAGTGCAACGACCGTTTTTTTTCCATATTTGTACTGTTTAAATTTAAATAAGTAAACTGAAAAACCTGAACAACCTTTCAAATAAACTATTCTCACCTGATCTAACAAACACATACTCCAATCCCTTAATATAAATTTGATCTTGTAATCCTCCTATTTTCAATTTTGTCCTTTGCTGTCCTCGTATCGTGGAGGTTGAAGTAAATCATAGACAAATTCATTGTAGATTTCAACGATAGACACGTACACACACAAGACTGGGGGAGTGTGTTCTACTGTAGCCACTGGAACGTTGCTGAGCCGTTGCTGCATTGCTCTAAAAAGATGTTCACTTTAGGGTGCATTTAAATAAGTTTGTGATATTACTATCCAGATTATTATTGCCCAAACGTCGGACCTTAAGAGTAATAAGGAGGCAATGAACCGGCGCGAGTTTGGCAAACGCGTCAGGCGAAACTACTGCAACATTGTAAGTGTAAAATAGGTTGCCTAACTCAAGTATCAGTAGCGGAAAAATGACGTTTAAATGAATAAAATTTTCAACTAGATAAAGGCCAAACTTCTCATCTGAATGAAAATATCATCAATTATTGTAGCCGACAAAATATCCTTTGTGTATCAAAATTTACCGCCCACCAAATACAAACTAAACAGTCGTTAATTATTCCTAAGCAACCTTTACTACAATTAAGACGAAAGATTCTTAACAAAGCCGTATTAAAGTGTATAATATAAATTTAAATAATTTGGAGGGAGATATTATAAGTTGTGTTATAATATTTTTATTATTATTCTCTGTTATTTGAAGTCTTAAATAAAATATTCTTCTTCTTCTTCCTCAATGACTGTCCACGCTTCAGCCCCATACAGCAAAACAGAGAACACCTAACACTCCAACATTCGGATTTTTAGTGGTATACTAAGATTTTTGGCAATAAGAAATTCTCTCATCTAAAGAAATGCGATTCTAGCCTTTTCAATTTGTCATTTAATTTCCGCGTACTCAAATATCACAGCCACACAAAAAAAAAGTGGGGTATACTTTTGATGCGATATATCAGATCCGTAGTATTTTTGCCCGCTGATCACGAATCTGACGTCAGAATATCGCCATCACATCTCAATTTTTTTCTAACCTCAAAAAATAGGTAAAAATTAGTAAAAATTAAGAAAAATATACTCCTAAAAAATTGATTCAAGCTTTTTCATGAATCCAAAGATGTATTAATATGTATTCGGACACGCTAAGCTAATATTCATCGGTTGGATTAAGCCATACAGTTCTGTTTTCTTTCTAACCTCAATAAATCAGACAGATATAGTGCTTCTCGAATGCAAAAACGAATTCAAATTAAAATTCAACCGATTCTTACCAAATTTCGTACACAGGGGTTTTTTGGGTTGCTGATCATGAATCTGAGGTCGGATTTGCAAAATTTAAAATGGCGGATCCAAGATGGCGGACAAAATTTTTGAAAACCAACCGATTCCTACCAAATTTGGTATACAGTTGGGGAATCCTCAAACCTGATACTCTTAAACCCTAAACCCTGAAACCTTAGACTCCCACACCCTGTAACCTCAAAAAAATAGACCTCAATAACTCTGTAACTTTAAAAATGAGACCCAATAAACTCAAAACCAGGACTTTTAAACCATATACTCTCAAATAGTAGACCCTTAAGCCCTAGAATTGCGAAGGTTAGACCCGCGCCTAACTTTCCTTTTTTTGGCTGTATTTTGTTCTTTTTTCCGCGAATGACCTATTCAAAGGCTTTCTGCCCAAACGCTTTTGAGGACTTGTTTCTCTTTTTAGCGACCAGCAATCGTCCGCTAGCATATGGTCATCCCATCGTCCTTGGTACCGATTTTCTATGATTTTCATATCTTGGTGAAAACGTTCCCCTTGCTCCTCACTGTAGTCACCAAGATTATCTGGGAAATCATCGATGTGGGAGTCCAGGAAATGTACTTTTAGATTCATTAAGCAACCTAATGTTTGAACATTTTTTACCATTTTCTCGACTATTTCTTTGTACTTAGGACTTTTATTATTTCCCAAAAAGTTTGTTGCGACTTCTTTAAAACTAAGCCAAGCAGCTTTTTCAACTTTTCTCATTTTAGTAACAAATAATGAATCTTGAAACAATTTTCTTATTTGTGGCCCGTCAAATACGCCTGCCTTAATTTTAGCTTCAGAAAATTTCGGAAATTTTTTATGCAAATATTTGAAACATGGGCCGTTTGTATCTAATGCTCTCGTGAATTGCTTCATAAGTCCAAGCTTAATGTGAAGCGGGGAATAAGAACTTTTCCTGGATCTACCAATGGTGGAAACAATACATTATTTTCACCAGGAGTGAACGATTCTCTTGTTGGCCAAATTTTTTTTTCTTATAATGACGTTCCCTGTCTCTGCTATTCCACAGACATTTATACGGGGATAAAGTGTAAACCCTGACTGTTGGCCAAGCAATATTGTTACAATTTTCAGATCTCCACAAATTTTCCAGTTATGATCAGCATATTTTATTTTTATCAAAAGCTGCTTCATTTTTTCATATTGCTCTTCCATAACTGTGGAATGAGCAATCGGAATGGGAGCGTAAACGTTGGTATTATGCAGCAAAACTGCCTTAATGCTCCGTTTAGAAAAATCAATGAACAGTCTCCATTCTTCAGGATCGTATGAGTTATTTAGAAATTCATCCATTAGACCTTTTACATCGGTACAATATGAAAGTGACAATTCCTCGTCCATTGTGAAATATTTTCGAAATTCTTCATCTCTGTTTCTATAATAAGAAATCGTAGCTTCTGGCTTAAGTAAATGTCTTTTCTTTAAAAAGGAAGCAAGATGCTCTGAACCATCTTTGGATAAGCCTAAATCTCTGACTAGATCACTAAGTTCTGACTGTGATACGAGTATTGGTTCTGGTTTACGGTTGTATGGTAGAAATTCTTTATCTGTGTCACTAGTATATGATAGGTTGTCACTAGAACATTCATTAGTAACAGTGTTTGAATCTTTTTCGACAGTCTCAATGTTTTCGGCATGAACTGATAAGGTGAAATCATTTGTTTCCATAACATCAGCATCAAGTGGTTCAGGAGGCGGAATTAGTTTAGTTGGTCTTGTTACTGTCGAAACATCGTTATAAGTAATAGTGCTTTTTTTTTTTTTCGGTTATGCCTAGATACAACATTCATACAAAAGTAGCAATCATTTTCACTGTATGGTCTATTCCATATTGCTGGTCTGGAATATTTAATCGCCTTCTTATTGATGTACAACATTATTTTTGCAAGAACTGCAAATGATGTGGGGAACCCAATCTGTATCCTGGTGCTGTATTTCAATGTTAAAACAATCCTTATATAAGGTTTTAATCTTATCCGTTATCGGTGACCCCATTTTACTCAATACGTGTTGACAGCAAATATAACAAAATGAATCACTGTTTTTATCGCAGTTATGAAAAGTCCCTGTACCGTGAGACCGTTTTCTTGTAGCATTATACTCTACATGAGCCAAGTCACCCACACATGAAGAGCTACGGTCGCTGGATGACGACGGCTGCGGGCCCGCTTTCCCACCATGACCAACCGCCGATACTGGGTTTCCGAGTCCCTGCATCGTAATTCTCTTTCTTCTACCTGCCATGACGGCATCTAAGCCGTTATCCAGAGACTCTGCCGGCTAGTGGAGTAACACCGTTACCCACCGTCACCACGTGGAGGTGCCCTGGATGCAGGTAGAAGAATAAAAATCGACCGATGAATTTTCTCGGCGTTCAAAATGTCGCGAAAACATCTGCCATCTTGAATTTTGCAAATCCAACCTCAGATTCGTGATCAGCGACCCAAAAAATCCCCGTGTACCAAATTTGGTAAGGATCGGTTGAATTTTAATTTGAATTCGTTTTTTGCATTCGAGAAGCACTATATCTGTCTGATTTATTGAGGTTAGAAAGAAATCAGAACTGTATGGCTCAATCCAACCGATGAATATTAGCTTAGCGTGTCCGAATACATATTAATACATCTTTGGATTCATGAAAAAGCTTGAATCAATTTTTTAGGAGTATATTTTTTCTTAATTTTTACCTATTTTTTTGAGGTTAGAAAAAAATTGAGATGTGATATCGATATTCTGACGTCAGATTCGTGATCAGCGGGCAAAAATACTACGGATCTGATATATCGCATCAAAAGTATACCCCACTTTTTTTTGTGGGGCTGTGTAATTGAACGTCGGTACCCTCTCAACTCTCCCGTCTTCCACTGTCAGGGGTCTTGGTCCGGTGTGTGGTTTCTTGGACACTACGATGTATTTGGTTTTAGAAACATTTAGGAAACATTTAAACTAAGACTAGATTGTGTTGTGAATATTGATGGATTCTTGCAACTAAGTTTTGTAAGTCTTCGAAAGCACCAACCACAATAGTAGCAGCATTATTGACATATTCGCCACTGACTCTTATTCCACTCTGTCTAGTTAACGCCTTCTGAATTATTTGTTCAGAGTATATATTAAATAAGGTTGGAGGAGAACGCAGCCCTGACGTACTCTCCGACAAATTTCGATCTCATTGGATGTACTCCAATCCACTTTTATCACAGCTCATTGTTTCCAGTAAAGGTTACCAATTATTCTTATGTCTTTCTGATCTATTTCAGTCGACATGCGTATTTCAATGAGTTTATCGTGATGGACGTTATCATAGGCTTTAGAGAAGTCGAAAAAATAGATGAAAACGTCATGGCTCATGTCTTTACATCTCTGAACGAGTACTTGTAGAGAAAATAGTGCCTCTCTAGTGCCGAGGGAATCACGGAAACCAAACTGGGTTTCAGATATGTCAGATTCGCATTTATGATACATTCGTGAATGGACTACTTTTAAGAAAATCTTAGTGATGTTACTGATTAAACTAATCAACCGATAGTAGTTGCATTTCCTGGATGGTACCTTCTTCGGTATAGGCACGAAACGAGAGGTTAGCCATTCCTGAGGTATTTTACCAGGGTCGTAGATTACCACTACCAGATTACACCAAAAGATTGAGAAATTCTTCACAGGCACTGAGCAGTTTTAAGACTTCACGTCCATTTGTCATATGGTTTATTGAATTAAGAATTTCATTAGTTATTAGGGGGCACTGTTTGCGTTGGTTATGGAAAACTCTGGTCGTACATCCTTAAAAAATTCCTTTACGTAGGTTTCCCATATTTTTAGCTTGTCATGCTTTTCAATCAGTAGTTGCCATTATTTTCCGTTAAGGTTGCTATCTTGCGTTTTCTGCTTCCTGTTGTAATTAGGCCATCAATACATACAATTATTTCAACTTTCTACGTCAAATAGTTTCGGAAAAAATAGGCTGGGATAGACAGACATACACAGAACTGATTACAAAAGTGCTCCGTTTTTCAATTCAGGAGAAATTGTACCCGTAAACTTAGACTTATATATATTATACCATCGTTTCTCAACCTTTTTAGTGTCGCGACCCCCTAAATTGCCAAAAAATTAAGTAAATATCTTGCGACCCCTCAATATAATATTTTTATCGTTATCAAAGTTTTACATTACTAACGTGGCAAAGAATGTTTACACCTGCCTCAAATACGGACAAATAAGTTCAAACCACAAGACATGCTTGTTCTTGTCTCATATTACTGCGAGGCTGCGCGAGCGGCTCTTTCGTCCCGTGCGTTTTGATACGCTAGGATAGGTTCGCCCAAGTTATCCCGCTCTGGTTATAAAAACAAAAGAGCGAGAAGAGTTTCATTGTTAATTACGTTTTTACGAAAACAAGTAGAACGAATTCTTCTCTCAAACAGTGTTAAATAAATCAATAACAGTGAGGTGTATGTGGCGTAACATCGAATTGGGCAATTATATTTAAAAAAAAGAAATTAAAATGGACAAATTTGTGACCAAACGAAATGCACCGTCTACATCTGGTGAAACAGTGAAGAAAAAGACCAAATTATACAACGATACATATTTAAAATATGGATTTATTGCGTTGGATGACAAGCCCCAATGTGTTTGTTATCAAGTTCTGTCCACGGGAAGTATGAAACCTTCAAAATTAATCCGCCATCTGGAAACAAAACATCAGTCTTTACAAAGCAAGCCATTAGAATTCTTCGAGCGTAAATCACTTGTCTTGAAAAATGAGCAAATTTCTATCAATAAATCAAGCCCCATTGAGACCGCAGCACTTCAAGCATCCTATTTAGAGCATTATTTGCATTGTTACTCCTCGTACAACGCTTTTCAAGCAGTCTTTTATATGGAGAACATCATCCCTTTGGAATAATTTGCCCAGGACTGTTTCCCACCGATTACAATTTACAGCGATTTAAGAACAAACTGAATCGTTTTTTCCGCACACGTGTCGCTCCTGTAGCGCTTTAGGAACCTCCCTGCAGCAAAATTTGATTTTACTTGCTGCCATTGATATGGTTGTAACATTCATTTTTTCTTAGATTTTAAGATCATGTTACGACACTGTTTTTCTTTCTATAATTTATTTTTTATTATATTTTTATATTTGATTAGGCAGTGATTTCACTTTTTGAGCAGTGATTTAAATTTTTGAACAGTGTAACTCAACCGTGTATAACGTGTTGCTGACCTAACTTATTTAGCTTGCATTGATTTTGCGTCCCGGAAGTGAGCCATTTTAAAGAAGTCATTTTGAAGAAGGGGCAAAAGATACATAAACGGCCATATGGAACTTTTTTTAAGGGCTTTTTCCGCCAGAATGCCGTAGTGGCTTTTTTCCGCCAGTATGCCGTAGTGGCTTTTTCATCAGGCCGTAGTCCGCATTTTTTTCGTCATGCCGTAGTGCAGTAACGATTTTTTTTTATCACCAAGTAGGTGTTGTTTATAGATCTCAAGTTGATGCCTTTTTCCAATCTTAAAATATTATGCTCATCCTAAGGCATTTCGGGTCAAAAAGTGATTAGCTACCCACATGAGACTAGGATAGTAGTGGCTGAGACAATATTTTTATGAGAAACTCACTAGGAGAGGCCAAGCAGCTTATGGAAAACACACGAGGAGAAAACCAATCCGTAAGTCATAAGCACACCAGTTTAATTATCTCACTTCCTGTCTACACGTGTGTTTCCAACGACTTCTCAACACGTGTAATCCGCGGAGTTAATTTTACAAACTTTTATATCGCTTTTTTTAATGCCTTTTGTTTTTTTACACTTAGAATCAGTAATTCATAGAACTCTGGTTTAAATGTGTACACTCTCATAGCCTAAGGGGTTTTATTTAGTTAATGTAATTTTAAGAGTCTAATATCAGCAAGGATTTTTAGTTTGTTAATATACTTTTCTCTGTGTTAATGCAGCCTTTTACTGAACTATCCGCTCTTTCTTTCAGGACGCAACGGTTGTACCCAATTTAAATTTCTTTCGACAACTACATAACTCTTCGGTATTTTTCACTTTTGAGCTGAAGTTAGATTCTTTTTATTCTAAAATGAATGGTGCCCAAAAACAGTACAACCAAATTTTAAACAACCATAGAGGGTATTTTCAAAAGGCGTACAAAAATTACATCGATCTCCACGTACTCTACCAGTAAAAAAAAACGAGCTAACTTATATCTAAATTTTTGCTCTATCAGTATTAATATCCACTCAATCCGTTCGCAAAAATTAAGATATACGTAAGGGGCAAAGTAGCGCCGCAAAAGAGACGTCATATAACATGACGCCGCAACGAGACGCTATATGGTCAATGTGATGAATAAGCAAAAAAAATTGGAAACTATACCACTTTCAAATGACACAATATCAAGGCGTATTAATGCAATAGCCATCGATGTCCACAATCAAATAATTGAAAAGGTAAAATTAAGTGAATTTTTTGTCATTCAGTTCGACGAGTCAACAGGTTCGACACGCCTGGCTCAATTTTTATGTGTCGTCCGATACGAAAGCGAGGAGTCAAAGAAAATATTCTATTTTGCAAATCAATCTCTGGGCATGTCACTGGCGAAGGACTGGAATAAATGCATTACAGTATGTACTGATAGTACAAAAGCGATAACTAGCAAGAATAGTGGCGTGATAGTCAAATTAAAAAGCATTATGCTATGATGGAATGGGCGCACTGCTTTCTTCACAGACATGCGTTAGCCACAAAAAAGATGCCAGATAATTTTAAAAATGTTCTGTCTGAAGCTGTAAAAATTGTTAATTTTATTAAAAGCCGACCGTTGCAGACTAGATTGCTTTCCACACTCTGCGAAGAAATGAATGCCAAGAACAATTCACTGCTTTTACATACTGAAGTCAGATGGTTGCCGCGAGGAAAAGTTCTAACGAGGCTTTTTGAATTGCAAGATGAATTGAAAATATTTTTTTACAGATAAAAATAACTCTTTTTCAGAGTTTTTACAAGATAAAGAATCTTTATTACCGTTTACTTGAGTGCTATATTTTCACGTTGAAATGACTTGAATACGAGCTTAGAAGGCCATAATAAAAACATTTTACTAATGACAAAGTCAATGCCTTTAAATATATAATAAAAGACCGTTTTTAGTCAATTTCCACTGGTTTATTTAAATTGCGATGACGCGTTTCGCTGTCGATGCAGCTTCTTCAGATCTACATTTTACACTGTCAAGTTAGGTTTAATATTCACAGTTTTATATAATTTCTTAATTATAATATTACACCTAATTAAATTACATTGATAGTATTGGAAAATCCACACAGATTTTTGGAGTTAGGAGAATAAATTCAATAATGGTGAATTGTTTAAATCTACCTGGTCGTTGAGTAAAGTACCTGTAGTCCTTAATCGATTTATTTGCATTGTCTCTAAAAGGTTTAGTTTTAAACCTTTTTGTTGGGTGTGTAAAATTTTGAAATTCTTGTTAAATGTGTGATTTTCTGTTAAAAGATGATTAGCATATGTTGAATTAGATTTTCTATGGATGAAACTTTTTTTCGTGTTCTGTAATTCTTTGTCTAAATGTACGTCCAGTTTGTCCGATGTATGTTTTAGGACATGACCCACATGTTAATTGATAAACCCCTGATTTATTGTCTTTATTGATTTGTGGTTTGTAGTTTTTTAAGATATTTCCCTATAGTATTGTTAGTCTTGTAAGCTATGTTGATGTTTTTTTGATTTAAAAATTTCCCCAGTTTTTTCCGTTGGTTTGCCGAAATAGGTTAAGCATTTAAAAATGGTATTTCTGTCCTTAAAACGTGGGTATATTTCTGAGATTGCCTTGTTTCTAAGTTTTTTCTTAACGATACTAATGATTAAAGTAACCGAATAACCGTTGTTAACGGCTACTGGTTTCATGTAGTTTAATTCTTTAGTAAAATTTTCTTCTGATAAGGGGATATTAGTTAGTCTATGTATAAAACTTTGATAAGCGGCAAGTTTATGATGGTTAGGGTGGTGAGAACTATTGTGAATTGTGGTATCTGTATGACAAGGTTTGTGATATATTGCAAATTCATGTTTTTTCATGGCTTTACTGATTGTTAAGTCTAGGAAATTGATTTTCCCTTCGACTTCTTCTTCCATTGTAAAACTGATATTTCTATGTAAAGAATTAATATACTGTAAAAAGTGAGTTAACTGTCTGTCCGTACCTGTAAAGCATACAATTATATCGTCTACGTATCGATACCAGTATAGACAATTATTACTATTGTTCTTATGGTTGTTAAATATCATTGTTTCAATACTGTCCATGAAAATTTCGGCAAGTAATGAACTTAATGGACTCCCCATTATTAACTCTTCCTTACTATTGTAGAATGTATTGTTAAATGAAAAATAATTTTGTTTTAGGCAAATTCTTAATAAATTAATTATGTCCATTTTTATAACTTCATTTACTTTGTTTTTTGTTAATAGGTTCTCTATTAAAATTATTGTTTCGTCTGGAGGAACACTTGGAAATAAGTTTTTGACATCGAAAGAGACTAATTTAGAATTATCTGGTATTGTTATATTCTTAACTTTATTCACGAGTTCGTATGAGTTTTTGATACTACATTTTGGTATGATATTTGATTAAATCAATTAAAAAGGATGACGTCTTATATGCTGGAGCAGACATGTAGGAAACAACTGGCCTGATTGGGTGGTCAAGTTTGTGTAGTTTTTATGAGTGAATAAAGTTGTGGGATTTGGGGATTCATATTTATCAATTTAATTTTATCTTTATCGTGAATGATACTTTTAGCCTGTTCAATTTGTTGTTTTATTTCTTTTTGAAAAATATTTGTTGGATCTTTATTTAAAATTTCGTACTTTCCTGTTTTGAAAAAATCTAACGTTTTATTAATATAGTCGATTTTGTCTATTGCTATTACTGTGTTACCTTTGTCTGCGTTGATAAAGATTACATCATTTTGTTTTGCTTTACTCTGAATTGTTTTTATTGTCCTTAAGTCTTGGTTGATGTTGTTAGTGTTAGATATGAATTCTTTTTTAATAATTTCGGCTGTTTGAAATTTTGATAATATGTTGTTAGGACTATCTTTCAAGGCAATCTCAGTATCAATACCTAATGTCTCCGATTCTTTGATATTGAAGTTAGTTTGAATATTGTGTTTGAAACCTTTTGTTAGAAGATTTTTTTCCCTGTCCGAAAAAGGTGTGCTAGAAATGTTAATAAATCGATTAAAGAATTGATGATCAGTAAAAAATTCTTTTTCTTTCTTATTTTGTGTTGTTATACGTTTTTGTTGAATGAGATACTGTAGTTTATTGTATTGTTTCAAATATTTTTTATGTATTATTGCTTTTACTTTTTCACGTGTATTCGAATCCAAGACCATAAATTCTATAAAATTTAGTTTAAATAATAACTCTGTGTGGATTACCTTCAGATACATGTTATATGAGTTTCTAATGCTATACTGGATTTTTCTCTCTGTGTATATCCATTTTCTTTTGGCAAGTATAACTGCTTCTTTGGCTGCTTTGCTGGTGTTGTTAGTTTTCAGATTTATATAATTAGGTGTTACTTGGTTTTGGAGGCACTGATTGAAAAACCAAATATTTTGCGTAGTTGTTGCACATTTTAGAAGTAACTTGAAGTAGTTTGAAGCTAGAAAGCTTATATCAGCTTGTTTCAAATTTTGGATTGTTGTAGCTTCTACTTGATGGAAATTCATACTATAGGGAAATATCTTAAAAACTACAAACCACAAATCAATAAAGACAATAAATCAGGGGTTCATCAATTAACATGTGGGTCATGCCCTAAAACATACATCGGACAAACTGGAAGTACATTTAGACAAAGAATTACAGAACACGAAAAAAGTTTCATCCATAGAAAATCTAATTCAACATATGCTAATCATCTTTTAACAGAAAATCACACATTTAACAAGAATTTCAAAATTTTACACACCCAACAAAAAGGTTTAAAACTAAACCTTTTAGAGACAATGCAAATAAATCGATTAAGGACTACAGGTACTTTACTCAACGACCAGGTAGATTTAAACAATTCACCATTATTGAATTTATTCTCCTAACTCCAAAAATCTGTGTGGATTTTCCAATACTATCAATGTAATTTAATTAGGTGTAATATTATAAATAAAAAATTATATAAAACTGTGAATATTAAACCTAACTTGACAGTGTAAAATGTAGATCTGAAGAAGCTGCATCGACAGCGAAACGCGTCATCGCAATTTAAATAAACCAGTGGAAATTGACTAAAAACAGTCTTTTATTATATATTTATAATGCATATCCATCAAGTAGAAGCTACAACAATCCAAAATTAGTCAATGCCTTTATCAAGAAGCTTGGTATTTAGATTATCCGCCTTAAAAAACGCAATTTTGACGCATTCACTGCAACTTCTGATTATTTTGATAAAATATGAACTTAGATAATTCTGTTATTGACCGCGCGCTGGAGCCCGTGAAAACGCATTTACGCGAATTGAAAATTCAGTTACTGGAATATTTTCCAGATGACCATGATTTCTCGGAAAGATGGATTCTCAGTCCGTTTGATGAAAATTTTGTTACAGCTGCCAAATTACCTGTTGAGATTCAAAACCAACTAATTGAAATATCAGCCGACAAAACGTTACAACTAGAATTTTTATCTCAAGATTTAGATAAGTTTTGGTTTGCACGACGATGTGAATACGGAAGCCGTATTCACATCGTCGTTGACTGATACCCTTTGCTACTTCTTACTTATGCAAAAAGGCTTCTCGTCTATGGTGGCTTTAAAAACTAAATACAGAAATCGTCTATTATTACTTGAAAATAGTTTACTTATGTGTGTTTGCAATGACGATCCACGTATAGAAAAAACTTTTAAGTGAAAAGCAAAGCCAATAAACACTGGTCAACATGATTTTTTTCACAAGGGAACTGAATAGAGACAGTTTTATGTCAGTGATATGAAGGAGACATATGAAAATATGAAATTGCTGTTAGAAAAAATTCAGTACACTAAATATAACTGGAATATCTGTGGTGATTTAAAGGTTATAGCTTTATTGTTAGGTTTGCAACTTGGATACACTAAATTCTGCTGTTTCTTGTGTGAATGGGATAGCAGGGATAAGGAGTCTCACTACATAAGGAAACAATGGCCTAAACGTGAATCTCTTATTCCTGGGCATAAAAATGTATCAAATACCCCATTAGTGGATCCCGAAAAGGTGTATTTACCTCCCCTGCACATAAAACTGGGGCTTATAAAAAAAGTTTTGTAAAAAAAAATGGATGCTGCATTTATGTATTTGAAATTTAAATTTCCTAAAATAGGTGAAGCAAAATTGAAGGAAGGAATTTTTATAGGGCCCCAAATAAGATCATTAATATCGGATGATGAACATTTTGACGAACTGTTACACCCGGCGGAAGAAGCAGCGTAAAAATTATTCAAAAATATCTGTTCTGGATTGCTTGGCAATAATAAAGAAAAAAACTATAGTAAAATAGTGAGTGATCTTCTGACTTCATACAAAGAAATGGGCTGCAATATGTCCTTAAAAATTCACTTCTTGGTCTCCCCCTAGCTGTGTATTTATTATTCAGTGTTTTGTAAGTACTAATTATTTTAAAACTTTAAACACATGCCACAAAAAAATCCTGCCTGATGGATAAAGCCTGATAACATATTTAAACTCGGCATGGAAAAGATAAATATATTCCGTTAATATAGCCCTTGTGAAAGAAAAAAAAAATTTGTAGACCAGTGAATTAGTGATTAAATATTTCAAGCAACATTAGCTATTAGGTTATTTTGTTAGGTTGTTTTTAATTTTGTAACACTTGATTATAATTTAAAATACTTTATACTTCTATAATATATATAAAATGCAACGTCTCTCTGTCTGTCTGTCTGTCTGTCCGTTAGTGCGCTTATCACTGGAGAACCACTTATCCGATTTACGTACTTTTTTTTTTAAAACATACATATGTTCTCTGGCCAGGTTATAGGCCATATTTTATTCCGATAGGTAGCATAAGGAATGAGTAGTGACGTAACATAGTGAACGAAGTCGGAAAAAAGTTTGCCGCTAGCGCCTTCCATTGCAGTATACAGCCTAAACCATTAAATATGGAACAATATTATATAGCAGAGAATATCTATAATCTATAATATATATAAAAATTCAAAATTTCTGTCTGTCTGTCCATTAGTGCGTTTATCATGCGAAAACCACTTATCCGATTTATGTCTTTTTTTTAAATTCATACATATATTCTTTGGCCAGGTTATATAATAATAATAATAATCTATATCTATAATATGTTATATATAAAATGCAACGTCTCTCTGTCTGTCTGTCCGTTAGTTCGCTTATCCCTCGAGATCCACTTATCCGATTTAAGTGATTTTTTAAATTCATACATATGTTCTCTGACCAGGTTATAGATATATATTTTATTACATCTATAATATATATAAAATGCTACGTATCTCTGTCTGTTTGTCCGTTTGTGCGTTTATCACTGGAGAACCACTTATCCGATTTATGTGCTTTTTTTTAAAACATGCTAAACCATTAAATATGGAAGAATATCATGTAGCAAAGAATATCTATAATATATAAAAAAATGCAACGTCCCTCTGCCTGTCTGTCTGTCCGGTAGTGCGCGTATCACTGGAGAACCACTTATCCGATTTATGTGCTTTTTTGTTAAACATACATATATTCTCTGGCGGTTATAGGATATATTTTATTACGTTAGGTGAGATAAGGAATAAGCAGTGATGATAATAGTGAATCAAGTCAGAGAAAAAGTTTGCCGCTAGCGCGTTCTCTTGCAATACACTGCCTAAGCATTAAATATGGAACAATATCATGTAGCAAGAATATAATATATATAAAATGCAACGTCTCTCTGTCTGTGTGTCTGTCCGTTAGTGCGCCTATCACTCGAGAATCCCTTATCCGATTGACATGTTTTTTTTTTTTTAATTCATACGTTTGTTCTCTGGCCAGTTTATCTATAATATTCTGTCTAGAATATATATAAAATGCAATGTCTCTCTGTTTGTCTGTCCGTTAGTGCGCTTATCACTTGAGAACCACATCCGATTTACGTATTTTTATAAATTTATACATAGGTTCTATATAATTCGATATAAGTCTAGATAATGGGAGATAAAGTGAGATAATGGGAGATAAGGAGAAATAATGGAGATAAGTCGAGATAAGCCTCGATAATGGGAGATAAGTTGAGATAATGGGAGATGAATATAAATAATGGGAGATAAGGAGAAATAATGGGAGATAAGTAGAGATAAGTCTAGATAATGGGAGTTATGGTGAGATAATGGGAGATAAGAAGAAATAATGGGAGATAAGGAGAAATATTGAGAGATAAGTCGAGATAAGCATAGATAATGGGAGATAAGGATAAATATTGAGAGATAAGGGGAAATATTGAGAGATAAGGGGAAATAATGGGAGATATTTTATTACGTTGGGTAACATAAGGAATAAACAGTGACGATAGTGGTGAATAAAGTCCACGCGAGCGGAGCCGCGGGCCCGGCTAGTTATTCAATAAAAGGATGTTCCATACTCAGTAAAAGGATGTCTTATTCTTTGGACAGATTGCGACCCCCTTATACCTAAACGCGACCCTTCTAGGGGTCGCGACTCCCAGGTTGAGAAGCTCTGCATTATACATATATAGCTTTACATGTTTTAGACCGGTACGTTGCAGGTCCAAAAAAATGTGACCATATCAAACTTCTCTAATATACTACTATTTAATTTATAATTGAAAAGTACTAGGAAATATATATGAAAACAATACTTACTCATATGTTCTAACATGTACTGATCTCTCTCCGTGAGCCTGACGTAGAACACTAAGTGACTTCTGGTATTCGGCTTCTATTTGTAATTCATTTAAAGCTATCACCTTTCCGTTCGGAAGGGGTTTTACACTTGGTTTCGCCTTCATTGGTGGAATAGAGCGAAAAAGATATTCCAAAGCTCGAGGAATGAGTCCAGGGTCGTCCACTGTACCAATCATCGTAAAGGTTTTGCCTAAAAATAATACTTGCAGTGAAGACAAACATGTCAACATTGTCATATTTACATAAAACAGAATATTATTTCTTTTCATTTATGCATATTTACTATATAAGGTGAAAAGTCCCAGGACTTTCTGACAGATGGCCGCAAAAAGAAAAAAAACCATACGATTTTCAGTTAGTGTCAATTCTCAGAAGATTCGTGTAAAATTTTGACGATATTTTGTTTTGCGAGTTACAGCTGTTTGAGTGACGTACATTTGATTTTTGAAAAACTTCTTCCTCTTCCGACATATAGCTAGGCACTATTGCCTGTTTTCGTTGTTCTTTACTCTATAGATCATCGCTCCATCTCTTTCTTGGACGTCCCATTGATCTTCTTCCATTTGGTGGCTCGTCTCTTGCTATCCGTTCTATAATGTTGTTTGCCATTTTTTCTATGTGTTCATCCCATTCCATTTTTCTTACTCTTATCCACCGGTTGATATTTTCTATGTTATATGTGCGCCTTATGTCTTTACTCCTTTCTCTGTCCGTCAGAGTCTTGTTTGTATATCTCCTAAGTATTCTCGTTTAAGTTGATTCCACAGCATCCTCTGTGTTATACTTGTATCGGGTCTTGTTTCAGATGTGTAAGTCATTATTAATCGTATTACGCTCTTGTATATTGTTGTTTTGATCTCAGCGGAGATGAATTTGTTTCTAAATATGGCATCCCGTTATCCTATTAGCCTTGTTGACTTGATGTTTTATTTCCTCGATTTTTCCGATACTAGATGTTTTGATGCCCAGGTAAATGACCTCCATCACGTGTTTTTTTGGTTTATCTTCCACCACCAGCTTACACCTGATGGGCTCTTTTGCTATTACTATTGTTTTAGTTTTTTCAGTTGAGATTGACATATTATATTTTTTGCTATTATGTAGAATTCGTATAGCAGCCTTTGCAGATCGTTCTCGGTTCCAGCCATTATTATCGCGTCATCTGCATAACATATAATTTTAAGTTCTCTGTTTTTTTTTGTGGGTCTAGCACATGTGCTGCAGGGAAGTCCCCAAAGCGCTACAGGAGCGACACGTGTGCGAAAAATGCGATTCACGTTGTTCTT
>CM032451.1:94161199-94353542 GCA_019049505.1 Pachyrhynchus sulphureomaculatus
AGAAGTCCACATCTTTGTCTTGCCATTGTTTGGCCCACTTCAGGCGCTTTGCTTTCATTGCAGCTGTTAACTTGGGCTTCCTGGCGGTGTGACAGGCCTTAAAATCTAATTCTCTCAATTTTCTTCGAACAGTGCGCTCAGAAGCATTTACGCTAGCATCCTGGAGTTGTGATTTTATTACCTTTGTGGTAGCAAATCTCTTTTCTACACAAATTTTCTTCAAACATCTCTCTGACCGTGGAGTGAAAATTGGTTTTCTACCGCATCTTTTCTTTCTTTTCGGGCTTAATTCCTTCCCTGACTCAATTTTCTTTTTTATGCGTCGTACACTAGCTTCAGAAACCTCCAATCTTCGTGATATTTCTCGGTTTGTAAATGTTTGCGCAATCACAAGGGCCTTCACTTCAGCTTTTTTACGTGGTGAAAGATCGCCTTTTCTACCCATAATGAAAATAGTCCAATTACTTTTTTAAAACACTGCATACAAAATAAACTAATAACTGAGTAGTATAAAACTGTTAAACAATCACAGTCCATAAAGCCACAGAAACACGTCTCGATTCCGATCGCGACTGATACAGGTTTGTACTTATTTACGTTCATGTATCACTTTGTCAACACAGTGTTGCCATATGTTAAAAATAAATACAAATATGTGGTCTACAACAATTCTTTTAAATAAAAATCAATAATATTGTAGTTTAAATATACCATTATTGCATAAAAACTCTTAAGAAACATAAAATTACTAAAAAAAATACAGTGCGTCTAATAATTTGGCCAGGGACTGTATATATATATATATATATATATATATATATATATATATATATATATATATATATATATATATATATATGTATATTTTGATCTTATTTTAGAACCACAAGGACCCCCTCCTCCACCACCACGTCCAGAACCGGCTTTACCACTTACACCAGCGAGACCTCCACCAGTACCAGCAAGATCAGCTCCACCTCCTCCCCTACCAGCAAGGCCGCGACAATAATTTCTTGCCAGCATATATTACTATATAAATCTACCCTACCATACGTATTTTAAAAAGTTTTTGTATAGATCATTTCTTATTATACTGGCTAGCGTATTTCTCTATGAAATATGGAGACGGGTTGTGGAAATGACAGTCAAAGGGCCTACAAAACCTTGGTATGCCAAGAAAAAATAGGGTGGATTTAGTTTTACGGAAACACCTGAGTAAGTGGTATTTATTATTAAATAAAAATCAATAATATTGTAGTTTAAATATACCATTATTGCATAAAAACTCTTAAGAAACATAAAATTACTAAAAAAAATACAGTGCGTCTAATAATTTGGCCAGGAACTGTGTATATATATATATATATATATATATATATATATATATATATATATATATATATATATATATATATATATATATACATATACATATACATATACATATACATATACATATACATATACATATACATATACATATACATATACATATACATATACATATACATATACATATACATATACATATACATATACATATACATATACATATACATATACATATACATATACATATATACATATATATATATATATATATATATATATATATATATATATATATATATATATATATATATATATATATATATACACATATATAATGGTTCTTGATATTGCCAAATTTGAGTAACTATATATACAGTGGCGTGCAAAAGTTTCCGGCCAGTGACATTTCGTACTCTAATTTGTTAAAAAATAACCGGTCAAGTGCAAGTTGAACTTGCGCAATCGGTGTTCCGTACGTTGATTGCTTTTAAAATAAAAAATTTTGTTACAGATGTATAAAATGATCAATGACTTCACAAAACACACCCCAAATGAGTTTTCAACAAAGTTTGTTTCCAATCTTTACTGAAATCTGATGACCTTCAAATTTTTTTTTTAAATACCAGAAAAATTATTAAAGGTAATGCACTCGTGATAATTTTCGTTCAATCTACACCCCGTGGAGAATATTCCAGAATTTTTTCAAAATTTTTTGATAAGTACTTTTCGAGATAAGGCGCGGAACAGCGATTTTTTAAAAATAATACAAAGAAAAGTGCGCGCAAGTATTACATTATATACACATTTTTTACTCGTGTTTTCACAAGCTTTCATTTGACACCACACTCGATGACCTAGTCAAAATTTTTTTTTTTCACTTCCGATTTCACCCCCCAAAACTAACCCCTTAAGTCAAAATTTAACTCTTAAAACTACATGGCTCTGATGAGGCCATCAACTCCTACATTATTACCAAATTTCAACTTTCTATGTCAAATAGTTTTGGAGAAAATCGGGTGTGACAAACAGACAGACAGACACCGAAGTGATCTTATAAGTGTTCCGTACGGAACACTAAAAAAAGACTAATGATTTTTAATCATTATGAGATGTGAGTATGAGATATAGGAAACAAAATAATATAGTAAAAGAATATTATTTATGTTTGTGAATATATTTATTATTCTTATTCTTATATGTGCATAAGTTTCCCTGCCACATAATACACATTGACGCAGTAGGACGTTCAAAGACGTATTTACTAATAATAGCGCGTTGAATGTTCACATTTAGTTCATAAAAGGTCGTGGAAGCATAAACATGGCTCGGCATATGCAAATCCAAATTCGTGAGAGAGTAATAAAATTTTCAAAAGAAGGAAAGTCTTCTCGTGAGATTGCTTCATTATTATCGATAGGTAAATCAACCGTGAACGATATTATTGTCAAATACCGTTGTGGATATGGTTTAAAAGATCGTCCGCGTAGTGAAAGACCAAGAAAAATGTCTAAAAAAGTAGATCGTATCATTAAACGCAAATCAACTGCGGATGTCAAGAAAACTGCTGTCGAAATTGCACGCGAGCTAAAGGATGAAAACCTAGCTAATGTTAGTCGTAGTACTGTGACACGAAGACTACATGATGTGGGACTTTTTGGCCGTAGAGGTATTAAAAAACCATTAATGAGTAAAAAGAATAAGAAGGCCCGATTACAATTTGCCAAAGATCACCTAAATTTGACAATTAAAGATTGGAAAAAAGTAGCTTTCTCAGATCAATCTAAATTTAATCTTTTTGGAAGCGATGGTAGACAACATGTACATCCTATTGGTACGAGAAATAATGTTCGGTACCAAATTCCTACTGTAAAACACTATGGAGGAAGTATGAAGGTCTGGGGAATTTTCTCTGCACAAGGAGTCGGTCCATTTATCGAGATCAACGGAAATATGAACGCTGATATTTACAAGGACATTTTAGAAAACAATTTGTTATCATATGCTGAAGAAACATTGCCGCAGAATTGGATATTTCTGCAGGATAATGACCCCAAACATACATCCCAGTTGTTAAAACAGTGGTTTTCTGCTTCAAATGTGAGAGTTTGAATCTGGCCATCTCAATCACCGGACTTGAACCCAATAGAACACTTATGGGAAACGCTAGATCGTCAAGTTCGAAAGCATATATATTCAAATAAAGCCGCATTATTCAAATAATTGAAGGAAGAATAGGATAAAATTTCACCTGCTTGTATTAATCGATTAACTGAGTCAATGCCACAGCGTTGTGCGGCTGTTATCGATGCAAAGGGTATGGCTACAAAATATTAACATAAAAATATAATTTAAGACTACTATAGAGCATATGGACTAATAACACTGGTCAACAAAAAAAAGAAAATTGCTCGTTTCCTGTGATTTTTTTTGTTTCTATCTCAAATTGACGCGTATTTTTTAAATATGGCAACAATTTTTCTCTAACAGCTTTTGTTTTTGAGTTATAGCTAACTACCCTCATTTACTATTTTTACTTAGATTTTCGTTTTTTATTGGACACTAAAATATATTTTGTTGTTGTTTTAGATATGGCTTCGTCAAGAAGATGTTGTGTGCTTAATCCCGATTGTTTTTGCTATATTTGTGGTGAATACATATTTGCAAAATATCGAAAACCTATATCGGACTTTGTGAAAACTGCATATCATCAATACTTTAAAATAAAATTGTGTAATCAGGATAAGCCATGGGTTCCTCATATTGTATGCCAGAAATGTGTGGTATGTCTACGGTTATGATCCAGTGGAAAAAGAGATGCAATAATGTTCGTAACACCCATGATTTGGCGAGAACCTCGAAAGCATCATGACGATTGCTACTTCTGCGTTGTGAAAACAAATGGAATTAAGCCTGGAAATCGAAGTAAGTGGTCATATCCTAACTTATCTTCTGCTCAAAGACCTCAATTAAAATCACAAGAGGTACAACCCAGCACATCTAAATCTTCTGATGATCCAAATCTCTGTGAACCCGAACGAAATACATCAAGTGAAGACTCTGATTCAGACTACAAATGTAGCCTTTCAGAATCTCAACCATTTAATCAGAAAGAACTAAATGACTTAGTAAGAGATCTGAACTTACCAAAAGAAGCTTCTGAAATTTTACAATCTCGTTTAAAAGAAAAAAATTTGCTTACTCCGGAAACCAACATTACATTTTATCGTACCCGAGAAAAAAAATCTGTTACCGTATTTTTCTTAAGAGAAGGATTTAGTTTTTTGTAACGATGTTGGAGGTATTTTGCAGCAGATGACATTAAAACAGTACCAACCTAGTGATTGGCGTCTTTTCATAGACAGCAGCAAAAGAAGTTTAAAGTGTGTTTTGCTTCATAACGGTAACAAGTACGGATCTATACCTATTGCACATTCGACGACTTTAAAAGAAGAATACGTAAATGTTTCCAAGGTTATGGAAAAAATTAAGTATCAAGACCACAAATGGGTCATTTGTGTTGATCTGAAAATGGTTAACTTTCTTTTAGGTCAACAAGGCGGATACACAAAGTTCCCTTGTTTCATGTGTCTCTGGGATAGTCGTGACAAACAACACCATTGGTCACAAAAAGTTTGGCCAGTGCGCGTGCGGGAAGAGCTAAAAGTTGGTACAAAAAATGTTATAAACGTGCCTTTAGTTAGATGCCGAGATCGCATCATACTTCCACCACTTCATATTAAACTCGGCATAATGAAACAGTTTGTGAAGGCGCTTGACAAAAGTGGCGAATGTTTTAATTTTCTTTCACGCAAGTTTCCAGGATTAAGTTCAGAAAAATTGAAAGCTGGTATTTTTGATGGGCCACAGATTAGGCAACTCGTGAAAGATCCTAATTTTGTCAAATCAATGACTGAAGTCGAATCCAAAGCTTGGAATTCATTTGTTTTGGTTATGAGTAGCTTCCTAGGCAAAAAGAAATCTGACGACCATGTCGAGCTTGTTGAGTGCATGCTATCGAACTTGCAAGAGCTAGGGTGCAACATGAGCATAAAAAGCCACTTCCTGCACTCGCATTTAGACCGATTTCCACAAAATCTGGGTGATTTTAGTGAGGAGCAGGATGAAAGATTTCATCAGGATCTTCGGACAATGGAAGAGCGTTATCAGGGGCGGTGGGACTCACATATGATGGCAAACTACTGCTGGAGTTTGCAACGAGATCTACCTAAAGTCGTTTATTTAAGGAAATCTTATAAAAGATCATTTGCTAGTGTTCAATAGAAATTTTGTTAACATAATGTATTATTTTTTTGTATTTTTTTGGCAAAATAATAAAACTGTATATTTCGAAAGGTAAAGCTGTTAGCAATCTCCCAGTATTTTTTTCATAGTCAGGGCCATAGAAATACCCAATAACAGAAAAAAAAAACTAAAGGAAACAAGACTTGTGTTGACCAGTGTAATTTTTCTCGTAGTACAAAGTGGCCGGAAACTTTAGCATATATAAATATAAGAAGAATAATAATAAATATATTCACAAACATAAATAATATTCTTTTACTAGGTCATTTTGTTTCCTATATCTCATACTCACATCTCATAATGATTAAAAATCATTAGTCTTTTTTTTTAATAAATTAGAGTACGAAATGTCACTGGCCGGAAACTTTTGCACGTCACTGTATATATATATATATATATATATATATATATATATATATATATATATATATATATATATATATATATATAGTGAAATTCCCCTTCGCGGACACCCCTCTTACACGAACACCTCCCTTGAACGGACAGTTTCACATGGTCCCGACCCACTCTCATATAATTGGCATTGTGTTAACTCACTCTTCTTAGACGGACAATCTCTTGACTGACGCGGAGACAAAAAATGTTCTCTTAACCGGACAAACAACAATAAAAAATAAACACCTTGTCTCATTTTTCTGTGGCGAGTATCGCTGTTGCGTTCCCCAATCGCGCCGCGCGCCAACCTCGCTGCCTGCCTTCACTGAGGGACTTCCCCAAGTATACTGAGGATTTACCGATCTCCATTTTTCGGTACATCCGGGGACTTAATATTAGTCTGACGCCTATGAGACACATTCATTGTAGAAATGGCTCCAAATAGAAAAATTCTCACGTTTAAACAAAAAATTGAGATTGTTGAAGTTCACAATAAGGGAAAGTTAAGTGTAAGGGACTTATCCAAGCGTTTTAATATCGGAAAAAACACAAGCTGCTGATATAATTAAAAAAGTGGATGTCAAACAGCAAATTGAAAGAAAAAAGAAGCTTTTTGACTGGTGATGGTACCAAAATTGACAAGTTGTGTTATAACTGGTTTATAGCAGCTCGCCATAAGGGGATTCCTTTGACAGGTATGCGCCTAAATTTTTTTTAGATGAGGTCTTCTAGTGCGTTGATTTTCTTTTCAAATCAATTCAAAGAATGGATAAAATGGGTGAGAGTATCAGTAGGCTTGTAGTGACAGAAATGCAAAAAAATTATTGGTAATGTTTTTTTCAGGTCCGTTAATACGATGCAAAGCAAAAGAAATAGCCGTCTCTGGGACATTCTACATCGAGTGCTTCTTCTAGTTGGCTTAATAAATTTAGAATCCGCCACAACGTAAGTTTTAAAGTGATTTCAGGAGAAAGAGCTTCGGTTATTGCTGAAGATGTTTCATTATATTGGAAAAAATGCCCTTCTTTAATTGAGGGATATTCACAAGAGACATCTATAATGCCGATGAGACAGGCCTGTATTTTAGGGCTCTACCCAACAAAACGCTAACATTAAAAAAAAGGAAAATGTGTTGGTGGTAAAGATTCCAAAGAGAGGTTTACAATTTTGCATCGTGCAAATATGGCGAGAGAAAAAGAAAAACTCTTAGTCATTAGTAAGGCCGCTAAACCCAGAGCATTTAAAAATACTAACATAAATAACCTGTCTGTAACTTGGAAATATAAGAAAGCTTAAAGAATTATGACACAGTGGTTGCAGATCTTGATTGGAAAATGACAAAAGAAAAAAATAAACATTTTGTTATTTTAGACAATGCAGGATCTCATCCAAAAAAATATAAAAATCTTGTTTCTGCCACCTAACTGTACATTAGCTTGGCAACCATTTAACCAGGGAATTATAAAAACTTTAAAATTTATTACCGAAGTCTAATACTACAACACCTGAGAGTAACCATTGAAACTGCTGGTACAGCTTACGCCATATTTACTTTGCAAAACCGCATGGGAACAAGTAACCAAGGAAACAGTTAAAAATTGCTTCTGTAAAGCGGGATTTAAGCATGAAAATATGCAAAGTGAAAACCAGTTAACTGAGGCTGTTACATCTGATCCAGAAGATGACTTACCATTTAACGTAGTTGCAGATATCCTCAGAAATAAGAATTTGTTGGAGTTGACTGATAATGAAAGCCTTAATGATTTTTTGAACATAGATGTAAATATGTATGTTGAAAATCCAGATCCAGAACAAGAAATTGAAAATACAGTTGAAATAAAAGAACTTACCGAAGATTGTGATGTCGATGAGGTTCCAGCCTCAACAAATGCTATCCCAAATTATGGTGAACCTATTACCCTAACCAACCAGTATAAAAGGTTTGGCGAAGATTACGAAGATGCAGAGTCTTTAGAGCTTCTTTCCAAATTAGAAATACGATTTGTGGACGCCATTTTAAAGAGAAAGAGGAGACGAACAACAATATATGAATTTCTACGTCATTAAAATGACCTTTCGTTTCATATGTATAACCCTATCCTATTATATTTTATATGTATCTAAAGGTAACAAATCTTTGTTTTCCCCTTAAGTTTTGAGTTTTTTGTTTATTTTAAAAATATGTACAGGGTGGTCCAAATTGGACACTTTTAAAGGTGTAAAATGGATCTAAAGGAGATAGACGAAAACTGATGTCGGTGTATAAGGCTCAATTTTTATGATAAACTCAATGGTGAAAACCGCATATCGACATCTAGTACCGTTTCAAATATACAGGGTGTTTTTCAAAAATCTGCATTTTGGAAAAATGTTTTTAATTCTTTTCCTATTGATATTTTTGATTTCTGTAAAAACACTCTCAAAGCACTTTTTCACGTGGATTTCAACAATGTAAGTTACATTTTTTTTGCAACTAATATTTTAATAGTTATTAACGATAAAATATATTTTTTAAATAGGATACCCTGTATATTTTTCCTTGTCAGAATAGAGCTTTAAATTACCATTCTAAAAATATTTTGCTTAAATCTACTTCAAACTATAAAGATTTTTAGTTTTTACGCGAGTTTTAAATGCACATTTTGTGAAGTAGACTTTGGACGGAGCGGCCATATGGTTTAATTCAATTATTTACTCGTAGTTGTCAAATTTTACTTCAGGATCAGTTATTGAATTGTCAAATAAATCGCAATGAAGTTTGAAAATTACGAAAAATGAGATATGATAGTGTGTTTCATACAAACCGGAGAAAATTCGGAAGCGGCAAGTAATTTGTACCACGAACGGTATCCAGTAGAAAATAAAACAAAACAACAATAAAACAATTTATTCCGAGTAGAGCAAACTAAAACAAAACAATTTTCTATAAGAGATGTTCGAAATGTCGACTAGTTTCATTTACACATAGGCGGCACCTTTTCCGGACATTTTTTACCGAGTTGATTAGTTCAAGAGGAGTGAGAGCTGCAAAACTTTGTGTCACTGCAACTTCTAACTCTTGCCTGGCGTTTATCGGCAATTTAAAAATTATGTCTTTCAATCTTCCCCAGAGATAGAAGTCCATGGGTGTTAAATCCCGTGACCTTGCCGGCCAGTGGTTCGTTCGGACCTTGGTTGGCTATCCAATTATTATCGAAATTGGCCGATAAAAAAATTACTGATCACTGCAGCGTTATGAGGGGGTGCCCCGTAGTGTTGAAAAAATATATTTCTAAGGTCCATTAACGGCAGTTCTTCAACAAGAGGTTCTATTTGCTGCCTTAAAATTTCTAAATATCTCAGAGGTGATGACAAGCTTCGTCTGTCCATACGCAATTTAATGAAAAATTCGGAACATTGTTACAATTCTCCAGAAACCATTGGCATAAATCCATACGCCATTGAAAATCTCCGTTTCTAAGGTGATGAACTTTTCTTGTCCTATATGGCCTGAATTTGTGCTTTTTAGTGTACCGTACGGAACACTTATAAGATCACTTCCGTGTCTGTCTGTCTGTCACACCCGATTTTCTCCGAAACTATTTGACATAAAAAGGTGAAATTTGGTAATAATATAGGAATTGATGGCCTCATCAGAGCCATGTAGTTTTGAGAATTAAATTTTGACTTAAAGGGTTAGTTTTGGGGGGGGTGAAGTCGGAAGTGAAAAAAAAATTTTTTTTACTAGGTCATCGAGTGTGATGTCAAATGAAAGCTTGTGAAAACACGAGTAAAAAATATATATATAATATTATACTTACGCGCACTTTTCTTTGTATTATTTTTAAAAATTCGCGAAAAATCGCTGTCCCGGGCCTTATCTCGAAGAGTACTCATCAAAAAATTTCGAAAAAATTCTGTAATATTCTCCACGGGGTGTAGAATGAACGAAAATTATCGCGAGTGCATTACCTTTAATAATTTATATGGTATATAAAAAAAAAAACAAAAATTTCAAGGTCATCAGATTTCAGTAAAGACTGAAAACAAACTTTGCTGAAAACTCATTTGGGGTGTGTTTTGTAAAGTCACTGATCATTTTAAACCACCGTAACATAAATTTTGATTTAAGGGGTTCGTTTTGAGGGGTGAAATCGGAAGTGAAAAAATTTTTTTTTTACTAGGTCATCGAGTGTGGTGTCAAATGAAAGCTTGTGAAAACACGAGTAAAAAATATATATGTAATGTAATACTTGCGCACACTTTTCTTCGTATTACTTTTAAAAAATCGCTGTCCCCTACCTTATCTCGAAAAGTACTGATCAAAAAATTTTGAAAAAATTCTGGAATATTCTAGATTGAACGAAAATTATCACGAGTGCATTACCTTTAATAATTTATTTGGTATATAAAAACAAAAAACAAAATTTCAAGGTCACCAGTTTTCAGTAAAGATTGGAAACAAACTTTGTTGAAAACTCATTTGGGGTGTGTTTTGCGAAGTCACTGATCATTTTATACCACCCTAACAAAAGTTTTTATTTTAAAAACAATCAACGTACGGAACACTAATTGTGTGAGTTCAACTTGCACTTGACCGGTTTTTTAAAATACGACTTACGTTAGTTCTTGGTAGTCCAGTGGATTCTTTTAACTGTCGGGTTGAAGTGTTGGGATTATTTCCGATAGTTCCTAAAACTACTATTTCTTCTAACTCCTTATCCCTATTTAATGCATAATTTTTGGGTCGTTTCTTTTCAAACTGGCCACTATTAACTAGATTATGTCGCAATCAAGCGAATATATCCTTGAAGGGTTGACGCCTCTCTGGACACCGTTCGTGGTACAAATTACTTGCCGCTTCCGAATTTTCTCCGGTTTGTATGAAACACTATCATATCCCATTTTTCGTAATTTTCAAACTTCCTTGCGATTTATTTGACAATTCAATAACTGATTCTGAAGTAAAATTTGACAACTACGAGTAAATAATTGAATTAAACCATATGACCGCTACGTCCAAACCCACTTCACAAAATGTGCATTTAAAACTCGCGTAAAAACTAAAAACTTTTATAGTTTTGAAGTAGATTTCAGCAAAATATAAAGTGTGCTATATTTTTAGAATGATAATTTAAAGCTCTATTCGGATAAGGAAAAATATACATGGTATCCCATTTTAAAAATATATTTTTACATTAATAACTATTCAAATATTAGTTGTAAAAAAATGTAACTTACACTGTTGAAATCCACGTGAAAAAGTGCTTTGAGAATGTTTTTATAGAAATCAAAAATTTTCAATAGAAAAATAATTACAAATATTTTTCCAAAATGCAGATTTATGAAAAACACCCTGTATATCTAAAACTGTACTAGATATCGATATGCGATTTTCACCATTGAGTTTATCATAAAAATTGAGCCTCAGACACCGACATCGGTTTCCGTCTATCTCCTTTAGATAAAGGGGTTTACCTTTAAAAGTGTCCAATTTGGACCACCCTATATATACATAGGTATACGTTTCAAATGTCCCAAGTTCTTTAATTACAGTTTTCATTAAAAAAAAAAACGATTTTTTTTATTCCTTTTAAGCGGATACCCCTCTTGAACGGACCCTTTCGGTCGGTCCCGTTAGTGTCCGCCCAAGGGAGATTTCACTGTACATGTATATACTACTACTATAATAAAATACCTACTTAAAAAATAATTTTCTTTGGAAAGGAACGTAAAAAGGAAACGATAATTAATTTGATAATATTTTTACCTCAGGTTTTAAAGGTGAATCACATACAGAATCAATACTTTCATCACAAAAACTACCTAAACTGTACGCCATGGCCTATCAAAAACTACTAAATTTCAATAAACAGGTATAGGTATGAATGTAAAAATACATAAAAAGAGAAAAAAATTCAGCCTTACCATATTTATTAAGCTTATCAATATCAATTAAAAAATTTACATATTTTATTGCTAGAGTGTAAAGGAAATTTTTATTACTATTGACGCTATTTACGAGGCTGGTTTGAAAAGTCCGTGCAAAAATAAAAACTACTTATGTGTTTGGGGTAAACCTTTTTATTTTTCGACACAGTCTCCTTTTAGGCTTATGCACTTCGTCCAATGATGTTCTAGTTTGTTGATCCCTTCCGAATAATAGGATTTGTCCAAGTCTGCAAAATATCCATTAGTGTCTGCAATCACCTCCTCGTTTGAATAAAATCTTTGTCCCGCCAGCCATTTCTTCAAATTGGGGAACAAATAGTAGTCCGAGGGAGCCAAGTCTGGAGAATAGGGGGGATGTGAAACGAGTTGGAATCCTATTTCCATTAATTTTGCGACCACAACTGCTGAGGTATGTGCTGGTGCGTTGTCGTGATGGAAAAGGACTTTCTTGTGGGCCAATCGCGGGCGTTTTTCTCTTGCAGCTCGGTTTTCAAACGGTCCAATAACGATGAATAATATTCACCTGTAATAGTTTTACCCTTTTCCAGATAGTCGATGAGGATTATCCCTTGCGAATCCCAAAAGACAGTCGCCATAACCTTTCCGGCCGAAGGAACGGTCTTCACCTTTTTTGGTGCAGATTCCCCCTTGGTAACCCATTGTTTAGATTGTTGTTTGGTCTCAGGAGTATAGTAATGTATCCATGTTTCATCCACAGTGACGAAACGACGCTTAAAGTCCTCCGGATTCTTCTGGAACAGCTGCAAACCATCCTTGCAACACTTCACACGATTCCGTTTTTGGTCAAGCGTGAGCAATTGCGGCACCCATCTTGCGGATAGCTTTCTCATGTCCAAATGTTTATGCAAAATATTATGTACCCGTTCAGTCGAGATGCCCACAGTACTAGCAATCTCACGCACCTTAACTCTTCTGTCATCCATCACCATATCATGGATTTGATCAATGATTTCTGGGAGTCGTAACCTCCACAGGCCGTCCAGAACGTTCAGCGTCACTTGTGCCCATATGGCCAGTCCGAAAATTTTGAAACCACTTATAAACTGTTCTAATCGAAGGTGCAGAGTCACCATAATGTTTATCAAGCTTCTCTTTAGTCTCCTGAGGCGTTTTGCCTTTCATAAAGTAATGTTTAATCACCACACGAAATCCTTTTTCGTCCATTTCTTGAAAATCACTCGACTTCATTGATTCACACGAATGCCAAACACAAAGAAATACACCAATATGGCTGAAACTTGGTGTGCGTTCATTCAAGAGATGCTACTAACTAAACATGACCTCGATACGCGCCGGTGGTGCCATCTCTCGGACTTGATACTTCAGAAACGGTTACTTTCAAAAGTAATTGATAATTGTAAGTTCCTTATTAAAATAGAGTAATTGTGGCATGAAATATGGACTTACTTTGTGAAACGTTGCTACCTCAAGCATTTTTCCTGAAGGCTTTGCCCAACTCTTGTCTCAAACACCGTTTAATTCCATATATTTTTTAATGGTTAATTAACTTTTCTATATCAGTAAAAACTAATCTGAATTTTTATCCTTAAAATGATCTAAAACAGCCAAAATTGTAAATTCTTCCCCATGCTGGGCCAAACTAATTTTCGAGAATAAAACATAGTTGCTAAAAGCTATTTAAATATGGGAAACTACAATACTGAATAGCATAGCAACTGCATTGTGCTCCGGTGCATTATCGCATTTCCCGAGGCAGCTTTTCGCAACGGTTTTCTTTTATAGCATCTCTTAATATATGCATTAATGACACACACATATTATTCAACAGTAACTGTGGTATTTGTTCTTTACAGTCGCCTAGCGAAATCCTTCGAGAATCTCAGAAGATAATGCCATTATTTTGTTGATTGATTGTAACACTTTTACCTTTACTGGCCGTGGAGAACTAAGGTGAAGCCACTCCATGGATTCTCATGACAGGGGATCGTGGCACAGAATTATGGTTTCATCCCTTGTTAAAAAATTTACTACAGCATTCTACACATCGCCGTTTTTTTGAGAACATTCAAAAGTTTGGGAACTTACGAGGCTGGTTTGAAAAGTCCGTGCAAAGTCCGAGAGATGGCACCACCGGCGCGTATCGAGGTCATGTTTAGTTAGTAGCATCTCTTGAATGAACGCACACCAAGTTTCAGCCATATTGGTCTATTTCTTTGTGTTTGGCATTCGTGTGAATCAAGGAAGTCGAGTGATTTTCAAGAAATGGACGAAAAAGAATTTCGTGTGGTGATTAAACATTACTTTATGAAAGGCAAAATGCCTCAGGAGACTAAAGAGAAGCTTGATAAACATTATGGTGACTCTGCACCTTCGATTAGAACAGTTTATAAGTGGTTTCAAAATTTCGGACTGGCCATATGGGCACAAGTGACGCTGAACGTTCTGGACGGCCTGTGGAGGTTACGACTCCAGAAATCATTGATCAAATCCATGATATGGTGATGGATAACAGAAGAGTTAAGGTGCGTGAGATTGCTAGTGCTGTGGGCATCTCGACTGAACGGGTACATAATATTTTGCATAAACATTTGGACATGAGAAAGCTATCCGCAAGATGGGTGCCGCGATTGTTCACGCTTGACCAAAAACGGAATCGTGTGAAGTGTTGCAAGGATGGTTTGCAGCTGTTCCAGAAGAATCCGGAGGACTTTAGGCGGACTGTGGATGAAATATGGATACTGCTATACTGCTGAGACTAAACAACAATCTAAACAATGGGTTACCAAGGGGGAATCTGCACCAAAAAAGGCGAAGACCGTTCCTTCGGCCGGAAAGGTTATGGCGACTGTCTTTTGGGATTCGCAAGGGATAATCCTCATCGACTATCTGGAAAAGGGTAAAACTATTACAGGTGAATATTATTCATCGTTATTGGACCATTTGAAAACCGAGCTGCAAGAAAAACGCCCGCGATTGGCCCACAAGAAAGTCCTTTTCCATCACGACAACGCACCAGCACACACCTCAGCAGTTGTGGTCGCAAAATTAATGGAAATAGGATTCCAACTCGTTTCACATCCCCCCTATTCTCCAGACTTGGCTCCCTCGACTACTATTTGTTCCCCAATTTGAAGAAATGGCTGGCGGGACAAAGATTTTATTCAAACGAGGAGGTGATTGCAGACACTAATGGATATTTTGCAGACTTGGACAAATCCTATTATTCGGAAGGGATCAACAAACTAGAACATCGTTGGACGAAGTGTATAAGCCTAAAAGGAGACTATGTCGAAAAATAAAAAAGGTTTACCCCAAACACATAAGTAGTTTTTATTTTTGCACGGACTTTTCAAACCAGCCTCGTAGTTGCTAAAAGCTATTTAAATATGGGAAACTACAATGCTGAATAGCATAGCAACTGCATTGTGCTCCGGTGCATTATCGCATTTCCCGAGGCAGCTTTTCGCAACGGTTTTCTTTTATAGCATCTCTTAATTTATGCATTAATGACACACACATATTAATCAACAGTAACTGTGGTATTTGTTCTTTACAGTCGCCTAGCGAAATCCCTCGAGAATCTCAGAAGATAATGCCATTATTTTTTTGCGATTGTAACACTTTTACCTTTACTGGCCGTGGAGAACTAAGGTGAAGCCACTCCATGGATTCTCATGACAGGGGATCATGGCACAGAATTATGGTTTCATCCCTTGTTAAAAAATTTACTACAGCATTCTACACATCGCCGTTTTTTGAGAACATTCAAAAGTTTGGGAACTTATACCAACATAATTATTTCTGCAGCATGTTATTCTGCAGGTCTCCATTGACGACCATTACCTTCAACTGCATCTCTTCCTAGCTGAAACTACTCAAGACTATTTAATTGTTGAATATGATGAGGAAGATTCGTTTAATTTCTGTCAGGCTTTCGCGTTCTTTCGTCAAAAATTTAATGACAAGATACCCGCCTCTAAATTTAAGGCGTCGTCCACTACTGCCCTATGTGAAATAGAGCCCATGACTTCAATAATTGATGCTATTATTAAGAGTAGTATTTCTGCTTTCTATGTCCCCTTTTTTCCATACCTTGTTTTGTCTGATATTATTACCTAATTTATTTTTTGGTATTTTTTTCATTCCACAAGGTGTTTGATATTTAGAGAAAAAAATGATTTGGTAGTTCTAATCTTACATGTCACAATCTTTTGTTAAAACTAGTGTTTAGTATTAACTGGTCAGAAGACTTACTCAAATCTCCCACATGAATCATTTAAAATTCCTTACTAGCAGGATGAATGGATCGAAATGTAGTACAGTTACGGTCATAGAAATTGCATCATTTAATAAAAATGATATTTTTCCAAAACTGAAGATTGATTCTCACTTCTGATGACTTTAACAAATGAGGTATAAAGAAAAACTATAAATAATAGCTATTGGAGGCAAAAAACCTAAAGGAAATAAACATGGAAAATGATAAATCTCTAATGTATTAGTGATTAAGAAAATACTTCCATTTTTCATAGAAGTAAAAAAGAAAGGAGGAGAATATACAACATCAAAAATATGTTTTTAAACACTTTCTTCTCGTCTAGTATTTCCTTTAGCCACCTTTGGCCCTCATCACTGATGCAATTCTAGCTGGCATCGAGTTAACCAAATTTTTTATGATTTCAACACTGATCTCTTGATTCCACATGTTTAGGCTTAGCTGCATTAATTTTTCTTCATGATCATCGACAACTTCTCTATGGGGGTTTAAATCGGGGCTATTTTCTGGCCATGGTAATGCCGAGATCCCATTTTCCATACAGACCATAAAAAGTGCAAAACTTTGTGGTGGTAACATTTTTTCAATCAAAAGATATGAGTACTTACAGATTTGGCTCTGTGGCATGGAGTAAAATCATCTTGAAAAACAAAGCCTTCACAGTGCAAAAGAGGGAATCACACTCTTTTCCAGAATTATTATATATTTTTCTGCATTAACAGTACCATTTATAAAGTTTATTTGCCTGATACAAAAGTAAGAAAAACATTCCCAGATCATTACATTTGCCACATGTTTCACAGTTTTTAATGTGCACGATTAGTGAAATTTTTCAGGTGCATGATGTCTTACCCAGGGAACACCATCAGAACTAAAGGTGATAAATTTGCTTCTATCTGAAAACATCACTTTTCATATTGTTTCACCCAATTCAGGATTGATTCCTTCATTTTTTTATTGGGAAATGGTTTTTTGGCAGGTTTTTTTGCACCTAAACATTTTTCTCTTAACCGTCTGCTGACAGTTTTTTGACTTGTATTAGGTAAATTTCTATCTGCTCGACCCCTTGATATTTCCTTAGCAGTTTTAAAGTGATCTTCTGAAGACAATGGTATCATCACGTGGTCTAATCGCTCATCTATCTTTTTTTTCCTCTCAGTACTTTCTTCCACTCTGTGCTGCCCTGAGCAAGATTTTTCTTTAAAACTCTTACCACACTCGATTGGTGGCAACTTATGCTCTTCACTATTTCTCGTGAAAAAAACCCTACTTCCGCAAAGTCACAATTTCAAATTTTTCTGTTGGAGACAGTTGTTTAAAATTGGACATAAAGAATAATAAATTGTACTAGCCATTTCAGTGATTAAAACTAAACTGAGAATGATTGTTGAGTTAAACTCAAACTCTAAAAACTACGTTTAAAAATTTATAAACCACTACCTTTAAAAATCACATAAGGAGAGAGATTTTTCACACAAAAAGAAAATCTACTGGCAGTAGAACTCTAAAAATTTACAACCAAGTTAAAAATCGGTGACCAAGGTAGGGAGATGTTCACCAAAAAGAACCTACAATGGAACTCCAAAAACTTATACTCAATTTTAAAATCGATGACCTGAACATTTTTCACAAAAGAGATCCCCCGATAAAAAAAAAGCTCCATTTCTACATCCATAGGGGCGAGGGATGCATTGTTTCCCTTGGCTACATCACAGACTGCGTACTAATACACAGAGTCTTCCAAAACTAAACCTTTGTTTAAATTCATTTACAATCATATGCAGTTTGTAATTGATTTCTTCTGAACTTAAATTCATTAAAAACATAATCAGGAACTTACCTCTTTATCAGACGGTACAGAAGGAATAGTACTCTCACTTCCAAAGTCATTTGCCAAATTATGGCGAAATTTAGCAATTCCGTGTCGATTCCAACTTAAAATACTCGGATCTCTGGCTTGTAAATATGATACCTCTTGTGGAGGATCAAAGATTCCATAGTCTTCCATTTTAAAATACTTTTTTTTATATATTTCTGTTAAGTAAATTTTTTAAATAAAAAAGAAAAGATCACTTGACAAGCACAAGTTAGAGCTAACGCATTTAAAAAGTACAAATAACCAATAAGTTGCTAACGGTCACTGATGCGGTGTTGCCAGAATTCGTAAATAATATTGAACTAAACTGTATTACCACAGTAAATACAAAACACAGTAGCGACGCTCAAGAAAATTTTTAGGTCCTGTTTTTTTATCACGTATTCATCCGCTAGCATACAAACAACATGGCTGCCAGCGCGGTAGCGGGTTGTATTTACATCTGGATTTCAAGGAGAATTCCTTTTACAACGTGCTCCGAAATTCATTATCAATAATATTCCGATAAGTAAATGACTCGTTTGATGTTATAATTGAAAATAATTATAAATAACCGATTAAGTGCAAGTTAAACTTGCGCAATTAGTGTTCCGTACGTTGATTGCTTTTAAAGTAAAAAAATTTTGTTACAGAAGTATAAAATGATCAGTGACTTCACGAAATACACCCCAAATAAGCTTTCAACAAAGTTTGTTTCCAATCTTTACTGAAATCTGATGACCTTGAAATTTTTGTTTTTTTTATATACCATATATAAATTATTAAAGGTAATGCACTCGTGATAATTTTCGTTCAATCTACACCCCGTGGAGAATATTCCAGAATTTTTTCGAAATTTTTTGATAAGTACTTTTCGAGATAAGGCCCGGGACAGCGATTTTTCGCGAATTTTTAAAAATAATACAAAGAAAAGTGCGCGCAAGTATAATATTATATATATATTTTTTACTCGTGTTTTCACAAGCTTTCATTTGACACCACACTCGATGACCTAGTAAAAAATTTTTTTTTTCACTTCCGACTTCACCCCCCAAAACTAACCCCTTAAGTCAAAATTTAATTCTTAAAACTACATGGCTCTGATGAGGCCATCAATTCCTATATTATTACCAAATTTCACCTTTCTATGTCAAATAGTTTCGGAGAAAATCGGGTGTGACAGACAGACAGACAGACAGACAGACGGACAGACAGACAGACACCGAAGTGATCTTATAAGTGTTCCGTACGGAACACTAAAAAGATGTCAAGGGGAAGTTTTTTTGTTGTGCAGTTAGTGCTTGTAAAGTTTAGATGTGGTATCTCAAAAGGAATTAGTTTTTTTATATTTCCCAAAGATCCTAAAAGGTAATCTATTCATAATTCTTTATTTCTATTATGAGATATATTCTGTAAAGAATTTTTTTCATATTAAAATTATTTGCTAAACTTAAATTATATTATCTTTTTTTTTATGGATCTAGCACACGTGCTACAGGGAAGTCCCTAAAGCGCTACAGGAGCGACACGTGTGCGGAAAAAGCGATTCACGTTGTTCTTGAATCGCTGTAAATTGTACTCGGTGGGAAAAATAGTCTGCTAAAATCGCTAACTAAACTTTCAGAACTCAATCTAGGCATGCAAAAGTAGTAATTCTCCAGCACGAATTAGTTTGACTAAATTAGTGAATGGATTTAATTTTTTTATATAAGTCGTATATAGGCACGAAAAGTCATTAGTTGTATGAAAATTATTATACTAGATTTAACCAATGATCAGATGGAGCAAAAAGTGTGTTCACTTCATTTTTAAGTTCACAAGAAAGACTATCTCATCTGAAAATGATAATTATAATTATTTTCAATCTCTTCAGATTAGTGAGATTCGCTGAAACACGATTGTTGAGAGATATATTCTCAAAATAAACATTTTTGCCCCCGGACAATATCTCTAATAGTTAAGAGATATAAATTTAACAATGACATATTTAAATGAATAACATGCAAAAAGCGTTGAAGCCAAATATATTTTTCCTTGTATTTTTGCCTTTTTCCATATTTTTTGTATATCTGTTTTAATAAGAACTCAATAAAAGGATGTTTCTAAAAAGCTTTTCTCTTTTTTTTCTTCTTTTCAATCAGCAAAATTCATTCTTATTCTACAGAATAGGATTTTTTTTGAAAGAAACAATTTGAATATTTCAAAAACTCGCGGGCATACCAACAATATGGCGACAGTTTATGTGATCATTACAAACTCGAACCCCTTGATTTGAGATCAAAGGTGCCGAGTCGGACTGTCGCTACTGTGCTTTATGTTTACTGTGGTATTACCCTCTCGGGGAATTTTCACCTTGTCGTTGTTGAGAGGGCTTAGTAACCTTCAATATCTAGGGAGCGATGCTGGTGGTAGCACAGAGACTGATATCGCCACCCCTACTGGTAGAGTCTCGAAGTAACGAAGGTGGGACTAAGAAAGTCCAGAACAGTACAGCGTCTGATCCAGAGTGGACAGCTGCTAACAGCGACAGTTCTCCATGTCAACAGCGGCGAAAAATTACACTCGTCAACACGCTAGGCAAGCGTGGCGTTTTATTTACCAATACTCCCTTAACAGAGATTTAATTGTATAGGATAGCCTATATCGAGCAGTGGACGCCGAGGGCTGGTTGATGATGATGAAACTACATTACTCCGTATATATGACCACTACACCAAACTTTTTATTTTCGCGCTAGACGTGCGTTTCGCTAACCATGTTGTAATCCTAAGAAAATAGTACCCACGGCCGAAAACATCTGTAAAATGTTCAAAACAAATCTCTAAAGGTTATAAATTTAAAAAAGGTTCAATTATTGGGATTTTTACGAAATTTTTTTGTTTGTTGGAGGTTTCAAATTATATTTCAAAGATTTTTTTTTATTTCAGGCTGTTTTAATAAGTCAACCCATTTTCCTTTATTCATCATGTGGTAATTTTACATTACTTAAATCTATCAGATGATTATATTCAATACAATCTGCTGATATGCCGCTATTTTCTGGTACTGTTTATAACTCATCTGTGTTTTTTCAATCTACTAGGTGTATTTGTTTGTCCTATGTATATCGCCTGACTTTCCCAGTTATTTTTATAAATTCCTGATTAATAATGTTTGTCTTCCTGTTACTAATAAATTAATAATCGTACTAACTTATTCTCAATGATAATTACATGTTTAACTCTTTCAAAATAAAAGTTTTTTTAATAATAAATACCTTTCTAAATTTTACACCTCCAAAATGATTAAATAAAAATGGAATATTAGGTATGTTATATTACAGTTTAAGAGACAGTATGCAGTATTGAAATATTTTATTGTAGAGTATGTAAGACAAATTTTGGCAACACTGTTTGCACGTTAAATTGTTTGTACCATAGACATAGAGGATGGACTGAGCATTAACCTCATAAAATTGACCACTCTCTAGAAAGAGACAAAGCGATTGTGCGGCCAATTCTTGTCTCTTTTCTGTAGGCCTGTAATAAACAAGGCGTAGTACCCCGAGACGGGATGCAAGGGAAGAAAAGCCCCATACCCGATTTTAGTTCAAATAGAATACTTAGAAATATTATTTTCGAAAGCGCCGTAGATTAGCGGCATTCTAAAAACGGAAATCTACTGGCCACTCATTCGCTTTATCTGTCTCACCCTTTTCGTCAATCTTTACTTCAACGCGGGATACGGAACACTCAGTCCATCCTCTATGTCTATGGTTTGTACCATAGACATAGAGGATGGACTGAGCATTAACTTCATAAAATTGACCACTCTCTAGAAAGAGACAAAGCGATTGTCCGGCCAATACCTGTCTCTTTTCTCTAGGCCTCTAATAAACAAGGCGTAGTACCCCGGAACGGAATTCAAAGCGAGAAAAGCCCCATACCCGATTTTAGTTCAAATAGAACACTTAGAAATATTATTTTTAAGAGCGCCGCAGCTTAGCGGCATTCTAAAAAGAGACAGCTAGTGACCACTCATTCGCTTTGTCTCTCTCACACTTTTGCGTCCATATTTACTTCACAGCGGGATACGGAACTATGGTGTGTACCCATAGACATAGAGGATGGACTGAGTGTTCCGTATCCCGCTGTGAAGTAAATATGGACGCAAAAGTGTGAGAGAGACAAAGCGAATGAGTGGCCAGTAGCTGACTCTTTTTAGAATGCCGCTAAGCTGCGGCGCTCTTAAAAATAATATTTCTAAGTGCTCTATTTGAACTAAAATCGGGTATGGGGCTTTTCTCGCCCGTTCCGGGGTAGTACGCCTTGTTTATTAGAGGCCTACAGAAAAGAGACAGATATTGACCGTACAATCGCTTTGTCTCTTTCTACAGCACACGTGCTGCAGGGAAGTCCCTAAAGCGCTCCAGGAGCGGCATGAGTGCGGAAAAAAAAGCGATTCACGTTGTTCTTGAATCGCTGTAAATTGTACTCGGTGGGAAACACAGCGCTGGGCAAATTATTCCAAAGGGATGACGTTCTCCATATAAAAGATTGCTTGAAAAGCGTTGTACGGTACGGTGGTCAATTTAATGAAGTTAATGCTCAGTCCATCCTCTATGTCTATGGTTTGTACCCTATAACACAGAATCTGTTACAAGTAGATATCCAAACAAGTATTGGGAATAAACTGAAACAGGTATGACGTCAACTTGGCTGAACTCTTCAAAAAAATGGCAAACTACGACAAACCGAGCCTTTAGGAACAGGAAACATAACCAAATGTTCCATAGCTTAGTAATTATAAATAATTTATTTTAAGTATAGTCAAAAAGAAATAAAATTTACTAAGAATGCAGTAATAGATTTGATTGCAAAAAACGGTTTTCACATTTAATTTTCTCATAAACCCAAGAAATACCCTTCTAAAATTGTCCAATATCGTCAAAAATTCAATTTCAATGACGTTGTCTTATATTTAGACTTCGAGGTCGACGTTACTTAAAAACGAAACGAAAATCTGTGACTAATATACAACGGACGTTTTCATAGCCGTAGTTAGATCGTGGTTTTTGAGATGATGTCGTGTCAATTTGGAGTAACTATTCGACGTGTTGTTTACGATCGCATGAGTCATGTTTAAAGATGTTTACCGTTCCGGATTAGAACACCGATTTACTGAATTCAGTGTTCTAATTTCAAAGAGTAAAAAAGATTCACGTGCAATCGTAAGCGAAACATTACTCCAAATTGACATGATCTAACCCTAACGACCACGATTTCTCAAAATCTGTGACCGCAGAAAATATAGCTATTGCAACAGAAAAACAAACACGTCGAACAAAACGTCGTCGCAAAACGAAGCCGGCTGGTTACAGGTTCTCAAAAATGCTGCACCTATATTTTACTATTATCTATAAGATATATAAAATGCAACGTCTCGCTCTGTCTGTCTAACATAAGGAATAAGTAGTGACGATAACAGTGAATCAAGCCCACATTACATATAATACAACTTCTATTTGCGCAGTATCTCTGAAAAACTCGACGAGGCACATTTCAACGATCTAGCGGTAGCGCAGAAAATGTAGCCTAGCCCTTTTCAGTGATATAATAAAACTTCTACTTGCACGACATCTCTGAGAATCTCTGCAAGGTACATTTTAGTCATCCGGCGGTAGCTAGCAGGCTTCGTTTTGCGGCGACGCACAATAGGGCAAAACTAGGAAATTTGTGAGAAAAATTTAATTTAACATAAAGAATGTAACATGGCTTAAATGAAAAGTAACTAGTTGCTGACGATAAATCTAAATTATCCCGTTACTACACTTAAGTAATGCGCTGCTACACGATCTAAAATGTTTCTTTGTTGTGCCTGCAACGTGTACACGGGCTCTGAATCCCGTTTGAAATTTTATTCAGATCTTCACAGAAAAAAATGACAATTTTCTGTTCTTCTTTTTGTAGAATCGTGTAATTGGAGGTAAGTATATTCTATTTTTTGTTTGATTAAATTTTATTCAATTTGTTTGGTGCGTAAAAAGAGTTAAAAATAGGTGTTTTATTAAAACTTTTCTTAAATTTTTTTGTTAAGAGGAAAAGTAATAGAGCACCAGCCGGAACCAACGCGATTATTTTTGTAAATAAAGGTCGAAAGTGCCCACTTTTTAAATATTCCAGTCTTTATAATCGAAAATGATCAACAGTTCGTCAAAAAATTTGAGAAAAAAAAATTCTGATTGCCTATTTCAATGATAAAAAATGAAATTGTTGTTAATTACCAAATGGAGTGGTGATAGATAGCAGCAAAATCAGTATAAACAACGTTTCACGGAATACAACAGTGATGATGCCAATGTTTTTCAAAGTTCGTTGGTACTGATCAAGTTGGATCATCGCCACTGTTTTGTAGACCTCTAAGAATTCAATTTATGACAGAAACTGCAGACCTAACAAGAAGCGAAATCAAATATATTGAAAAACAAATCAAGAAACTTTATAATACTCAAAATGATCAATAAAGTTAGTCAAGAAAATAGCAACTACTAGAGACAATGATTGACGGCAATGCTGTGAGAAATACCTTTTCGAGTATAAAATGCTACATACCATATCTCGGCAGCGTCGCTCAATTTGTTGGGCGTTAATTTGGGAGCAAATAAGTCCTGGTATGAACATGTTGCAGACATAGAAAGGAGAGCTTCTCAAAAGTTGGGATTATTATTTCGAAACAGAAAGCTTTACACTCCATAACAACTGTGAATTCCTTACAAAGCTCACATTTGACCAACTCTGGAATACTGCTGTATTGTTTGGGGCTCCGCTCCCAAACATACACTGCATTTGTTGGATTCTGTTCAGAGAAGAGCTGTTCGTCTGATTGGAGACCTGGAACTGACCGGCGGCCTTGATTCGCTGGAACATCGAAGAACGGTTGGCGATTTGCGTCTGTTCTACAAGTATTTTCATGGAAAGTGTTTGAAGGATGTAGCCCCCTTAATTCCTCCCAAAGCGGTGCATGTTAGAAATACACGTCGCGCTGGTGCTTCACATCCGTATGAGGTTCAGCTTGTTACTCCGCGTACAACGCTTTTTAAGCAGTCTTTTATATGGAGAACATCATCCCTTTGGAATAATTTATCCAGCGCTGTCCAGCCTTTTAATATAAACATTATTCAAATATACGCCCCAACCTCCGACAAGCGATATGACCGGGAAGTGGAATCTCTTTATGATACTGTTAACCACGTTCTGAGTAAGTTGAAGTCCAACGATATAAACTTAATTATCGGAGATTTTAATGCCAAGATTGGGAAGGGTAGGCGATCTGACCTCGTGGGAGAGTATGGCCTGGGAGTCAGCAACCATCGAGGAGATACACTCTATGAATTCTGTCAGAACAATGATATGATTGTCTCAAATACTTGGTTTAAGCTCCCCAAGCGACGCCTTTACACTTGGATATCTCCTGCTGAGGATAACAGCGGTGAACCTGTTAGGAATCAAATTGATTATATATTGATCAATAGACGATTTAGAAATATTATCAAGCGAATAACCACATACCCCGGAGCAGATGTTGGCTCTGATCATGTCCCATTGATAGCCGATTTGAGGGTACGTCTTAAATCAATGAAACAGAAAATGCAAAAGCGAAAATGGGATTTATCTAAATTGGGAAACGCCTCCATCAAAGATCAGATGCGACAAGAAATCATCAGAGAACTCAATCGAGCAGGAAATACCAGCGGCGATGTCCCATCCTTGTGAAATGGTCTCATGGGCAAACTAACAAACGTTTGTAATAGACATTTGAAATCCGATAGCAGAACACGGAAAAAAGAGATGGATGACCACAGACATTTTAAGCTTAATGGAGAAGAGGAGACTGGTTAAAGCAAATAGGGAAGAATATAAAAGACTTAGTAAAGTTATTCCAAAGGAAGTAAAAATGGCAAAAGAACGATGGATGAGAGAGATATGTGAAGAGATGGAAGAAATGGAAAAGAAACATGATATTTTCCAAATGCACCGAAAGGTGAGAGATATAACTGGTATGTATCGAAAACAACCAGCCCATGTATTATTCGATTCATCCAATCAACCTATTATACGGGATGAAGAAATCAAAGAAGCTTGGGAAACATATATCAACGAACTTTTTGATGACAACAGAGCTTCCAAAGGAAACAATGACAACTGTTTAAATGGGCCCGAAATCTTAAAGAAAGAAATCCTTCACGCAATCTCTATTACACAGAATAAGAAAGCCACAGGACCTGACGAAATTACCATTGAAGTAATCAAACTTATAGGAAAATATAGGACAAATTGCAAAACTGTTTAATCTAATATACAGCACAGGCACTATACCAGAAGAATGGTTAAAATCAACATTCATCACAATCCCCAAAAAATCACATCCCAAAAAGTGTACTGATTACCGCTTAATCAGCTTAATGAGTCACCTCTTAAAGGTTTTTTCTACGGATCATCCATTCCAGAATTCGTACAAAGTGTGAGTTCGATCTAGATAATAGTCAGATGGGGTTCAGAAATGCATTCGGGACGCGCGAAACCTTGTTCGGTGTCAATGTGCTCTTGCAGCAATGTCGGGATCAGCGTAAGGATGTGTTCGTCTGCTTTGTCGACTATGAGAAGGCTTTCGATAAGGTTAGACACGACAAACTAATATCAATACTACAACAACTACAGCTGGATGACAGGGACATTCGAATAATTGAAAACCTATACTGGGGACAAACAGCCGAAGTCCGCATAGGAGAGTTGAAAACAAATAACATAAAAATTAAGCGCGGGGTCCGACAGGGCTGTGTCCTGTCTCCACTCTTGTTCAACCTATACTCGGACAGGATTTTCAGGGAAGCATTAGAGGATGTGGAGCTGGGTGTTAAGGTTAATGGGGTTGTGCTGAGCACAATAAGATATGCTGATGAGACCCTCATTATGTGCGATAGACTGGACGGTCTGCAAACTATGGTAAACAGAATTGATGAGGCTGGACGGGGTCTGGGCCTGAATGTCAACGTTGGCAAAACCAAGTTTATGGTGTTTAGTCGAAGCCAATATGATGATGCGAAGCTGACACTCAACAACTCACCGATAGAGCGGGTTCATAAATTTAAATATCTTGGAAGTATAATAACAGATGACTTGGATCCCGATATAGAGATAAGATGCAGAATTGAAATAGCTCGTACAACTTTCAGAAAAATGAGCACTCTTCTATGCAATGACAATTTGAACCTCAAACTGAGGCAACGGATGGCCAAATGCTATATCTGGTCAGGGTTGTTGTATGGAGTGGAGTGCTGGACCATAAAAATAAGCACATTGAACCGACTGGAAGCTTTTGAAATGTGGATCCACCGTAGAATGCTTCGAATACCGTGGACTGACTTGCTGACAAATGAGGAAGTCTTGCGTAGAGCAAACTCTGAAAGACTGTTGATCAATACTATAAAGTGTCGCAAAATTGCTTATCTCGGACATATACTACGTAGAGAAAAATACGGTCTTCTCCAGCTCATCATGAAAGGAAAAATTGAGGGAAGGCGCGGAGTTGGTAGAAAACAAATGTTCTGGCTAAAGAACATCAGAGAGTGGACAGGAATCCAAAGCGCTGGAAATCTTTTTAGATTGGCCGAAGACAGACAAGCACTCTCCATAGTGATCGCCAACGTCCGGTCGACCGGATATGGCACATGAAGAAGAAGCGCTGTGTTTCCCACCGAGTACAATTTACAGCGATTTCAACGTGAATTTTTTCGGCACACGTGCCGCTCCTGGAGCGTTTTAGAGTCTTCCCCATAAAAAAAAACTCCCCTTTTGGAAATTAACCATTCGCAAACAGTACTTTGTCATTGATACAGGCTTAATTGTTTTGTGAAAATGCCAAAAACGAAAGAAGTTTCCGTTGAAAATCGGGTTCTGATAAGTGCGAGACATCAAAATGGTCACTCGAGTCGACAAATCGAGAGTGATATGCGGATGCCAAGGAGAACGGTGGCTTACATCGTAAAAAAAATTTTCTGCGGGACATGGAATTCAATATCAAGAAATTTTGCTAACTCAAATACTTCCTTTTGGAAGAGATATTTTTCAGGGGAAATTTATTTTTCAGCATGACCACGACCCTAAACATTCTGCTAAACAAATTAGAGAATTTTTGGACCAATGAAAATCCGATGACGTCCTGGAAGTGATGACTTGGCTTCCACAATCATCCGACTTGAACCCCATCAAATTGCTGTGGGACTATTTGGACATGTGTGTTCGAAAACTCAATCCAACATCAAAAAATCACTTGTGGGAACTCTTACAAGCAGAATGGGTTAAAATAACCGAAGAAACTCTGAGGAAACTATTGGACAGAATGCCGAAACTGTAAAGGGGTAATTAAAAAAAAATCCTGGAAAATCATGAATATTTTTTTGATTTTCTAGACTGTAAATAATGTGAAAATAAATAATAATTCATTAAAATTCAAAAGAATATATTATCTGGATTTTTTTTGTATTGGGTCTGAAATAACTAGGTGGGCAAATATTTTCTGACGGTAGTGTACAGTCCCTGGCCAAATTATTAGACGCACTGTATTTTTTTTAGTAATTTTATGTTTCTTAAGAGTTTTTATACAATAATGGTATATTTAAACTACAATATTATTGATTTTTATTTAAAAGAATTGTTGTAGACTACATATTTGTTTTTATTTTTAACATATGGCAACACTGTGTTGACAAAGTGATACATGAACGTAAACAAAAACAAACCTGTATCAGTCGCGATCGGAATCGAGTCAGGTACGGACGTGTTTCTGTGGCTTTATGGACTGTGATTGTTTGTTTAACAGTTTTATACTACTCAGTTATTAGTTTATTTTGTATGCAGTGTTTTAGAAAAGTAATTGGACTATTTTCATTATGGGTAGAAAAGGCGATCTTTTACCACGTAAAAAAAGCTGAAGTGAAGGCCCTTGTCATTGCGAAAACATTTACAAACCGAGAAATATCACGAAGATTGGAGGTTTCTGAAGCTAGTGTACGACGCATAAAAAAGAAAATTGAGTCAGGGAAGGAATTAAGCCCGAAAAGAAAGAAAAAAGATGCGGTAGAAAACCAATTTTCACTCCACGGTCAGAGGGATGTTTGAAGAAAATTTGTGTAGAAAACAGATTTGCTACCACAAAGGTAATAAAATCACAACTCCAGGATGCTAGCGTAAATGCTTCTGAGCGCACTGTTCGAAGAAAATTGAAAGAATTAGATTTTAAGGCCTGTCGCCCCGCCAGGAAGCCCAAGTTAACAGCTGCAATGAAAGCAAAGCGCCTGAAGTGGGCCAAACAATGGCAAGACAAAGATGTGGACTTCTGGAGATCGGTAAAATACAGCAATTTAATCAATAATTGATACATTATTATCATTTTCAGTTAAATAAAGCCAATAAACATGGAAGTTTATATATTTTTCCTATTTTTGACAGGTCTGCTTCAGTGATGAAAGCACATTCGAAATTTTGCAGAATAAAGCTCAGTATGTGCGTCGTCGTCATGGAGAAAAGTTTCATCCTGATTGTGTCGTCCCGACGGGTTAAACATCCCACCAAAGTTATGATTTGGTCAGTCATCAGCGGCAAGGGCACTGGACGTCTGTACATCGTCAAAGGAATAATGAGGCAAGATCAGTACAAAGAAGTATTACAAAATCGGTTGATTCCGCAGCTCAGAGAATGGTTTCCAAATGGAGAACCATTCACTTTCATGCAAGATGGAGCTCCCTGCCACACTGCTCGGTCTGTTAAAGCTTTTTTGGCAGAAAAAAATATCCCTCTGTTGGATTGGCCGGGTAATAGCCCCATTGAAAATCTGTGGGAGCTGATGAAAAGAGAAGTGGGTAAAGATGTGATTACCAACAAAACCCAGCTCCTAGAAAAGATTATTCATGTGTGGAATCATCATCCTCAAATGCAGGAGACAGTACAATCTTGCATTGATAGCATGCCGCGCAGAATTAAAGCTTTGATAGCGGCTAAAGGTGGCTCAACTAAATATTGACTTTTACTAACATTAATTTCACTTTTCTTTAAAACTTAATAAACTTATGCTTTTCTAAATTAATGCTGTTTTATTTATGTCAAATAAATGGGTAATTGATTGGATAATATAAAAATAAAAAACAAATCAATTTAAAATAATAAAACGGTACAATATCACTCGGTAATTAATATTTTACATGAAATCTTGCAGTGCGTCTAATAATTTGGCCAGGGACTGTATATAACAAGTCGCAGTAGATAGAGTTTCTGTCAAAGTTTGACATACATTACCTTCAAGCCTGGTCAATTTTATATCAACTTTTACTTGGTAAATACCATCATTAGTTTTTATTTCAACAGGTAGCAAATTTTTTATTTTACTCTTCAATTCAGTAATCTCGAATAGAGTCGTTTCCTTGGCGAATTCAAATTATATAGGCCTACAGTATTTAGTTAAAGATGTGTGGGAATTTTGCCAGATATTTTCATTGGTGGAAACATTTGCTAGGCATATCGGTACCAGTGATATCATAAAAATCATGACATCTCTCGCTTCAGAATCTTGAAATTTCTGTTTATAGCAATTTTGATCAGATGATCCATCAGCTCCCCATTTGTTAACTAATTTCAGCTGGTACTTTCTATAAGTGCCAGTGATTGGAGGTAGATCCTCAATCACACTAACAGTGTGATTTATGAGCGATTGAAGATCGACTGATGCCCCAACTTTTCTAGAAGCTGAGTAACAGTTCTTCTTTGCAGTACTTAAATCTCTATATATTCACGCGAGTATGAAATTTTTAATCCCCTCTAACCTATATTTTATCCCCTTTTGGACAATTTTGAGGTGTATTTCAGAAATCGGCCATCAGAGATCTCTTTACAATTGCTTTATTTTTTTTTTATGGGAAGTCCCTAAAGCGCTACAGGAGCGACACGTGTGCGGAAAAAGCGATTCATATTGTTCTTGAATAGCTGTTGTACTTGGTGAAAAACACAGTCCTGGGTAAATTATTCCAAAGGGATGATGTTCTCCATATAAAAGACTGCTTGAAAAGCGTTGTATGAGGAGCAACAAGCTGAACTTCATACGGATGTGAAGTATTAGCGCGACGTGTATTTCTAACATACACCGCTCTGGGAGGAATTAAGCGGGCTACATCCTTCGAACACTTTCCATACTTGTAGAATAGGCTCAAGTCGCCAACCGTTCTTCAATGTTCCAGCGAATTGAGGCCACCAGTCAGTTTCGGGTCTACAATCAGACGAACAGCTCTTCCCTGAATAGAATCCAACAAATGCAATGTATGTTTGGGAGCGGAGATCCAAACACTGCAGCAGTATTTCATAGTTGGTCGAATTTGACCTTGTAAAGAATTAACAGTTGTCGTGGAGTGTAAAGCTTTCTGGTTCGAAATAATGTTCCCAACTTTTGACAAGCTCTCCTTGCTATCCCTGCGACCTATTCATGTCAGGACATATTTGCTCCCGAACTAATGCCCAACAAATCGAGTGACGATGTTAGAGGAATGGAGTGTCCCGCCATAACTATGTCGGGTTCAGTAACGTTGCAACGTTAAAAACAAATTAACCCGATTCGATAAAAAATGAAGCCTGTAGCGATTTTTGAATAGTAGCTATCTGCTTTGCCCCACTGTGCAACGCTGATGCCATAATTGAGGCTCTGCTCCCAAACATTCACTGCATTTGTTGAATTCTATTCACAAGAGAGCTGTTCGCCTAATTGGAGACCTAGAACGGTTGATGACTTTTACAAAAATTTTCATAGAAAGCGTTCAATAGATGTAACCCGCTTAATTCCTCCCAGAGAGGGGCATGCTATTAATACACGTCGCGCTAATGCATCACATCTGCACGAGGTTCAACTTGTTACTCCTTGTACGACATTTTTCAAGCAGTCTTTTATATGGAGAACATCATCCCTTCGGAATGATTTGGCCAGGACTGTTCCCTACCGAGTACAATTAACAGATCAACGCGAATCGCTTTTTCCGTACACGCGTCGCTCCTATAGCATTTTAGCCGCACGTGTGCTACGCCCATAAAAAAAAAAATAAAATTTTAATAATCCATGGATTGGATTGAAAAAAAAACAAATATTTTTAAATGCACTGCTTAACATTAATATATTTAAATATGTATTTATATTACATTGAACAATCAATTTCTCTATACATATACATGCTCATTATACAATATATATTTCTACAGTAAGTTTTTTTCACAGGTTTTTTAAGATGTATGTACAAAAAACATTATTTTTGAATAAATTTAGGCAAAAAAGTTTTGAACTTTAGGTTTTTGGCTTCCTATAATACAAAATATCACATTTTTTTTTTGCTTCAAGAATCGAAACTTCCTATTTTAATTGCACTTTTTTAAAGGTTTGTAGATTTAACTATGATATTATGGTTATTTCATATATTCTATATTATATTGGCTATAAAGTGTACATAAACGCTATATTTTTTCCCATATTGACTATCAATAGATATTTTCGCAAATGTACATAAAATCTTAAATCACCTGCTCTAAGATTATTAAAAAAATATAAAAGTGAAATAAAATTCCTCGGTACCGAGATACTTGTTATAAAACACCCTGTTAGTTTTTGTCTATACTCAAGAAATAATTTATTTTAATACCATAACTAAAAAAAGTAAAAAAAAAATACCAAACCTTATCTATAACTCATGTATTGTACAGAATTGTTATAATTCTACGCGTAAATTTCCAAAAAAAATATACGTCGACATATTATTATTACACCTAGACCACATAATTTACCAAAAATTACTACTTATTTGTTAAAAGTAAGTCAGAGTAAGCAACTTTAATGTCTTCAGAAAAAGGTTACTCATAAATATATGAAACAAGCTGCACAAAATCGTTATTAATGTGGCCAAAAAGTGTAAGAACTAACTCCATCATACCTACTTTTCAAATCGTTGTTCTTTTATAACCTAACTCAGAATTACTATCAGTCAAACTTCACTTAGTGAAATTTCTAACCTAACTGTAAGAAACCAAATACAAAATAAACTTACTTTCCCTAGGCCTCGTTTTTACCTTATAAAGTAACTTTCGTATAATTCTCGTATCAAAAAATCAACCTAAACCTAGATAACACCGTCCAACAATTCTGTAATCAATACATTTTACGTAGTATTTCTGAAATTACCAAAACCTTACTGTAAAAAATAAAAGCCTAAGTGGTGGTCCTTACCATCGCCGGTTAAGTAGCAATTAACTAACCCTCAGCTAAAACCTTAACCACTAAAGTATCTCACAGAGATGCATCACACTTAAAAAAGCACAATCTTAACCTTCGGTTAAGTTAATCCGAGACAGTCACGCGGCGTGGAAGTACCACCCTAAGAAACTTACACGAGACATTGCGAAATTCGTCATAAGTTTGGACCACAGACTTGGATAAGCCTTTATAATTTTTTTTCAGCCTTCGGCAAGTCGATTGTTGCGTTAATAATAATTAAAGGAAAATAATTTTCGCAAAAATATGTGTGTTAAAAACAATAAGGAAAGATGGACAAAAGTGCAGCAAAACACTGATGATATACGCTAACTCTCGTTTTACATTGAACACGATATTATTTAATTAATTTAAAAAGTACATTTTTCAACTGGCTTGAGGGACATCCCCTAGAACTTACTTGCTTAGCCTAAAGTAACAGTAATGACAGAAATTATGAGATCACATGGCGCCTGTCATTCCTATAATATTCGGCTAACCATTAATATTCACAGGACGCTACCCGGTATGTGTTTAGTAGTTAGTTACCTGTAAAGTTGAAATAAAAACCTATGTTAGTTTTAAATTTTTACTATATTCTGTATGTAATGACAATTGTTTCGGTACACAATACCCTGGTCAGATAATTGGTAACTCAGTTACCGAGTGTCAGACAAAGGTACTGTGCACCAAAACAATTGTCATAAGATACAAAATATGGAAATTTAGAACTAAGAAAAGTTTTTATTTCAAATCTTATTCATTTCTATCAAGTAACGGCTACTTCAAATGAACATCCTGTAATTGGCTTTATCTTTCTTCAGTTTTTTTAGGAAATTCCTAGTGACATTTACAATTGATTACGTTTGTCAACATTTTGCTCTCAAAGCCCTACTCAGCTATTTAATTAAGATAGCGCACCATTAATTAATCTGTGTAACTAAAAGTGACAGTAGTGATAGAGACCACGTGACAATCGCTAGACTTTATGATAGGGACCAGCGTACTGTGTCATTCTTGTCATCTTTGGTAAGTAGGGTTTGTTAACGGAAAGCTACCTAGTTTAGGGCATGTTTGTTTATTTACAAAAATACTATATTTGCACTAAAAACAAATCCTCGAGATCCTAACAACACTACTAGTTTTATTGCTGTTTTTATCCATAGTTCTGTAAAAAACTAAAAAAAAATTGCCCGTTTTTGATCGATAACTTAACAATATTGGAGGTTAGGTAATGGCATTACTATTTTGCAATATTTTTGTCCATCATTATTAAATAAGTGTTTGTGACCTATTCAAATAAATTTTGAGTTCTTCTTGGGCCAGCCAAATTAAGGGCAATATGTCCTAAAACAAACAAAGCAACCAAAGAAAAAAAAGTACCATTTGTTCTAAAAAGATCTATTTGAATAGTTCGCAATTATTTTAGAAACGAAAGCTACAATTACCATTAAACAGAAATAATAATTTTTTTTGGAACTGGCTAAAAAGCATAATAAAATTAACTACAACAAATTTTTTATTATTTGATTATAAAATGCATTATTGAAAATAATAACTAATTCCTATAATAAAAAGTACTATAACACTGTAAAAAAAATAGTGCGATACGTTATTTTTCAAAGGATTACGCATAGATCATTGCTAAAAAAGGCCTCGTGTCGTTGGAATACCCTGCTTAGTTTCGTTTAGATACACTGTAGGTCAAATAAAAGAAACCCCTTTTTATGAAAACTTAATACCGTTGATGTTTTTCCACTTAATATAAAATTATTACAATAAGATAAAAAATAGAAGAGTAATTAAGTCTTTCAAAAGAGACTACCTTTATTTGGTCTACAGGGTATTGGGACTAATATTAAAGCTAAAAATCGACTTTTTTCTACACAATAATTATATACAATCTTTTAAATATAGTACAGAACATAGACAGGATGTGAAAAAAAGCAGAGTACCTTTCTCAAAATTATTAATATTTAAATAAAAAATAAATTAACATAAGTTTTCTAGTTCAGTTTTATGAATGGCCATGAAAATTGCAGCTCTCCAATCATAGAAACTCCAGAACCCTGAAGTTTTATTCTCAATAAATTTAGTAACCCCTGTTATAGTAGCTTGTATTTGTATATTACTTAAGATGCAATAAAGGAAAGTTGAAAAAATGTTATAATTTCTTTTCAATTCAACCTGTTCTACGGATTTAGATATACCCAGTCTACAAAAACTGGAGCTTTGTTTCTTTTAACTAGAATTTTATTCAGAAGAAGCTACATAGTATCTAGAGGCCATCACTCCTAATGTCATTTTTAATGAACAGTAAATACAAGTCAAAATATGAAAACAATTTTCTTGTGATTGCAGCAGTTATCTGACAAGAAGCTCTTGCGATCTCGACATAGTACGATCATGTAAAAGCCTCTGACATATATGCGTATTAAGTTTTTCGAACGGCTGTGCGGAACCGGCATTAAACTTTAGGTCCTCTTTGTCTGTGGAACACTTAGGGTCGCCTACGTCCGTATCGGAGAAGAAGATTAAGATTATCAACAAACTGCCTTCTGTAGTAAAACAAACCAAAGGTAAAAAAGCGTCCAGAACAAAGCTAAAATTGTTTTCGGTTGGGAAATCTACTATAACTCTTTTTCTTAGTAATTTCGGTAATTTTTTGAAAAAATTATTTTTTTTTATTTGTTTACTCGGTGCTTACGCATTTCAAAAATATATTAGAAATCGTTTTATACTGAAAACAAATTTTTTAAAATATGTTTAAACACTCTAAGTCAAGAAAGTATCGGAACGTATGAATTTAAGTAATTCGCGCTCTTCGAATTTTTCACTATCATCGTAAAAATGAGAGCTATATTTACAATATGCTTTTGGAACATGATAACAGAGGGCGCCTGTGACTATTCTATATTCAAGTTTTTCACCATAGTGTTGGTTCAACCGCTGAAACCACGCGGTTTACAGTACGTTCGCCGCACGCGCTGCCAGTACGAGTACACGCTGGAAAAAAGAGATTTTGCAATTTTTTTTAGAATTCAGTTTTGTTTTTATATTAATCAAGTGAATTATGACTGAAAATAGAGTTTATCGTGGCAGAAAAGGCATGAAAAGTTCCACGTGGTCCGCAAGAAGGAACAACGTTTCAAAGAGGAGATCGCTGATTAGACAGACACGAGGCGGAGATGGAGTCGGAGGGAAAAAGTGCGAAAAAATTAAAATCATCCGACAAATTCCTCTAAATCCACGAGAAGGGCAGAAAACGAAGAAAATATCAATTTAGAAAGCCACTTATATGATACCAGGATCGCAGACTAATGGAAAATTTTTTTTTATTAAAGCAAATTTCAATTTTAAGAGTTAGAAATCAGTAGTTGAAACTTTAAGCGCGTTTATCTCAAAACTATGTTTTTCAAATCGACTTACAACATAACTCAAACAAATTTTATCCAATTGACTTCAAATTTTAACTGTAGCTTCTGTATTAGATTCTGAAGAGAAGTACGGAGGATATTCACGAAATATTAAAATTTGCAAAACTTATTGACAAATTTCTGTAAATTTTTTCTGCGAAAATCGAGATTTTTTCAAAAGCTTGCCATTTTTTGAAAAATCAATATTTTAAAAATATCCTACGTACTTCTCTAGCTATTTTCGTGTAGATAAAGCAAAATTTTTTTTGTTACAGGATCAAATTTACTCAAGATATGCTGCAAGCCCCGGAGCCCTTTTTTAAAAGATGTCTTTTAAAAAGCTGCACTGTGCTGCCATTTTGTAAAATATATTATATCAAAGAATACATTTTTGTACCTCAATACGTATGTAACCATGTGGAGTATTTTTTTCAATACGAAAAAAAGTTTAAAAGTTGGCTCATTTTCACGTCTCTACAGTGGCCTAAGGCCTTAATTAATTTAAATATATTTTAGATTTTACATTTTTACGTTTGTTGTTTTTGTAGAGCGTTTTATATATTTTATCTTCATTTAGGCTAATTTAAATGTTTCGATACTTTTATTAATACATTTAGAACAGATTTTTTTTCTTTGTACACATTAACGCTGATTTTTTCTTACCCCTTTATATTTATCAAACTTCGTTGTGATTTTGAGAGCTGCAATTTCGAACAATCCATCACCCTAAAAGAGAACAAAATCGAACAAACAGAACAGTTCTCCTTCTCACATTTTCAACTGACAGAAAAAACATAACCTAAGGTTTAACTATCACAATAAAAAGGATCAATTATCGGGAGAAAAAAAACTGTTCCGTGATTAATACAGATACAATGAACACTCACAGTAATAATTATAAAGCCTACAGAGTTTGTCGTCATTTTTCTTTTGACACATGTAACGTTAATATGTTTAAAATTTGTACCATCAAGTTTTGTCGGGTTATTTTTTTGATCTAAGGTGTCATTGGAAACATACGCGACGAACTGAATTCGTACAAAATAATAGCGTACATGCACGAAACTAACCTACAAGTATGAGACGAATAAAATAGTACGTGTGTATCAAACATAACGCTGAATTTCGAATGACACCTTACATTAACCCTAAACTATAGGCAACCAAAATTTTTTTAAGCTTACTCTCTACAATACAGTACTGACATGACAAAGTAAATGTCATGTTGTAAAACCTTTTTATGGGGGGGGGGGAAATACCTAATGAAATTGTATTAATGTATATACAGGGGTTCTACAAAATAATTACTCGAATACAGAATAAACAAAGGTTTAGAATCGATCTAGTGAAATATACAGGGTCCACGCGAAGCATTTGAACTATCTGAGAAAAAAAAAACTAAAACAGCAAAAGATGCTAACATAACCTCATTTTTAAAATCATTATTCGCCATTTTAAGTTTTTTCTTTTCTCGAAGAGGAAGCAAAAAAAGACAAGTAATATTAAGTCAATATAAAATTTTCAGTCTATATTTGTTGACAACTTTTATCGCACCCTGTATATTCGGCGAGATTTTTCAGACCTAACCTCAAAAAAGGGGTAAGTTAAAGGAACATATTGAGACTAAATATACAAAATGCTGCGATGTCGCAGGTTTGTACCTAATAAGTATTTTCAACAAAAAAATCTTCCTTTGTACTTTTTTACAGTTTCAGTAGAAAGGTTATCTATCACATATTTTGAGTTAAGACTAGTTTTTAACTGTTTTTAAAGGGTAAATTTACAGAAAACAGGTAAAAATAATAAGGTTGTTAGTCAGATTTAATCAACTAACACCTAACTTCAGGCAGCTCTCGGGCAGTTTTTACTGTTTATTACTCATCAATAATTGTGAAAAACTTATTCGAACTACGGTACAGTGCGGCGGCTAAATCCAATTTCAGGGACGTTCGTTGCCATAGTAATCAATGATCATTCAAACTTTGTTCATTAAAATTATTTAAAATTGACGCCACTGTTTTTGTCATGCATCGCGCGAAAATTATTAATATCACAGACATATTATATTCTTTTTACAAAAAAAAAACCGTATGTATTAACAAAAACTTGCATAACAATAAAAAAAACAGTACGCTCGACTTGTTTGGTTGCCTACAGTTTGAATTTTTAAAAAGAATAATAGTAAAATTCGTCGGTAAAGAACTTCCTGACAAAATGTGGCACAATTTCGATCGAATGAACGTTTTCGAAACCGAATAATTGACTTAATGTGTAGAACTTCACTTATGAACCAAACAATTGGCAAGGAGTAACCTTTAAAACAGATATTTACTTTAAAAAAAGGAAATTCTTTACCGAAAAAAACGACAGAACAATAAAAACGAGTATATAAAAAACGTCGAGAAGAATACTCTCTTAAATACGATCACATTTATTTTTCCCGAGTTCCGGGATTGTACAGCCGCGGATAAAAAAATCTCCGCATCCTCGGAGCACCTTTTTTATACGCGATTGTATATACATACATTAAAACAGAAAAAATCACATTCATAAGTATTTTTCATACTATCTACAGTCGATACATACACATAATATAAATGGGATTAGAACAGATAGAAAAGTTCGCCCGTTTGATATCTACGCAACATAAACACGGCATGAGAATGATGTAAGGACAGAGAAAAAGTTTCTTTCTTCGAGAGATGATTTTTAGCTTCTTGAAAATCTTAGTGAGAAAAAAAATTAAAGTTTTTCCTTTAACTGAAATCAATTTAGAAACTCGTAAACACAAATATTAAAAATATACTGTTACCAAAATGAATATAAAATTTCTGAAAAATAAAGAACCGAAAATGTGTTTTTTTCTCAACGGACCTAGAAAATTAAGAAAATATGTTCACCTTTCTCACCAATTTTCGCCACCCCAAATAAACAAAACTATTTCGATCTCTCTCCAGTTACGAACTCGTCCATTTTATCCATCCTTTTTCACCAAGCATCTACTGGTAATCCTTAATTTAAAAACTTGTACCATTTAGGTGAGTGCAGAGGGCATAAAACAATTTTCGGGGAGACAGTTGCTTCCAAATGAGGGGAAAATAAAAAAAAAAGTAAACAATTTTTAAGTATTCAAAGAATATGGTTGATTATGTATTTATTCCCAATAAAGTTCAAAATTATGTCATTTCAAGCATTCTGCCCCCCGTACCCTGAATATCTTTACCCCGCGGAGCGGGGTGGAATATGCATTTATGAGGGGGATAACCTGCCCCTACAGGGGGATAAGCTGTTGCTACTATACCCTAAGCACATTTTTATGGTAGTTTCTATTATAGTTCATGTTCCTGTAGAAGGGAGGAGCCATTGGGTAGGGGGGGGCCCATCGCACCGGGGGTACATAGGCCTGTGGTTGGGGTTAAAGTTGTTGAAATTCATCTGAAATCAGCAAAAAGTCACGAATTTCACTATTTTACAATTTAAAAAGTGTCTATAAATTACAAGAACACATGTTGCCAAAATTTATTTTATGCAGTGGAAGATTTTTATTAAATGCCATATTCCGCACTTCAAAAAAAATCTATTTTTTTGGTGGGTTTGACATCAGCCTATTGCTTCAAAAATGTTCCACTACAAACATACCCAGTTTAAATTTAAAAAAAATATTAAATATACAGACAACGTTTCGACCCTCCCCGATTCCAGCAACTCGTTTAATGATAATTACCTATTTAATGAATATTCGTCGCCTCTTCCTTAACACCTATCCTATCTATTTCTTAAAACTAAAATCCTGTGTGCGTGTGTTTGTGTGTGACGTCAGAATAGTGTCGCACACTAAAAAAGACATATAAGATGTTGGTCAAACGGATAACCTACATAAAAAATCCATTTACGACACAAAAAAACACTTAAAAATTCTACTTTCAGCAGGAAGAACATACTTTATTAAAACATGCAGGTTTTTGCCTTGGAAAAATAAATAAGCTTGATCTATTAAATAAAAAAACTGTAATAGTTCTACTGCTATTAAGGCCCAACAAACTAAACAATACTCTTAACTATGGAAAATAATCAACTAAACTTATAAAGATATTACAACTATCCAACATTTATTTAGGTGCAGGTCAGCCAAACTTATTTCTAAATCATTAATCAGAACATTGTTGTGTCCACTTTAAGATTTCTGAACGCTGTTCTCCACGCGGGAGAATCTTTTCAAGCAAGAATACAACTATTTTAATCCGAAAAATTGCAGTTCTGGGTGATTCCTTAATGCCGTCTCTTCGTCGTTTAAAAGCCTTATTAATATGAATCAAACAGAAGTTGAACGAACACTCTGTGAGGTAGACCATTCTTAGAAAAATCATAAATTGGAGCTCTCACCACAAGAAGACGTAAGGAGTATTATCTGAATCTGGCAAGAATATATTGTGCATGTTTATGGACTATTCAGGAGCCACACAAATAGTACAAAATGAGAGGGGGGGGGGGGCACTTTGAGAGCTTACAACTTATTACGAAGAGAGAATTGAACTTACTACATTTTCAATGCAGTAGTGGTACACCTATATGCCAATGTTCGTTTCTGAGATTTGCTTGTTTCTTTTGTGCTAGGCTAGAAATTTATCAATACGCCATTAAACGAGTAATACGAAAATGGAAATAAAACTTATATACTCGACCTACCTCTCTAGGCGACTGTCTATTCTGCCTACCACCGTTTCCTTGGAACCCTTGGTTATTCCTAAACTTGTTCATGGGCGTGCCGTACTCATAACCGTTCCCTTGGTACGCCCCATTGTTGTTAGGCGGAGATCGGCCCATCAATTGCCCGTTTTGACTTCGGTGGTGGTGGGGATGACCTTGTCTCCTTCCCATGGGCTGTCGCTCGTGGGGGGGTATGTTTTGGGGTGGCGTCGGCGAATGGGTGGGGCTTCGAGGCGACAAGGGTGGGCTCTGGGGGCGGGGCGATGAGGACGTGGAAGAGGGATTGGAGGAAGATGTCGATGAGGTCGATGATGATATCGACGACGAAGATGATGACAAAGAGGCGTCCGATTGAGGGAAAGTTGCTAGGGTACAATACGAACCTTCTGATTCGCCAAGCCTGTAACAATGAAAAAAAGTTTTTATTGTTAAGATTAACGTTATAATATTTCTTGTTATTGCTCAAAATTTCCCCCTATCTCATGTAAAACGGGTGAGAATTAAATTATAAACGTTTTCAGATTTTAATAGAAGTTGACTGAATAATATTAAGAACGTGTCCGCAGTTTCTAAAATATAATAAAAAAAGAAGGCATATTAACAAACAAATTCCATTAATGTCTTTAGACATTAAAGCAACTGGACACGATTAGTTTAGATTAAGGTGTTGTACGTAAGGAGGTCTTAAATATAAGGACAACCTTATTCTTCAACAAATGGTAAACATACAAAAAGTTCTATATCAGTTAAAGTTGTGTTCTTTTATCTTTAATTTTTAAAGTATATGACAAAATGACGTAACAATATGTTAAATGAATGCATTTTTTGATAGTCTAAACGACGATTTTTATATAACAAAATATTCAAAAATATAGTTTTTTGCTCGCCTGAAAGCTTAGAAAATGATAAAACTTGTTCTATAGAGTCGCCGATATGTCAAGCTTATACAGACATAGCCAGTAATGTCGTAAGTCAATTTTATTACTGTAGATTATTCCTGTACAGGATGGTCCAAATTGGACACTTTTAAAGGTAAACTCCTTTATCTAAAGGAGATAGACGAAAACTGATGTCGGTGTCTGAGGCTCAATTTTTAGGATAAACTAAATGGTGAAAACCGCATAGCGATATCTAGTACCGTTTCAGATATATAGGGTGTTTTTTCAAAAATCTGCATTTTGGAAAAATGTTTGTAATTCTTTTCCTATTGAAAATTTTTGATTTCTGTAAAAACATTCTCGAAGCACTTTTTCACGTGGATTTCAACAGTGTAAGAGGGATACCCTGTATATTTTTTCTTACCCGAATAGAGCTTTAAATTACCATTCTAAAAATATAGCACACTTTATATTTTGCTTAAATCTACTTCAAAATATAAAGGTTTTCAGTTTTTACGCGAGTTTTAAATGCACATTTTGTGAAGTAGGCTTTGGACGGAGCGGTAATATCAATTGTTTACCGATAGCAGTCAAAACGTAAAAAAAAATCCAAGAAGTAACTCTAAGGGTCATAACTACAATGAAATTTACTAAATGCTATAGTACCTTAGTACTTTAAACTATGTAGAAAATAAAACAAAACAACAATAAAACAATTTATTCCGAGTAGAGCAAAATAAAACAAAACAATTTTCTATAAAAGATGTTCGAAATGTCGACCAGTTTATACATAGGCGGCACCTTTTCTGGACACTTGTTACCGAGTTGATTAGTTTAAGAAGAGTGAGAGCTGCAAAACTTTGTACCACTGCGACTTCTAACTCTTGCCTGGTGTTTGTCGGCAATTTAAAAATTAGGTCTTTCAATCTTCCCCAGAGATAGAAGTCCATGGGTGTTAAATCCGGTGACCTTGCCGGCTAACGGTTCGGACCTTGGTTGGCTATCCAGTTATTGTCAAAATTGGCCATTCCGAACAAAGTTGTCTGAGCCGATTTTGCAATTAAACTTTTGTTTCAAAATGGCGGACGTCTTCAAAATGGCGGTTTCTGATTATATAGCGACTGAGACACAGAAAACGCTTACAGTTTCAAACCAAGTTGTGCTAAAATGCGTGTATGTATGTTTTTTTATGTCGCAGATAATATATCTAATATCACAGTTACAAGATTAATAATAATAAACCCAAAATGGCTGCCATGAACAATAAAAGTATTATAAATATGAATAAACGTACCATTATTATTTTATATCCATAACATTTGCATAAATAATTTCTTTAAGGTTGTTAATTATAAATATGTTTCAACAATTGACTTAAAATGACAAATCAAGTATGGCGGATGCCAAAATTGAATCGAGCAAGAAAGTTTCTCTGTGGCATTTAGACTGTGGCAGTCAGATCATTCAAGTTATTCAAGTTTTAGTTGCGGGATTTAAATTTTCATGCAGTTATTGCTAGAATATTGCTGCTGTAAATTTTAAGTATCGTAGACAATTTTCTAGCAGATACAAAAAACAGCGATACACGCAGAAAAGGACAGCTTACACAGCTAGAAAATGGCTACAACAGCTAAAACGTTTTGTTAAAATAGGGACAGCTAAATATTTTGCTGCACTAGCCACATTGTTTGCTGTTGTAGCAAAAAAGTCGTTGCTATTGCTAAACAGTGGCACAACTTGGGTTGAAACTGTAAGCGTTTTCTGTGTCTCAGTCGCTATAGAATCGGAAACCAACGTCCGCCATTTTGAAACAAAAGTTTAATTGAAAAATCGGCTCCGACAACTTTGTTCGGAATTTAATAAGCTTCAATTTAAAAAAAAATCGTCCAAATCGAACCAAAATTGAAGGCTCTAGACAATTTTGAAATACGATTTTTCGTTTTTCCCCACCGTGCGTCGTGTTGAAAAAATATCCCTGAGAGATGGGTGTTCCTTCATAAATAAATGGACCTATAAGCCTCTAAAAATTCCTGCCCACACATTAAATCCAAATCTGCCTTAATTTCTTTGCTCCCCAACTAAATGAGGATTTTCTTGTGCCCACGTATAAGAATTGTAACAGTTAAAAATACCTGCATAAGCTTCGTCTGTCCAAGTGCAATTTAATGAAAAATTCAGAACATGGTTACAATTCTCCAGAAACCATTGGCAAAAATCCATACGCCGCTGAAAATCTACATCTCTAAGGTGATGAACTTTTCTTGTAGTATATGGCCTGAATTTGTGCTCCTTCAAAGTACGACTTACGTTAGTTCTTGGTAGTCCAGTGGATTCTTTTAACTGTCGGGTTGAAGTGTTGGAATTATTTCCGATAGTTCCTAAAACTACTATTTCTTCTAACTCCTTATCCCTGTTTGATACAAAATTTTTGGGTCGTTTCTTTTCAAACTGGCCACTATTAATTAATAGCAATCGAGCGAATATATCCTTGAAGGGTTGACGCCTCTCTGGATACCGTTCGTGGTACAAGTTACTTGCCGCTTCCGAATTTTCTCCGGTTTGTATGAAACACACTATCATATCCCATTTTTCGTAATTTTCAAACTTCATTGCGATTTATTTGACAATTCAATAGCTGATCCTGAAGTAAAATTTGACAACTACGAGTAAATAATTGAATTAAACCATATGGCCGCTCCGTCCAAAGCCTACTTCACAAAATGTGCATTTATATTTTGAAGTAGATTTAAGCAAAATATAAAGTGTGTTATATTTTTAGAATGGTAATTTAAAGCTCTATTCGGATGAGGAAAAATATACAGGGTATCCCATTTAAAAAATATATTTTTACGTTAATAACTATTAAAATATTAGTTGTAAAAAAATGTAACTTACACTCTTAAAATACACGTGAAAAAGTTCTTTTAGGATATTTTTACAGAAATCGAAAATTTTCAATAGGAAAAGAATTACAAACATTTTTCCAAAATACAAATTTTTGAAAAACACCCTGTATATCTGAAACGGTACTAGATATCGATATGCGGTTTTCACCATTGACTTTATCATAAAAATTTAGCCTCAGACATCGACTTCAGTTTTCGTCTATCTCCTTTAGATAAAGGGGTTTACCATTAAAAGTGTCCAATTTGGACCACCCTGTACAGATAAAATGCGTGTTTGGAATAAGCCAATAACACAGCTTCCCTTGGAATGCATTATTGACATTTATGTTTTTATCAGCCAAACTGATAACAACACAATAACAAAATTTTTTTTAAAGTCTTATCTTTGGCATTATAATACCGACATTATAATAATAAAGCCTCCATTTCCTCTCACGAAACTTAAAAATACACTGACGCAACAAATTATATATTATCATTCTGACAAGCACAAGAAAAATTCTAAAAATAGCTCAATATTATAGATACATGTGCTGTAGTATGATCGGAAACCAATAGGTTCTGGATTAAAGTTCCTCTGGAAGTAAAAGAACACTTACTTTAAGGCATACACTGACACGACAAATTTTGCAGGGTGAAAGGAAGAAATTACCTTAATTTATCTCGACTTAAATAATAATTTGCGCATTATCTAAATACTTTATTTATTTCATGGTTTAAGATGACTAATTAAATAGTTTTTAATTTAAAAAATTACTATTTGTTAATAGTAGTAATTTTTTATAACCTAAAATCTGACCTCACTTTTCTAACAGTAACCGTAAAGTGATAAAACTTGAGTAAAAAATTAGTAATGTAATTATTTCAGTTAAGTCTATTACAAATGCGCAGTTCTAAAAGAAATACTAAATTTGACTTGGTCACATTTACTAAAAACATCGGAACCCTAATGGTGGGATATTAATCTTCAAAAAAATTGTGAAGAGCTTCAGAGATATTTACGACTGAAACGCGACATTAACCTCTACAAACTTTCTGCTGCGATTGGAAATAACGAAAAAAAATAACATAATTTACCTCGACTTTTTTCGACTCTAGAAACCCTGAAAAGGAAGCATAACACAATATATAAAGCAACCTATATGCTGCTGGCTGCAAATGCAGAGCTTTCGTCAAAATTCGCCGCACAGAGCATCTTGAAAAGTTCAGTTGCTGAGCACGATGGCGAATCGAGGTGGAAGGACTTTCGTCAACACTCGCACTCACAGCGGCTATGTTTTCATTCGCCCAGCGGTACGAGGACGGTCACTGCTTTTCGCGGTCAGAATTAAACCACCAACCTCAATTTTTTGAGTAACTGCACCACCGTGTTGCGAAATGCTGCGTTATGAAGACCAACAGCCGTGCGGACTTTTCGAACCGTCTCCGCGAAATTTTCACCATGTTTGTAGTGAATTTTCACAATTTCTATGCGTTGCTCAATTGTGCAATTTTCCATGACTAAACCTCAATACTTCCTGATGCCAGTTATCAAAGATTAGTACTCTATGTTCGCCACAAAAAAAATGGCGCGCAATATAAAATGTCAGATCATTTTGAGACACCCTTTATATAAGACTATTTTTCTTATCTAAACCAACACTTTCGGGTAGCAAAGTATCTGTAGTCATTTTCTGTTTCGCTCCATAATTCTATTCCGCAAACCAGAAGAAAAATCTAAAAACAGAGGTAAAAAAAATTAAATCAAAAGTTTTGTATCCTTAATATATCGAATTTAATTCATTTCAACCATTGAAAACTAAAGCCGCACTAAATATTTGACCGATTATTCAACATTTTTCAAAAATACCTATATTATTATTACCACTTTTTATCTAAAATTAGTATCTTATCACTCAATCATCCGGCATGCATCCCCGATTTGGCCTCCTCTGATTTTTATTTCCATAAGCCAAAAATAGCAAAGAAAATATTTACGTTTTTTTTTTTTTTTTTCTGAAAAATAGGAAAAGTTGTAAAAATAGAAGCGTTTATTTTGGGAAATAAATCGGGTAAACGGACCGATCTAGATCGAAAAAATGCGCGCTCTTTCATAATATGACGAAAACAGGTGAGGTTGTTGTTAAGAGTCCCAACCGACGGTACATTGAAAGCATGAATCAAGATAAAAGTTGCCAAACGAACTAAATTAGCATAAAATTTTGTATGTGCTAATGCAGAGAAAATGTTAAAATGTGGTAATGAAAATTTACTCAAAATGTTACACTACTTCCCGGTTTTGACAATAAGTTAGGTTAAATAGAAAGTAAACCGCTAACTGATTCCATCGTGACCCAAAGGATTCATCGTAGCTTACACCTAGATTACTTCTCTCAAAATTTAACTTTCAAAACTACACGGCTCTGATGGGGCCATCAATTCCTATATTAATGTCAAATTTTAACTTTCTATATATATACTTTCGGAAAAAAATCGGGTATGACAGACAGAAGGACCGACAGACAGACATCGAAGTGATCTTATAAGTGCTCCGTGCGGAATACTAAAAATTGACAAAGAGTAGAAAATAAATTAATCTTAAAAAGCATAATTACCAAAAGAAATCTTCGCTGTTGTTCCTCTAAACGAAAAACGAGAGAAATGTAAGCAATATATGTAATTATTACCATACTTAATTAACAAACTATAATACACCAACATAGATAATTTAGCTAAATTTTTGCAGTCAGGACAAAAACCGCACTTAAAGGGAAACTTACTGAATAAAACTTAATGTCGCAACAGCATATAATTCGCGAAATTTCTCTTTAAATTCAAAAAACCAAGAAAAAAAATATCAATTAACGTTATCGCTTAAATATACTTTTTCCCGCCGCAGAAGCAAGTGGAGGGAAGGGCGCGAATGCAGCATTGTGACAGTACGATCGGGTTCTTGCCTCTCGACCTCCGCTCGTGGCACGAGTTGCGCCGACTTGAAAATTCCACTTAATATTGTGTGTTTACTTATTATATTTCTTGTATTAATTATTAATTTCATATTGCCAGCGTTTCTCGTTTAGAGTGGCAACAACGAAAATTTATTTTGTTAATTATATTTTTCACTCATTAGCAGATAGGGACTAACGACTGAAGATTAACAGAAGACATTATGTTGAACTTTTTATCACTTCTTTGAATTTTGATCTTGACTAATCACGATGAGCAAGCATATCAATAATGAGATTTTTGAACCTACGAACGTGTCAAAAATAAAAAAGCGTGATTTTATTTTGGTTTAGAAACTCTATCCAAAACGCAGGGGTAATATTACGATGAATTACTATAGTTTGCTGGTAAAGCCTAAGGTACAAATATAGAAGAAAATTTCTCAAATCATTGTCTTTGAAAAATTGTTTTTCAGTAGTTAGTTGTATATAACGTATTTAAACAAGTTTTACTGTTCCGTACGGAACACGTATAAGATCACTTCGAAGTCTGTCCGTCAGTCTGTCCATCTGTCACACCCGATTTTCTCCGAAACTATTTGACATAGGAAGTTGAAATTTGGCACTAATATAATAATTGATGGCCCTGTCAGAGCCGTGTAATTTTGAAAGTTAAAATGTGACTTAAAGGGTTAGTTTTGGTAGGTGAAATCGGAAGCGAAAAAAATTTTTTTTTTTTACAAAGTCGTAAAGTAGAGTGTCAAATGCAAGTGAAAACACGAGTTCAAAAATATATATAATGTAATATTTGCGCACACTTTTCTTTTTATTATTTTTCAAAAAATTGCGAAAAATCCTTACCCCCAAAAGTATTGATCAAAAAATTTTGAAAAAATTCTGGCATATTCTCCACAGGGTATAGATTGAACGAAAATTATCACGAGTGCATTACCTTTAATAATTTATCTGGTCATCAGTTTTCAACAAAGTTCGGAAACAAATTTTGTTGGAAATTCATTTGGGGCGTGTTCTGTGAAGTCACTGATCATTTTATACTTCCGTAACAAAAATTTTTATTTTAAAAAACAATCAACGTACGGAACACTAACTGTGCAAGCCTGACTTGCACTTGGCAGGTTATTATTTTTCATTTAGTTTCTAAAATATGTCTCTTTACCAATCGTTTTTAACCGCAGGCATAAAGTATTATTTGAAATTTTGTCTTGGAGCTGCTACAACATTGTCGAACAGATAATGTAGTAGAAAGTTAACAAAGAAAATAAAAGCCCTGACATTTCAAAATAACTTCGAAATTGTACATCCATAAAATAATTTGTTGTTCTATTTAAATATTATCTTCGTTTTAAATTATATTTTGCCGTAAATGTCAACAGTATTATTTTACTTGTTATTCTGTGAAGCGAAAAATGCTAAAACTTCGGCCCTACGAGCATTTATAAATGATTAGGACCGATAAAACAATATTCTAATTGAAACTGAACCCAGCGGTCTACCTGTTGTCGAGATATGTTTAATAATTAATTTGCATCAAAAACAATTAGGCAAAAATACAAAATTATTTCGCTCTGTAATTCCTTAAATTCGACAAATTGCATTTTTGGGATATTTCCCTTTGCATATTTGAATCTGATGAAATTCCAGTCCCTCAACAAAATTTATAATTAATTTATATATTTTTTTTTTATTTATTTCATTTTACTTTCTCGATCGAATCCATTTTCCGAACAAAAATTATATAAATAGAAACTTAAAAAATAAAGATCCTGAAACAACTACTTTATTTAAGCACACTTACCCATTACAAAAATATTTTATTAACTTAGCAGTTAGAGGGAAACTGTCCTAGCAATATCAATTATTCGTTTTGCAGATCATTCATTTATATCGCACAAAGGCTCGATGATGTTGAAGCTATAAGCCATTACATATAACATATGACATTGATACGCGAGGATTGTCAATAAAATGTCGAAAACAGTCAAGTTATTATGCGAAACTCGAAAATTCATTAAGAGCATGTTTCAGAGATTTTTATTATTGAAACGTCCACCATTTTGACACATGACAGGAATTCTTCTCTGCCATGTATATGTCAAGTAAGAGTACGAGAGAGAAAGAAAAAATTTCAATTTTACTTTTGTTCCAAGATTAATAAGAGTTTGGGATCCGTATTTCTTTTGTCAAGCATGAAATCTTATCGTGTACGGGGCTATTTGCAGATATAGCTTAAAATGAAGCAATTCAAAAGATTCAGGGAAATATTTCAATTAATACCAAATTTAAAAAGAAATTAACCAAATAGCACCCATGCCACACATAAAATAAGTACTCTAAGATATATAATTTTAGTTACAGTTGATATTAAAATAACAAAAAGGAAAAATCATTATTTACAAACCACTTTTTCTTAAATAAAGCCTAAGCAATTTGGAAACGTTGCCTATGATGTGCTAGAGAGACGGGCTAAATTTGACTTATGCGTAAAATTGTAAGAACAACAAACTTAAAGTTATTTCTTATCGTTTAAAATAATTGTTACATTTTGTTAGAGTTATTTGCGGTTATTGGTTCAAAACGGTTATTTGTAAATAATAGTGGCTTACGAAGGAAAGAGGGAATCGTCAGAAAAATATTAGTTTTATCTGTCAAACGGAAGAGCAACAAGTTAAAGTTTCGCTCTCATGAATTGTGGGACTTACAGTCTATTACGGTTAAAATTATAAATCATAATTTTTCGTTAAAAACTATGAATGAAAAATGAGTCCGAAAAATATTGAAAAAAATTCTCATAAATTTCCTGCAGTATCCAACAAAAAAAAAAGTGATTTATTGTTTTAACCTTAGCAGACCATAATATCCACAAATTGATGTACTTTTGCTTAAGAAAGATTTAAAAAAAATGTAATTTTTTCCATCGTCCAAAATAATTATCGTAGATGTGACCTTCCAATTATAGGACTAAGGAAAATTCCAAAAAACATCACTACTGTCAAAAATGTAATTTAAATTGCCGACAACAGCTTTTAATAATCACCAGAAGGGCTGCGAATTGATGTTGCCAGATTTTGAGAAAATTATGCAGAAACATAAATTGGAAACTTTGCCACGTAAAGGTTGACTAAATTCATAATGAAACCAAATGTGTGGAATCAACACAATTATGAAGTAATTTATAGCAAAAAATAAGAGAGTTTGAGGTTCTATTGAAATTAAGAGATTCAAAATTAAACCTAGATAGCAAAAAATAAGAGAGTTTGAGGTTCTATTGAAATTAAGAGATTCAAAATTAAACCTAGATAAACGTAAATCGTTATCCCTTCGGATATAGATGTGATAGTGGAAATATGCTGACTGACTCACTTCGCCCAAAAAAGTTTCGCTTACGAAAATCAGCAGAAAAAGTATTTGTTTCCATTTTTGGGACTTAGTTGGGGTACTTCTTACAGATTACTTGAAACACGCTAAAACGGTGACTGGAGAATATAGTTCTTGATTATCTAAACGTTGCCAAACAATTATAAAAAAAACCGGTCAAGTGCAAGTTGAACTTGCACAATTAGTGTTCCGTACCTTGATTGCTTTTAAAATAAACAAATTGTTACGGTGGTATAAAAGGATCAGTGACTTCACAAAACACACCTCAAAGGAGTTTTCAAAAAAGTTTGTTTCCAATCTTTACTGAATACTGATGACCTTGAAATTTTTGTTTTTTTATATACCAAATAAATTATTAAAGGTAATGCACTCGTGATAATTTTCGTTCAATCTACACCCAGTGTAGAATATTCCAGAATTTTTTTCAAAATTTTTTGATCAGTACTTTTCGACATAAGATGGGGAGAAAGCGATTTTTCGTGATTTTTTAAAAATAATACAAAGAAAAGTGAGTCCAAGTATTACATACATACATACATACATATATATATATATATATATATATATATATATATATATATATATATATATATATTACTCGTGTTTTCACAAGCTTTCATTTGACACCACACTCGATGACCTAGTAAAAAAATTCTTCCGATTTCATCCCCCAAAACTAACCCCTTAAGTCAAAATTTAACTTTCAAAACTACACGGCTCTGATGAGGCCATCAATTCCTATATTATTACCAAATTTCAACTTTCTATGACAAATAGTTTCGGAGATAATCGGGTGTGACAGACAAACAAACAGACACCAAACTCATCTTATAAGTGTTCCGTACGGAATACTAAAAATGCAGAGTAAACGTGTATAAAAGGGGTGCTCTTTCTGCAAGACAATTAGCCTGCTGACAAACCGCTGTTACTTTTGCAAAAAATAAACGACTTAAGCTTTGGATTGCTTGATCATCCCCCATATTCCTCGATTTACCTCTTTCGGACTAACACCTATTCCTAAAACTAGAAAAAACATTTGAAATGAATGATTTGAAACAAATTTCATTCAAATGAAGAAGTAATAAATGTTGTCGAAGACTAGTTTTCAAACCAAGACAAAGATTTTTTTAAGGTAGAGCGTGTAGAGTGTATAAACTTGAAAAGAGAGCTAGACTAAGCACTTATCAGTACGCCCTCGTATAGAATTGTTGGAATATTTAGTAATATATGGAAGTACTAAGTGGGTTCAACTTGATATGACCCATCATGCAGAATTGGTACGACTGGTAAAATCATCATCATTAGCTATTCCATCCACAGTCGGATGTAAGCCTAACGAATTTGTCTCCAATGAGCTTTGTTTTTGCTTTTTGCATCTAATCGTGTCCTGCTAATCTTTTTATGTCGTCTTTCCATCTTGTCTGTGGTCTACCTCTGCATCTTTTGTGTTCTCTGGGCCTCCATTCAACTATACGGCGTGTCCATCTGTTATCATTCAGCCTTGCGATATGCTCCGCCCAATTTCACCTTAATATGCATATTCGTCGCACTACATCTGTCACTTTTGATCTTCTTCGTATCTCGATGTTAAGAATACAACCTTGGAGTCCAATATTTAGCATTCTTCTCTCCATTGTTCTTTCAGTTTCGTTGTTCAAATATTTGGTTTTGGTGAAGTTTATTTTTAAGCCTATTTCTCCAGACTTTAATTCCATCAGCATTTCTTGTAATTCTTCTTTTGTGTTGGCGATCAGAGTGACATCATCTGCGAAGTTTAAGTGATTTAATCGTGCACCGTCCATTAGTATTCCTTTATTTTCCCACTTTAACGATTTGAACATATCGTCTAGAGTCAAAAGTGAACAGCTTTGGGGATATCGAGTCGCCTTGTCTAATTATTCTTTTAATTTTGATTTTATTTCTGTTTTGTTTGTTTGACTGGTAAATATCCCAGTACAAATAGGAAATACAAGTGCCGATGCCGGTGCCGCTATTTTATCTTTTATCCAAAGGAAGTAAAATATTTTTTTATGTTTTTTTTTTTACAGAATAATAATAGCAATGATTTAACTGAATTTTTAAATTAAACCCGCCAGCTAGGTCATGTTGCGGTTAAATCACTTTATTTATTGTAGTTAACTTCCTTTCATCGAGAAACAAGCGGTAAACCACGTGGATTTGTCTGCTGTAAAATTCTGGGAAGTATTACAATTATTATTCAGAAATACTTTTGCATTAAAAAAACAGCCCGGCTGCCAAAACAACAAAATAAAATTTCGTCTTAAATCTCTCTTGCACCTCATGTCATAGACTAAGGAATTACGTTATAAGACTTGGTCTTAATTAATTAGTAGTATAAGAATTAGTGCTATATTTTTTCTTCTTTTCTTCTTTCCCGACAAAAAATTTAAGGAGGTTTTGTGAATCTAGTTAAAGAACTAACAATCTTGGCGTTGGTAATAAACGTATCGCTGTCTTCTTCGATCTTGCTAAGACGTTCGACACGGTCCCACATGACTCCCTGCTTGACGTACTAGGTTCATATGGGGCGCAGAGCAGTGTGTTGGACGTCTTTGCGAGTTATCTGGGCGGTCGTTGGCAGATCGTGAAAATTGGAGACATTTAGAGTGATCCATTGCCTGTCAAAATGGAAATTCCACAGGGTATTGGTTTAGGCCCTATAATATTCATTGCATACATTAATTCCTTGACCAGTATGGACAACTGCTGATGACACCATTTGGGTGTTTACAGGGTCATCGTGGTTGACTGCTCATGATTCTGGTATTGAGGTCATGAATAAAATTAAAAACTGGTTGGTTACATTGAAACTTACTTTAAACAGTTCAAAAACAAATTAAGAGCATTTTCCATTACTAAACTAGCAAAACGACCAAGCATTCATGTCAGTAATCTTGAGGATGATATTCTGGAAGTGGACTCTATAAAATATTTAGGAGTAATTATACATAGTAACCTTAAGTGGGATCGTCATGTTCTCAGACTTGTGAGGAACATAAGGGGGTTGATTCATAGGTTCTATATCCTGAGAGATACTGAGTAGGAAGCTACTTCTCAGTGTGTCTGGGGCTCTTGTGGAGCCACTGCTGAGATACGGTATAGTTGTGTGGGGTGGTATTTACCAGAATTTCATATATCCCTTGAAAGAGGTACAAAATTATCTTGTCAAGATAATATCTGGCAAAAATCAGCGTTTTCCTAACGACCTTTTATACTCTGAGGCTGTTTTGGATGTGCGTACTTTGTACTGTCTCACAACTTGCTCCTATATTCATAACACTAACAAATTAAAACAATTTGTGAGTCACGCTCATGGTACCAGATGTATGGTCGGTAGACAGAAATGCCTATAAATAGGAAGGCAAGTCCCAAGTAGAAATAGCCAAGTTAGTGAAATGTTCTCGGTGTGCAGTGCAATGTACTATTAAAAGGTTTGTGGAGACTGGTTCTCATGTCAACAAAATGAGAACGGGTAGAAAACGTAAGACTAATGACAGGACAGAAAATTCATCTGCGAGTCTATTAAAAATCGAAAAAAAAAAACATCATCTGAGCTCTCTCTGTCGAAAGAGATTGGGATGCCGATTTGTTCTCGAACGGCAAGGAGAAGACTGACAGAAGCTGGATTAAGAGGGTGCAAAGCTAGAAAGAAGCCTTGGCTTTCAGAGACCAATAGGAAGAAACACTTAAGAGTGGGCTCTGAAGCACCAATATTTTAGCGAAGGGGATTGGTCTAATGTTTTATGGTCCGACGAATCCAACTTTGAGGTAAGTTTTTATATGATTTATTTTACCAAATAACTACACACAATTACTCTTGATTTAATCCGTTTTACTCAAAATAATAACTAATTTTTTAATTGAGTATTTTTTTCTATTCTTACAGCTATTCGGAACGTCAGGTGTGACATTCGTGAGACGGCGCGTCGGCGAGGAATACCATCCAGATTGCGTGGTACCTACTGTAAAACACGGAGGAGGCAGCATGGCTGCTAAAGGTGTCGGCGAAATGTTCGTTTGTGAAGGCCGCATGAACAGCCAAAAGTACATAAATGTACTAGAAACCATACTGATGCCTTCACCACCTGCGCATTTTTGGCGACACTAATTTAGACGACATCTAATTCCAGCAAGATAATGCACCTTGTCATAAATCAGCGGCTACGATGCGCTGGTTTAGAGACAATAACATTGTCTTGTTGGATTGGCCGACGCAGTCTCCAAATCTAAACCATATCGAGCATCTTTGGGGTATTCTGAAGCGCAAGATACGGGAGCATAGCATAACATCAAAAGCAGCGCTAAAAAGCGCTGTGATGGATGAGTGGGATGCCATAAGTACAACTGAATGTACTAGGCTTGTACGCAGCATGCTCCAAAGAATTGCTGCTGTAATTAAAGCTAAGGGCGGACACACCAAATATTAATTTATTTCGTAATTTTACCTAAATATACGATTTTACAAAACATACGAATTTAATTTATTACCCTGAAACACAAGAAATAAAGTAAATTGTAGGGTGCCTAATACTTTTGGTCAAGGCTGTATATAATGACTATGACTTTGGTAGCTTTTTAAATACTAGTAACTTTGGGCGGATTAACTTATTTATTTTTTTATATATCTAATATTATCAAGCTAGTCTATAACTTGTCTACCTGATGTAATTATAATCAATCCTAATAGTTACTAAAGTAAATCACAATTATCACATTAATATGTATGAAAGTTGGATTTGGATAACTAAGCAGTCTTTTCAATCTCCATATTCTCCTTATTATAGTATTAAGTAATTTAACATCAAATTTGAAAATAATTATAAAAGTTTTTTAAATAATTAAGTTACTGCTCTTTTTGGAAAAATGATCTCAAAAAACAAATAGCATCAATTGTGTTATCTTCCAATCTACTTCTTATAGAGCTACATATGTAGCCAGCGGCCGAAAACGTTCTTTCTGCCTCTACACTTGTTGGTTTGAGCGTCAATAAATAGTCGTGCATCGAAATCAAGTTTTTTTCTTTTAGTCCATCAGTTTCGTATTCTGTCATTTCTTTTTTTAATACTTTTTCAAAATATTTCTCTTTTCTAGTTCCTGTCTGTTTAGTGTAGTCTTCATTGTCTTGCTTTATTTGCATTTCTAGTTCCTCTTGTAACGTCAAATTATTTTGCAAAGAGTTTTGGCTGTCATTTGCAGCCGCTACAACTTCTACAAGTTCTACATTTTCGACGTCATTTTTAATAACTTTGCATAAAACATTTTTCATTTCCTGACGTATCTTATTCTTTTTCGGTACGTCCCGCTAAGCCATTGAAAGGGAGGCAGATGTGATTGGATTTCGGGCGATTCGTCGAGTTCAGAACCTTGCGGACCCGTAAGCTAGTGCGGGATCCCCAGGTCTTCAAATGATGCTGGATCCGGCGGGATCCCACTTTGCTGGATTGCAATCCCTGCCTGCTCCCTCTTGAAATTAGGTCCTTAACAGTACTGATACGTGTAACAGTGCATGTAGGGAATTTAGATGTAAAAGTTAGTTAAATTTAAAAAGATGTTTTGATTTTCCATTGGTTAATAGGATTATTGTGTGAAAGTGTAATTTGCATATTATGGGTACTCTTTAATTATTGTATTTTTATATAATTTAAATGATTTTTAAGTTTTATATTTTTTTTGTTTTCTTTTTAGATTATATCTAGCACATACAGTTGTTCACCTGTATTATGAAAAAAAAAGTTACTTCAAAGTAGCGAATCTATTGCAAGTATAACACAGAAATTTCAGATAAGTCAATTTACAGTTCAAAGAATTAGAAAAAATAAAGTTTTCCTAATCCTAAGAAGGGTAAAGGTCGACTTAGAACATTATCTGAAAGAGAAGTCCTCGGTACTTGGTCTCAGATAAAGCCCTTCAGGTTCTGAACCGACTATACTTTTGAGGAGAAATAATAATCAAATCGTAAGTAAGTAATAAAATTTCGACCTGGTCAAAAAAACAGAACGCAAATGACGTAGCCACTAAAGCTACAGTTTAGGAGATGGAGCCAATTACGACCAATCAGTGCTAAAACAACCTCTAGTGCAGATAAAAACACACCTGGCAAACTATCAGTACGTTACTTAACTTCGGTGCGTCAGCACTGAACTTGCCAAATTATTTTTTTATCGGTCTAGCACACGTGCTACAGGGAAATCCCTAAAGCGCTAACGGAGCGACAGGTGTGCGGAAAAAGTGATTCACGTTGATCTTGAATAACTGTAAACTGTACTCGGTAGGAAACACAGTCCTGGGAAAATTATTTCAAAGGGATAAGGTTCTCCATATAAAAGACTACTTAAAAAGGTTTGTCTGAGGACTCACAAGCTGAACCTCATACGGATGTGAAGTATTAGCTCGAAGTGTATTTCTAGCATGCTCCGCTCTGGAAGGAATTAAGCGAGCTACATCCACCGAACACTTTCCATGAAAACACTTGTAAAATAGACTCAAATCGCCAACCGTTCTTCGACATTCAGGGTCTCCAATTAGGCGAACAGCTCGTCTCTGAATAGAATTCAACAAATGCAGTGTATGTTTGAGAGCAGAGCCCCAAACATGGGGACAGTATTCCATAGTCGGTGATACTTTGGCGAAACGATTGCAATATTCCACCCGGAATGTAACAGACAAACCGATGCCTTCCACTTCTACGTATTCATATAACAATCTGATGCCCAAATATTTCTAAAATTATGAATGTTATTGCCAAATTAAACAAGTAAGTAGGTTTATAAGTTAAAATTGCCTTATTTACATACAAAACAAGTTAAGTGGATTTTGAGTTTATAATCTAATTTTATTAAGTTCTATTGATTAAATGTTTGTGATATATGATCGTATTTTTTTCGCCCTGTCATCCTACATAATAAATATTTTCAATTTGAAGGTTTTGTTGGTCATTATAACTGATGGTTTTTAAGGTAAAGAAATAAACTAGTCAGATTTATAATTGTAAGTTTTACGTTAGTATTTGAGTAATCTTTATAATTATGTAAAATTCTTAAATAAATATGCGTTTTTACTTCTCTTAATAAGGAAAGTAAAGTTGGCCAAGTAACAATGTGTCGCACCTTTTTCATTAAAAAAAAATATATTTATTTAAAAGTTTTTTACATCACTCGGCAGTAAATGAATGTCATTAAAATGCTAATGATTTAGTAGTTCGTCCAGCCTCCATCAGCGTCGATCATAGCCTGGCACCTTCGAGGCACAGCTTCGACGAGTTTTACCGCGTTTTCTAGGGCAAAGATTTCAAAATTGCCCGAATTTGCCGTGGCAGCTGCTTCACTCTGTACACCTTTTTACTACGAAGCTTCTGCTTGATATATGACCAGACGTTCTCGATTGGGTTTACATCGGGCAACTGGGATGGCCAATCTAGTATGACTCTATTGGATTCTTCTTTCCACTGGGTACACGTTTTACTGCGATGTTTGGGGTCCTTACCATCTTGAAGAATCCATACTTATATTAATCGACAAATTATTATTTGGCAGTCGGTATTTTGTAAATCTGGAGTATTTTTCAGCGTTCAAATTGTAGGTAAAGATGAAGAATCTTCTCCCAAAATCTTTTTCCGAAAGACGTCCCCAAACTGGATCGTCACAGAGTGTTTCACGGTACCCTGAATCACTCGGTGTGGAAATTGATCAGGCTCGTGAGGTGATAACATAACCGCAAAATGAAACCTCACCGGAAAAGTTACATTGCTCCAGTCTGAAAATATGTTTTCCTTTGCCCACGCCAGTCGTTCCTCTCTGTATTTTCCGCTCAGCAATGGTTTCTTGTTCGTAATCCGCCACTCCAAATCGTTAACCCGGAGATGAGTGCGAATCGTTTCATATGATATATCCAAGACTTTCGCGATAGTTTTTGCGTCCCTTGGCCCAAAGTTACTTGAGGATTTCAAAGAAATATGTTAATAATCATTGTTTTATCCTTGTCCGACACTTTTCCTCTGAAACAACGTTCTGGTAGATCATCAACATTTTTTTTAACTGAGAGTATCGTCCCACCCACATGCTAACACCTGGCAGTAAGGACTCATCCTCAAGTTCATCCGTCGTCTCCCCCCATTTATTTAACACTGACATACCCAAATCGGACCACACTTTTCTTTTCATATATGCCGATGACATCGCCAAGTCGACCAGGATCATCACCAGCCGACTCCTAAGCCATCTCAACGCGCTAGTCCCCTGGTTCGAACACTGGAGAATCCAGTTCAACCCAGCAAAGACCCAAGCCAGCAGGTTTTCAAAGGCCCGCTACTCACCACCGGAAAGCCTCACCCTCCAAGGAACCAGACTCCGATAGTCAGACAGCATCAAGTACCTGGGCCTTCACTACGACAAGCGGTTAGTATGGAAGGACCATGTTACGGCCTCCGCCAAGAAAGTCAACCAAATTCTCGGCAAGCTGTATCCACTCCGGAACAAGTCTAGCAATTCTCAACACGCAACAAGTTGATAATTTACAAGATGATCCTCCGAGCCGGAATGACCTACTCTAGCCCAGCATGGTGCCAGATATTACGCACCTGCAGCCAATAATCAATCTAGCTTAATCTAGAATCTAGTAATAAAATTGCAAAACAAATTTTTACTTCCGACATATTTATTTTAATTACACACAAATAAAATAAAATTATTTTCTCTAGGTACCCATCCGGGTGTGTACTGGAAAGTATATTAACAAAATCTCCACCATATTGCCATGAAACATAATTTTCATGATCAGTTTTTTTTCTTATACCACATAAATTATCAAACGTAATGCTTCTTCTTCAAGTGCCCTGTCCGGTCCCCCGAACGTTGGCGATCACCCTGGAGAGAGCGTCCCTGTTCTCTGCCATTCTAAAAAGATCACCTGCCTTCTGAATGCCGGTCCATGACCTGATGTTGTTAAGCCATGACATCTGTTTTCGGCCGACACCGCGTCTTCCTTCAATTTTGCCCTTCATGATTAACTGGAGTAAGCGATACTTGTCTCCCCGCAAGATGTGACCCAGATAAGCTATCTTGCGGCGTTTTATTGTTGTAAGTAGCTCTCTTCCTGTTCTTGCACGCCTAAGAATCTCTTCGTTTGTTACCAAGTCAGTCCAAGGAATACGCAGCATTCTTCGATGAGTCCACATTTCAAAGCTCTCTAAACGATTAATCGTGCTTACTTTGAGAGTCCAGCTTTCTACACCGTACAAAACAACTGACCAGATGTAACATTTGACCATGCGTTGACGTAGCTTGAGATTTATGTTGTCATTACAAAATAGTGTTCTCATATTCAAGAAGTGATTCCTGGCTGTCTCGATGCGACATTTTATCTCTATGTCGGGGTCTAATTGTTTCGTCAGGATGCTACCCAAATACCTGAACCTCTCAACCCGTTCGATTTGAGAATTGTTCAGAAACAAATGAGTGTCTCTATGTGGATCTCGGCTGAATATTATGAGTTTCGTCTTACTGATATTAATGTTAAGGCCAAGATCTGTTCCAACTGTGCTGATTTTATTTAACAGTTCTTGAAGACCCTCTATCTTATCACATATGATGACAGTGTCGTCTGCATATCTAATTGTGTTGAGTAGTACGCCATTTACTCTAACTCCATGGTCCACATTCTCGAGGGCCTCCTTGAAAATTCGGTCCGAATAAAAGTTGAAAAGTAGAGGCGAGAGGATACAACCCTGTCGGACTCCTCGCTGTATTTGGATGCTAGATGTTGTCATCCCTTCTATACGTACTTCCGCTGTTTGTCCCCAGTACAGATTTTCAATTATACGTATATCTCGACTGTCCAGTTGTACTTCGCGTAACATTGATATCAATTTAGAGTGTAGCACCCTGTCGAATGCCTTTTCGTAATCTATGAAACAGGCGAATACCTCTTTACGCTGATCTCGGCACTTCTGGAGAAGGACATTAATACCAAACAAAGCCTCATGGGTTCCGAAAGCATTCCTAAAACCCATCTGAGCGTCATCAAGATCAAATTCACACTTTCTGCGAATTCTGGCATGTATGATGCGCAAGAATGTCTTTAAAAGATGACTCATCAAACTTATCAAGCGATAGTCACTACATTTTTTAGGTCTGGGTTTTTTTGGAATAGTCACAAAGGTCGACCTGAGCCAGTCATCTGGGATCACCCCAGTGTTATATATCAAGTTAAATAATTTTGTGATTTGTGATATGTTACCCTCGCTTACAAGTTTCAATATCTCTGTCGGAATCTGATTCGGACCCGGAGACTTTCCATTGGGTGATATATGGATGGTGTGAAGCACTTCTTCGTTAAGAATTTTTGGACCTTCCTCCATATTTTCTTGATTATTCTGTAAGGGTGGTCTATCGTCATGAAATAGTTCATTTATATATTTTTCCCATGTGCCTCTGATTTCCCGTTCATCCATTATAGGTGTATTTGTTGAATCAAGCAGGGTAGCTGGTTGTGGTTTTTTGTAGACACCAGCAATCTTCTTAAGTTTCTTGTGGCTACGAAAGTTATCGTGTTTCTTTTCTAATTCTTCCATTTCCCGGTACATTTCTCTCATCCAGCCTTCCTTGGCTCTCTTGATTTCTGACTTAATGATCTTCTGTAGCCTTTTATATTCTTCCTTGTTGTTCTTGACCTGTCTTCTTCTCTCCATCATTATCAATATATCGCCAGTCATCCACCTTTTTTTCTTGGTTTCTCCTGATGTTTGTAGGTACCTATTACACGTCCTGTTCAGCATATTATTCAGCCTATCCCATAGTACCCCGACTTCTGTCAAATCACTTTCATTCACTTTGCCAAGTTCATCGTTGAGTTGTCGTTGCACCAACGTAATGCACTCGTGATAATTTTCGCTCAATCTAGACTTTATGAAGTTTATTTAAGATTTTTTCAAAATTGTTTGATCAGTACTTTTCGAGATAGGAGGGGTGGACAGAGATTTTTGGCCATTTTTTAAAAATAATACAAAGAAAAGTGTGCGCAAGTATTATAGTTGAGTTGAGTTGATACCAGAATTCTCTCATTGTAGATGCAAATACATGTGGGGGTGCGACTAAAAAAAAGAGATTTCTTATGAATTTTACTGGATTTTGCTACCTGTCTTGAGTGAGGAACTTTTAAGGGTTCACCCTTTTTAGGCAGAAAATCTCTGCTATACAATGAAGTCATAAAATGTAAATGAGGGTTCATCGGTAGCATAGCAGTCCGAGCGTAACCTGCTTTTAGTGTTTAATAAATAAAATCCTCTTAAAAATAAAGTTATAGAAATATAAGATTTATTACTAAAAATTATATGTATGTATGTATATATACAAATTCACAATTCACGACACATAAGTACTTTAATTACAATCAAAAACAATCATCATCTTCAAAATTTGAAGACTCGACTTCTCTTAAATTGATAATTAAGGTTTCTATTTCCACAGTTTCTTCGATGTATTCGTCAAGTTTCCACATTTTATTTTCTTCTTCTATAACATGTCGAATGGCATTTTTCCAATTATCCTCTTTGCTCCTATCTATTGCGGCGAGTAATAATTGACTTAAGTCTTGAAGTTTGAACGTGGTGTTTTCCCTTGCAACGAAACCTTTCATTTGTGCCCATATTAGCTCTATGGGATTCAAATCGCAATGATATGGAGGTAAACGAAGCACTGCGTATTTCTTGAACTGTGCCTTATTTTGTTTCGCAATTTTGAAAAGTTCCGCTTTTAACATACCATCTTTATGTTGACATTTTTGTCTCTTATTCATTGAAGAATATCCGCTTTCTTTCATGAATTTGTCGGGAGTCGTTCTAATAATCGAGAATGTTATCAGGCATTGTCTAATACTATAACTGATTCTGCTGGTATACATTCAATCATTTGTTGGAAGTACTCCTCAAAAACATTGGCCGTCATCTCCTTATGGTAATCTTTAGTCGACTTTGCTTCGAATTCCAACAAGCCATCGTCGAGAAATCCGTTTTCACTACCAATATGTGCTATAATTAGCCTGGCACTCTTAATGTTTTTGTCAATCCAGAATTTTTTCAATGTGTGTTCCTCATTAACCCAAATCTCATCTAAATAAAAAATATTTCGTTTTTCGGCTCGAAATTTTCTGGTTGCCCGTAGATATTCTCTTCTCCAACAAATTATTTCTGTTTTATCGATAAGAACAGATTTTCTATTGTGTTTTTCCCAACGAAAATTCAGGTTATGAAAGATTTTCCAAAATTTCCATTTTTTCTTCTCTGATTTCTTGCAAAACTTTATGTAGTGTAGGTAGTTCTTTCTTAATAAAAAAATGGTGTACTTTTCTTCTTATTGCGTTTTCAAAGCCTTTATCGACCTCTAAGAGCTCTTTTCCTCTGTGATTCTGAGGTTCGATGCAAGGATCGCGTTTTCTTTCATTTAGAAATCTATAAATAGTTGCCGATCTAACTCCAGTCATGTTGGCTCAGGTTTCCACAATTTCACGGACTTGGCTTGTTGGCTGTTGATGCACTAGGGCATAGTGGACGTTAAGTATCGTTGTTTTTTCTCGCAGGGAAAATGCAGACTCCGCAAAGTTTGACCGGGGCAAAACTGAAAGTTGAAGCCATCGCTGTTCTGATTTAAACTAAGCATATTATAGGTTTTTGCTTTATTTTTATACTTACACAGAATATTTTTATTGCATACTGAGGTACTTAGGCACCTACCTACCGATAAGTACTGTGGTCAATTATATTCCAATAAATGCTAAAATCCCAAATAATTTTATTGTACCTATTATCATTAAGCTTTATAACACTGTAGATTTCTAGTTCTTAAGAATTGTTAATTGTACTCGTTTAGGCCTTTATCAAACAAATAAGATTTTTAGTTTCATCATTTACTCATTAAAATAAACTTTGAAATGCGATGACTTATACAGCTTATTGTAAAATTTCGAAGGCATGTAATAAAATATTTTTTAGAAAAAGGTCGCACTGTTGTATAGAGATAGAAAATAAAGGTGATCAAAACTAAAAATGCAAATAATTGGTAGAGAAACTTCGGACGCTTATGGTTTATGAAATTTAAATGTTTATAACCCATGTTGTGTGCTATCAACTCCAAACAAACGCACTATATATCATATATATTTTTGAACTCGTGTTTTCGCAAGGTTTTATTTGACACCCCACTCGATGATCTGGTACAAGTTTTTTTTTTCACTTCTATTTTCACCTCCCAAAACTAACTCTTAAGTTAAAATTTTACTTTCAAATCAACACGATTATAATTCCTATACCAGGTGTACAAGTATGAAATGCGGATTTCAGACAACAGATCGTGCACCAATGCGGTTTGTGCTAGAAAGATTTGACACAGCGCCATTTTGTTATGTCATCAATAAGTGTCAGACGCGTACGAGTGATAAATTGGAAAAGTGTGTGCATAGTGTTGTGTTGTTGTGTTCAATATGTCGAAATTTATACCGAACAAAGAGCATTCGCGGACAGCATTAATTTTTTGTTTTCATTTAAAGAAAACTGCTGTTGAATCATACCGATTACTTCGAGAAGCTTATGGTGAACATGATCCATCGCAAGATACGTGTGAACGATGGTTTCGGCGTTTCAAAAGTGGTGACTTCGATGTTGCAGACAAGGAACGTGGAAAACCGCCAAAAAAATACAAAGATGTGGAATTGCAAGCATTGTTGGACGAAGATGATTCTCAAACACAAAAACAACTCGCCGAGCAATTGGGCGTTAGTCAACAAGCTGTTTCCAATCGGCTATGAGAGATGGGAGAGATTCAGAAGACCGGTAGATGGTACCACATGAGTTGAACGACAGGCAAATGGAAAAGCGCAAAAATACGTGTGACATTTTGTTCGCTCAGTACAAAAAGAAGTCGTTTTTTTTGCATCGTATAGTTACAGGGGATGAAAAAGTGGATTTATTTTGAGAATCCCAAGAGTAAAAAATCATGGGTAGACCAGGCGCACCATCCACATCCACCGCAAGACCGAATCGCTTTGGCAGAAAGACGATGCTCTGTGTTTGGTGGGACCAGAGGAGCGTGGTCTATTATGAGCTGTTAAAACCTGGGGAAACGGTTAATACTAAACGTTACCAACAATTGACCGATCTGAACCGTTCGCTGCTTGAAAAAAGGCCAGAATACCGAGAGAGGCAACACAAAGTCATTTTTCTTCATGACAATGTTCCATCACATACGACAAAACCAGTTCGCGACACGTTGGAAATACTCAGCTGGGAAGTTCTACCCCATGCGGCTTACTCACCAGACTTGGCTCCTTCCGGTTACCACTTGTTTGCATCGATGGGTCACGTACTTGCTGAGCAGCGCTTTGGCTCGTACGAAGATGTGAAAAAATGGCTCGATGAATGGTTTGCAGCAAAAGGGGAAGATTTTTACTGGCGTGGTATTCACAAATTGCCCGAAAGATGGGAAAAATGTATAACAAGCGATGGAGCATACTTTGAATAAAGCACTTTTTATCATTCTTCCGAATTTAACATGTTTTTTTTTAGAAAAAAAAATCCGCATTTCATACTTGTACACCTGGTATTTGTGCAAAACTTCAACTTTCTATGTCATATATTTTCGGAGAAAGTCAGGTGTGACAGACGGACACCGAAGTGATCCCATAAGTGTTCCGTACGGAAAACTAAAAAATAGTCTTCTCTAAAATAACAAATTATCGGTGTCATCATGGAGTCAAGCTTTTTATTATTTATTTATTAATCTGTTTTAACTATCAATAAGCCGATAATACAGATCAAATCCGTAGCACTTTTCACACCTCGTATAATATGACTTTCTACACGACTTTTCTCGTTCAGAATAGGCTCCGATTTATTACCGATAACCCCGAATCAAGATTGCGACCTGCTTTAGCAGCACGTCGTTGCCACATTTCGTTGTGCAACGCATTTTCAAATGATGTTAAATCTGGGTAATATCTACGGTTAACAATTAAATACGCACAAAAGAAGAAAAATATTCGTATTATTGCGAAACCCTTACCGTGCTGACTACGACAAATGTTATTTTTATAAGCTTTCAAAACGATAACTATCGTTCGTGCATAATATGGTTAATAAGTGGAGAAACAATGGAACATTTAATTGTTGCAAAATTGGCAAAATAAGGTGTTATCTGGATGTGAATCGACCTATTATAAGCACAATTGTTGCAAACACACTGGGTATGAATTTTTAATAAAAATTAAACAATTCGTTTTGGTACGTTGCAAAAATGTTATCTGCAGTAAAATTTACAAGGTATCATTCTGTGCAAATACTATAAACACTATTTGTACTTTCGAAACAGGTAATGTTTTCGCTATGTAAGAAATGACGTGGTTACGTACTATGTATTAACTTAAGAGGCCTTATTTGTTATTCGAGGTGAAAATTTATTTAATATTTTCACAGGATTTTACATTATACACGCATACGACTCTTATATACTTTCTTGTAATAAAATTAACGATAAATAGATTCCAGATACCAGTCCTTGTTCGGGTTACTTCAAGTCAAAATTATTTTATTCTTAGTTGTAACGTGTTTTTTTTTATCGCTCACCTCTCCGCCTAAATATTGGATTTCGCGTTTTTCTACACCCTTATAGGTATAGCGGCGCGGATGTAATAAATATACATATATATGTTATGAAAATCGCTTTCGACAATAACAAGTAAAACTTTACTCCCTAATAAAGAACTATGAAACTTTTAACCCAAAAACATCGCTGCCCATGTCTGCGTAACGGTGAAATGAAAACTAGTTCCCGATACCTATTTTACTAATACAACAAGCTAATTACTGCATTATTTTCATGTTTCAAAATAAATAATAATAAATGGACAAACTGGAACAAAACCTAATTGTCACTCATCGTCGGCTACATCAATGAAGCACTTTTCGCATAACTTTGTAATATCTCACGAACAGCGGGTTTCAAGACGTAAACAGATATTGTCTTTGACATTTCATCGATGTTGTATCTCTCGACAATTCGCTTTAAAAAATCTTCCTATCCTTTTTTGGCATCCCAATATTCCTCTCAGCTGTGTCAATGGCGACGAATTACTTTTTCAAATTACGTAGTCGTGATTTATAAAATTTTACACTAATTTTATAAACCCTGTACGAATAAATATATATATATACGAGGCTGGTTTGAAAAGTCCGTGCAAAGTCCGAGAGATGGCACCACCGGCGCGTATCGAGGTCATGTTTAGTTAGTAGCATCTCTTGAATGAACGCACACCAAGTTTCAGCCATATTGGTCTATTTCTTTGTGTTTGGCATCCGTGTGAATCAAGGAAGTCGAGTGATTTTCAAGAAATGGACGAAAAAGAATTTCGTGTGGTGATTAAACATTACTTTATGAAAGGCAAAACGCCTCAGGAGACTAAAGAGAAGCTTGATAAACATTATGGTGACTCTGCACCTTCGATTAGAACAGTTTATAAGTGGTTTCAAAATTTTCGGACTGGCCATATGGGCACAAGTGACGCTGAACGTTCTGGACGGCCTGTGGAGGTTACGACTCCAGAAATCATTGATCAAATCCATGATATGGTGATGGATGACAGAAGAGTTAAGGTGCGTGAGATTGCTAGTGCTGTGGGCATCTCGACTGAACGGGTACATAATATTTTGCATAAACATTTGGACATGAGAAAGCTATCCGCAAGATGGGTGCCGCGATTGCTCACGCTTGACCAAAAACGGAATCGTGTGAAGTGTTTGCAAGGATGGTTTGCAGCTGTTCCAGAAGAATCCGGAGGACTTTAAGCGTCGTTTCGTCACTGTGGATGAAACATGGATACATTACTATACTCCTGAGACCAAACAACAATCTAAACAATGGGTTACCAAGGGGGAATCTGCACCAAAAAAGGCGAAGACCGTTCCTTCGGCCGGAAAGGTTATGGCGACTGTCTTTTGGGATTCGCAAGGGATAATCCTCATCGACTATCTGGAAAAGGATAAAACTATTACAGGTGAATATTATTCATCGTTATTGAACCGTTTGAAAACCGAGCTGCAAGAAAAACGCCCGCGAATGGCCTACAAGAAAGTCCTTTTCCATCACGACAACGCACCAGCACACACCTCAGCAGTTGTGGTCGCAAAATTAATGGAAATAGGATTCCAACTCGTTTCACATCCCCCTATTCTCCAGACTTGGCTCCCTCGGACTACTATTTGTTCCCCAATTTGAAGAAATGGCTGGCGGGACAAAGATTTTATTCAAACGAGGAGGTGATTGCAGACACTAATGGATATTTTGCAGACTTGGACAAATCCTATTATTCGGAAGGGATCAACAAACTAGAACATCGTTGGACGAAGTGTATAAGCCTAAAAGGAGACTATGTCGAAAAATAAAAAAGGTTTACCCCAAACACATAAGTAGTTTTTATTTTTGCACGGACTTTTCAAACCAGCCTCGTATATATATATATATATATATATATATATATATATATATATATATATATATATATATATATATATATGTCAGCATTTTCTATATGGAAAAAGCCCCCTTCCGGGCCTGATTGAAAAGAATTAGGATAGGCCGAACGATGCAATATGAGAAGGAGAAAATTAATTATTGATAATTATTTTCAGGCAGACTAGCTTGTTTACATTACGTAGATTAAATTATAATTAAATTACTGTGATTGACATGTCTGAAATTCTCTAACCATTAACTTTATTTTATATGTCAGATATGGCCATATCTGACTAAAAAATGGGTTTATGTAGTCGTAATGAGGTTTAGGTATTCCCCAAATTCCCCAAAAGTGTTTAATTTTTAGTTTATCAGGTCAGTCAATAAGTTTTGAAAGCGACACCTATGAAGGATCACTTAAACTAAATATTGAACATCGTTTTGAAACTTCAACTGTCATATAACCACATCCTAAATTTCAAAGTCCATCTGTCAAGTTATTCATTGTTTATCAGCTGGTTAAAGTAAACGTGTTTGAATATTTTTTAAAACTGGAAAAGATCGAATATCGTGCAGTGCTAAAATTCTGTTTTGGACGGTTTATCGGCAACTGAAATCCATGCAAAGTTAGTGAAACTATTAAAGGAGTCTCTTCCTTCATTTTCAACTTTTCATAGATTGACTCTAGGAGTTTAAACGTGGTCGTATAAGCGTCAATGATGATCCACGTTCAGAACGTTCAAAAACTGCAAGAACTGAAGAACTTGTTGTGAAAATACATGATATGGTAATGGAAGGTCGTTGATTAACCGTGTCTGATTTAGTTGAGTCTTAGGCATCTCCCATGGGTCAGTACATGAGATATTAACTAATATTTTGGGTATGAGAAAGCTATTCACAAGATGGTTGCCCCATTTGCTAACATCGGAACAAAAACGCACTCGAGAGAAACTTTCTAAACAACATTTGGCTTGTTTCAGAAAGAATAAAACTGATTTTGTGCATCGATTTGTATCTATGGATGAGACTTGGGTTTACTAGTATAATCCTGAACTGCGACAACAAAACGCACAGTGGACTGAGCCCGGTTGGTCCGCTCCAAAGCAGCCAAAGTGGTCTAAGTCGTCCAAAAAAACTATGGCATCAGTTTTCTGGGATGCAAAAGGAATTTTGTTAATTGATTACCTTCAAACCGGTAAAACAATCACAGAAGAGTATTACTGCAACCTTTTGGACCAGCTGGATGAGAATGAGAAAAGGCCCGGTTTGCAGAAGAAAAAAATCATCTTTCATCATGACAAAGCACCTGCTCACAGAGGTGCTTCAGCAACAGCAAAACTGGTCAGATTAAAGTACGAATTACTGGAACATTCACCCTATTTGCCAGATCTGGCTCCGACTGACTCCTAAACCTCAAAAGATTTCTATGTGGGAAGCATTTTTCAACAAAGAATAAGGTAATAGCATCCGTAGATGGGTATTTTAAAGATCTTCCGGAAAACCCCTTCAGAGATGGGATAAATGAATTGGAAAATCGCTGGAAATAATGTATTGAGTTTAAGGGAGATTATACTGAAGAATAAATGTTCATTTTCGCTTTCAAAACTTACTGACTGACCAATATATATATATATATATATATATATATATATATATATATATATATATATATATATATATATATATATATATATATATTTGCCAGATTACTATTACACTTGCAGACAAATAAAATTACACGTAAATACGAAAATGACTTGGACCGTCTTGACAATTTTGCTTAATTTGGTGTTTTTTTTTTTTTGATTTTGACACCAACGTAACGTCAGCGACGCAACGCTCCAGATGCGCCCTGACCAACGCTGTCTCTGTGACGCCCAAAAGTCTCGTTACCACGTTAATTGATATTTGTTCTTGGTTTCTCGAATTTAAAGAATTTCACGAATTACGTGTTATTGTGACTAACGTTTTTTTTTTAATCAATTTGAATCGATTTCAATATTTTGGTCAATTTTGTGTGTTTACGTATTCCAGTTCATGTATTAATTACATATTGCTTACATTTCTTGCGTTCCGTTATTCGTTTAGAGAGACAAGAGAAAAGATTTATTTTGTGAATATTTTCGTTTATAATTCGATTGAAGGCGATTAATTTTTTTTTAATTTAATTTTATTCATTTATTATAAGTAAGTAATTATATTAGGTGTAAATATTAATTGTAGACCTTTATAAGCCAAATCTAACATTTATTCATAAAAAATCAACATGAACTCGATCCTCAAAGTAATCTCCTTTGGATTCTACATATTTCTAACATCTCTCAGACAATTGTTGAACTCAAGATAGATGCGAATAATTCATCGAGGCTTATTTTTAACATGTTTAACTTCTTGAACTGAGATTCAGTATGAAGGTGTGTTACTACAGATCGGAATAGGTAGTAATCCGGAGAGGAAAAGTCTGGAGAAAACGCAAAGGCCAAAATCTGAGATGATTTCCAGGGTCTTTATTACTGTGTGAAATCGAGCGTTATACTGCAGCAGTATTATCACCCTTCTCCCATCGTCAGTACAAGGTCTTTTTTTAAAGCGTCAAAGTAGGGGTGGAAAATTAATTTTTACAGCTAATAAGTATATCTAAACTGAGCGCAATAAATCATATTGCAAGCGCCTCCGTGTGCAAAAAGCCTTATAATGCAGTCACGAACAACCCTGGACAAAGCACACATCTAAAAATAACTTGCGTCTGACCCTGTATGTATAAATTGCAACCGTGAATATAATAAATATCACGTATATAACTGTCACATTTATTAACTCGCTGTGCAGTGATACTTTCAAAGAGAAATTTAATGTGACTCCCACGATAACACTGCCGATACAGAGAACGATTATTACACGAGTCACTTATTATTATATTAGTTTTACGTTTTCGAATCGACTCTCTACAAATTAATATCGGCATTTTACTTTTGCATACTTTCAACAACATTCGGTTTATATGGGAGCATAAACTATTACATACAAACCTTTGGTAATAAAGAATTAAGTTATTGTTGTACAGGGTCGACCCTACGACTCTCTTATTTGAAGAGGTAGGTTTATATGTATTTTATTACGGAGTTAAAACTGAAACAATTGCACAAACTTTATATTTTTTGAATAAAAAATATACCCTATATTGGTGATAGCAAAAGTTCGTGCCCGATTTTCATAGATGGCAGAAGCATGCACTTTTGACTGTGCTGATGTTTCTTTTATAATCATATTATTAACTGACAGTGATCTCAATGCGTCGTGAGTTAAGGGGGAGGACTGTGTAAAAAAAAACTGATGATTTTTTTTATATAAAAAGTTAGTTTAACATCTGAAGAATGTCCTCACCAAGCTTTAAATCGAAATTCGAAATCAACATGCATCTGTCGTGTCATTAAAGACACCGTCCCTGATCGGTACCAAGAGCAGATATATAAGCGCGAGCGTGAACGCTTTCCCTGACCATCTCCAGCTACAGGGCTGCCGCATCCAATGGGCAAGCACCATCAGGTATGTTACCTGGGCATCTGGTACGACAAACAACCCTTCTGGAAGGACCACTATCACCAAGAAAGCAAAGCAACTGCTGGGCAAACTATATCCTATTTTAAATTGTTCCAGTAAGTTGCTATCAAGGACCAAGCTTTTAATCTACAACACCATTGTAAAGGCAGGTCTTACGTATGCCTACCCTACATGATGTCAGTTCTCTAAGACAAGGAAAGCCCAACTCCAGACAGTGTAGACCAAGGAGGATGAGGATGAGCACAGGAGCCCCAGATCACAGGAGCCCCATGGTTCATGAGGAATTCACAAATCTTGATCTTTGCTGATGATCTGAAGTTGTATACGGCGGTTGGATCAATTGAGGATTGTGTGGGATTGCAGGGTGATTTGGATAGACTTACTGTCTGGTGTCAGTTAAATGGTATGGTTTTAAATACTTTAAATGCTTCTCTATGTCTTTTTTGAGATCGCGCAATCCATTGTTTTTTGATTACAGCATAAATGGGACTTCTCTCTAGTCCGTGGTTGGCGTAAGGGATCTGGGGGTGAAGTTTGATTCGACACTGAGTTTTATTCCTCATATAGCCGAGGTAACGTCTAGGTCTCTGAGGATGCTTGGGTTCATCAGGCGTTGCTCATCAGAATTTTCATCCATTACCTCTATAAAAATGCTGTACTGCTTGTTGGTTAGGTCTCTCTTGGAATATTGCTCATGTGTGTGGAACCCGCCTTTTGTTTGCCATGCTAGGAACTTGGAACTTGTTCAGAGTAAATTTCTACGTCACATTAATTTTAAATTCTTTAACAATGATTCTTTTAGTTACTCAAAACTGACATCTACATTAAACTTGAATATCCTGTCTAATCGGAGAGTTCAACGTCATCTTGTAATGTTCTTTAAAATTTTAAATTCCATTGTAAATTGTCCAGAACTTTTATCTCAGATTAATTTGTATGCACCCTCTAGACCAGGGGTGCTCAAACGGTCGATCGCGATCGACAAGTCGATCGCGAGTGCTTTTTGAGTCGATCTCGAGAAAAAAATTCCGATATAGAACTATTCACAGATTTTGTTTTAGGTAACTAAAACAAAATATAATGAATAAACTACTAAAATTTATTCGATCCACAATTAGGCCAGAATAACCCCCTCATCACTTTCTTTTCTCGTAATAACCCCCTGCTAGCGGCAAAAGGCGGTTTTATCAAAGGAACGCGCGGTACTTGTCAAAGAAAAGCCGCGTTTTTGATTCCCGCCGATTTTTCTAGGAACTTCGGGCGGCGTGTTTGACGGGAACATTCGAGACTTCGTTCACGCCGATATAAATGTTGCGCCTGCAGGAATAGGAGTCAGTCTGAGTTGTAACTTGAAGGCGATACATCGATACAAAGTTTATTAATAAATAGTCCAAAATGAGGGCGGCGAAGAAAAGTAAAACTTATCATTTTAATAACGATTGGGAGGAAGAATTTTTCTTTTGTATGGTAAAGGATAAGTGCATTTGTCTCATTTGCCGTGCGTCAGTTGCAATACCTAAGCGTAGGAACTTAGAGAGGCATCATAAAACGGTTCATAAAAACTATGAAAAGGATTTTCCGTCACAGAGTGAATTAAGAGAACGAAAAGTACGTGATTTGATAACTTGTTTGAAAAAAGAACAAACCATGTTCGCAAGACCAGCCAAACAATCAAAAGCTGCAACGATCGCGTCATTTAAAATATCTCATATATTGGTGAAACACAAGAAACCATTTGATGATGGATTGGTTGTGAAGGAAGCATTTATTGAAGCGGGTGAGACTTTATTTGGAGATTTTAAAAATAAAACAGATTATGTCTGCTATTAGAGAACTTCAGTTATCTCGTCCGACTGTCACAAGGCGTGTTGAAGTCATGAGTCAGGACATGGCAAATAAACTAAAACATGATATCATGGAATGTACATACTTTTCTTTACAGTTCGACGAATCCAGCGATATGACAGACACTGCCCAGCTGTGTATTTTTATTCGAATGGTATTCAATGACATGTCGGCTAAGGAAGAGTTTTTGACAATGATTCCTCTGAAAGGAAAGACCCGTGGCGAAGATATATATGACGTTTTCTTCAATTTTATAACAAACTACAAGCTACCAATATATAAACTAGTGTGCATTACAACCGATGGAGCACCAGCAATGACTGGAAACGAAAACGGTTTTGTGGCATTGTGTCGAGCTAATGATGATTTCCCTTCATTTTTCTCCTTCCATTGCATTATACATCAACAAGTTTTGTGTTAAAAAGTTCTAAACATGGAGGAGATTATGGGCATTGCAATAAAAATTGTGAATTCTATCCATGCACGTAGCTTGCAACGACGGCTCTTTAAATTGCAGTTGGAAGATAGTGAATCAGCTGAACATACTGATTTAGTTCTTTACACGGACGCCAGGTGGTTGAGTCGCGGAAAATTCCTAGAAAGGTTTCAAGAATTATTGCCAGAAATAACAGCTTTTCTGGACGAAAGAGACTCAGATGCTGAAAAACGGAAAATGGCTGACTGATTTGGCATTTTTGACAGACATTATTGAGATGATTAGCGCAATAAACGCATTCAAAAGTAAATTGCAATTTATGATAGATCAACTGAAAAGAAAGGATCTGAAAAATTTTCCGTCTTCGAAAGCAAGGATTCCTCAGTTGAATTATGATATTTATGAGGCAGAATTATCAAATATTTTGGGCCAATTCGAAATACGTTTTTATGCTTTTAGTAAATTGGCAAATATCCCATCATTTATGAGTTATCCTTTTTCGTGTAAAAACATTGAGGAATTAGCTACTGAAATAGCAAGTCAGTTTAACATGGACTCATGTTTAGTTGAAAATGAGTTAATGCAGATTATATCAGATATACATCTCAAAGCCACAGCATCTGATACAAAATTCTGGTGTTTTATATCTGAAGATAAATATCCGAATCTAAGGCAAATCGCCCTTCAACTGACGGCAATGTTTGGGTCAACTTACTTGTGCGAGTCTGCATTTTCTGAAATGAAGATAATTCAGTCAAAATATCGCAATCGACTAACTGACGAACATATGTCATCGTGCTTGCGATTAGCACTCGGTAATTACGTACCATCTTATGAAAAGTATGCTGAGGACATGCAGTGCCACGCTGCAACATCCAAAGTCACTCTTTAGTTAAGTTTAGACACTAGAACTCGTTTGTTTTGTAAGAACCAATAAACTCGCAATTTTGAATAATTATGAGTTTTTTCATTGACATTTTAGAGTAGACCTACACTTACCTTGACTAAAAAAATGCATATTGTGCGGAAAACTAATATCGATGCCACGATACACCCTACCTAGACGACAATCCTGCATCACACTTACTTGCAGCCTTTCAGGGTCGATCGATCGTAGTCTAACAATAGTGAGGTAGATCGCCAGCAGTTCAAGTTTGGGCACCCCTGCTCTAGACATACTAGATCTACGTTGTCCTTCTTCAAACCTTATCATAAGACAACCTATGGAGCTAATACCTTCATAACAAGATCTATGGGCATTGTAAATAACTGCCCATCACTGGACTTGTTCTCCAGCTCCTTGTCTCTTTTTAAGAGGCAGATCGGGGTTCTTTTCTGAATTTCTTAGTTTTAGCCTTTAGTTTTAAGTGTCATTTATAGATGTAGACTTTTATATTTTGTCTTGATGAGTTGAATGGGCATGTCCCGTAAATAAATAAATAAATAAATAAAGACCTTGGTGTGCCAACGGTAAATGCACACATGAGGAAAGCGCCCAACTCAAGTTTGTGGACAAGGCGTCCCAGCACCCCCATCCAACCATCAGGGACGCCTTCCGAATCCCTCACATGCCCGCCGCCAATTTCCGAGACCCTCAGACCCTATCATAAGTCCTAGGTTAAGTTAGCATTAAGTCCTAGGTTAAGTCAAGACAATCATGTTAAAAAAATCCATCCCTTAGGTTAAGTTAGTATAGGACCAGTAGTTTTAAATGCTAAAAAGTTAGAATAAGCAAATTCTCACCGAATGTAATAACAACTTTCATAAATAGAAGTAAAAGGCTATGCCTTACTTGAAATTCAATAGTGGCAAAATGGTTTTCCCTGTAGATTTTATGATAGCGTGCTTCACTATTCCGCTTTTTTTTTTAAACGTAAAATTTCGCATGCCGTGCAATGTAGCTAAAAAAGCAATTCACGTACTCACTTGAAATTTTATACAGATATTCATTAACCTATTGACCATTGAATGAATATACAAAAATTATAAAGAGTTAATTATAAACATTATTTTTTGACACTTCCTTATAAAACAAGGGTTAATTTATTCTTTCTCAAAATCGCAATTTTTGATTTTTTTTAGTAAATTTAAATTCACGCAAAGCGTATAATCATACTCTAATGATTTTTTTTTGGTTTTTATTTTTGTGCACTGTAGCGATCTGGGCGTTGCACGGCGCAAATTCTAGGAGTCAACTTTGAGCAGCTGCATTTTGAATTTTTTTAAAAAGTTGAGGGTACATTTTTAAGCCAAAAAGTTGTTCTTTTTTATGTACTTTTTCTTTTTTGTATAAATACTAGCCGGGCCCGCGGCTCCACTCGCGTGGACTTGATTCACTACTATCGTCACTGCTTATTCCTCATGTTGCCTAACGTAATAAAATATCTGCCATTATTTCCCCTTATCTCCAATTATTTTTCCTTATCTCTCATTATTTCTTCATAATTTCCATTATCTAGGCTTATCTCTGCTCATCTCCCATTATTTCTCCTTATCTCCCATTATTTCTCCTTATCTCCCATCTTCTCACCTTATCTCCCATTATCTAGGCTCATCTCGACTTATCTCGCAATATTTCTCCTCACCTCCCATTATTTCTCCTTATCTCCCGTTATCTCACCATAACTCCCATTATCTAGACTTATCTCTGCTTATCTCCCATTATTTCCCCTTATCTCCCATTATTTATACTTATCTCCCATTACCTCATCTTATCTCCCATTATCTAGGCTTATATCGAATTATATAGAACGTATGTATAAATTTATGAAAACACGTAAATCGGATAACTGGTTCTCAAGTGATAAGCGCACTGACGGACAGACAGACAAACAGATGCTGCATTTTATATATATTATATTCTTTGCAACATGATATTGTTCCATATTTATTGGTTTAGGCAGTGTATTGCAAGAGAACGCGCTAACGGTAACTTTTTTTTCCGACTTGATTCACTATTATCGTCACTGCTTATTCTTTATGTTACCTAACGCAATAAAATATATCCGATAACTTGGCCAGAGAACATATGTATGTTTAAAAAAAAAGCACGTAACGCACTAACGTACAGACAAACAGATAGACAGACAAAGAGACGTTGCATTTATATATATATATATATATATATATATATATATATATATATATATATATATATATATATATATGATTCTCCAGTGATAAGCGCACTAACGGACTGACAGGCAGACAGACAGAGAGACGTTGCATTTTATATATATTATAGATAGAAGATTATAGATAACCTGGCCAGAGAACATATGTATGTTTTAAAAAAAAGTACGTAAATCGGATAAGTGATTCTGCAGTGACAAGCACACTAACGGACAGACAGATAGACAGACAGACAGACAGAGATACTTTGCATTTTATATATATTATAGATGTAATAAAATTTATATCTATATCCTGGTCAGAGAACATATGTTATGTATGAATTGAAAAAATCACGTAAATCGGATAAGTGGTTCTCGAGGGATAAGCGCACTAACGGACAGACAGACAGACAGAGAGACGTTACATTTTATATATATTATAGATATAGATTATTATTATTATTATATAACCTGGCCAAAGAATATATGTATGAATTTAAAATAAGACACGTAACTCGGATAAGTGGTTCTCGCGTGATAAACTCACTAATGGACAGACAGACAGAGAGACATTGCATTTTATATATATTATAGATTATATATATTCTCTGCTACATAATATTGTTCCATGTTTAATGGTTTAGGCTGTGTATTGCAAGGTAACATGCGCAAACTTTTTTCCGACTTCATTCACTATTATCATCACTGCTCATTCCTTATGCTACCTATCGTAATAAAATATAGCCTATAACCTGGCCAGAGAACATATGTATGTTTTAAAAAAAAAGTACGTAAATCGGATAAGTGGTTCTCCAGTGATAAGCGCACTAACGGACAGACAGACAGACAGACAGAGAGACAGACAGAGAGACGTTGCATTTTATATATATTATAGATTATAGTTTCTCAATAAATGATTCACAAAAAAACGGTCGTTTACACAGACCTGCCCTCTAAACATAACTTAAAAAAAAGGTTATTTAAATTAATTTGGAAAATGGAAAATGAAAAGTTACATTTTCGCCACGTTATGCTATATGAATTCGAAAAGAATATTCAAGACATTTATTTGGATCGTGCTCCTGCTCTTAGGATAGTTAAAAAGTGGTCTGGTCCATTTCGAAATGGTAACTCACAAAACACACCCCAAATGAGTTTTCAACAATGTTTTTTTTTCTGATCATCACTGAAAACTGATCACCTTGAATTTTTTTTTTTAAATACCAGATAAATTATTAAAGGTAATGCACTCGTGATAATTTTCGTTCAATCTATACCCTGTGGAAAATAAACCAGAATTTTTTCAAAATTTTTTGATCAGTACTTTTCGAGATAAGGAAGAGAACAGCTATTTTTCGAGATTTTTTAAAAATAATAAAAAGAAAAATGTGCGCAAGTATTACATTATATATATTTTTGAACTCGTGTTTTTACAAGCTTTCATTTGACACCTCACTTGATGACCTGGTAATTTTTTTTTTACTTCCGTCTACACCCACAACTACACTGCTCTGATAAAGTCATCAATTCCTATATTAGTACCAAATTTCAACTTTCTAGGTCAAATAGTTTCGGAGAAAATCGAATTTGACAGACAGACAGACAGACAGAAGGACGGGCGGACGGACACCGAAGTGATTTTATAAGTGTACCATACGGAACGCTAAAAACAATACAGTTCAATTATACTAACGTTTAGGAGTAAAATTTCAAAAACAATCGATGAAGTAATTTCTATGACAGCGCGATATATATATATATATATATATATATATATATATATATATATATATATATATATATATATAATATATATATATATATATTAACTTTGTCCATGCTGACAATGCACGTTTACCAATAACGAAAATCGACCGTGGCATTTGTTCATATTAAGTTAAAACTGAGTATTAATACAAAACATTTTTTCCGAGAGTGAAAAACGAGATATATACAATATATTTATTAAAAATGGTTTCAACAAAAGGCATGCACAGCCGGAATATACAGGACCTTATGGTAGGCAAAGAAGAATCCCTAGCTTAAAAAGATTTCCAAGAATATATAACCACATCTCAACTGAACTGACGTTTTTTAGAACAGAAAACAATGACACGAAGATGCCCAACATAATTAAATCCATCCAGTGTCATTTAACCATCGGTTTCTGCGAGAATGTTTTGTGACGGAACATCGTCCTGCTATGAGATATTTCCCTATTTTTATGTGGTACCAAATTTTCAATAATTCCAGTTATTCCTTCTAAGTATGTCGCCAATTTAAATTTCTACTAACAAATATTGGTCATATTACTCTATTGTTCAATATACAACCTCAAACACGAAGATCAGAGTGTTTTATTTCTCATATCTCTCATCAGCCCAAACAATCTTATTAAATAGTTGTTCCTCTTGTTCTATATGGTGTATTCTTTCCTGACGAAAGCCTAAACTTGATTCTTTATTTTTCTGGGATATTTGCACTCGTAAAACTTTATATGGTTGATAACCATATTCTATAAAATCCTTAACATACTATAATACGTCTTGCCTAAATTTTCAACAGCATCTATTTTAAATACTTTAAATTTTCTAAAATCAAAAAAATATAGGTTTTCGTTTAGTTTTCCTAATAGTAAAGTATGTTAAAATGCCAGAGAATTTCCTATTTTTGCGTTTCGTGGTTTTCTCCCCAATTTGCGGTCCTTTGATTTCATTTGAACGTTGTTTGAGTGAAGAGGCGGTTTCATATTTTTAAAGAGTATTTAAGCTAGGGATTCTTCTTTGCCTTCCATAAAGTCTTGCATATTCTCGTTGTGCTTGTCTTTTGTTGTAACTATTTCAAATAAATAGTTTGTATACATCCTGTCTTTCACTTCTCGAAAACTCATTTTGAAACTAGCACACTACTTACTGCTATCAAAATTGTTAACACAAGCAAGTCCTACTATCAATTTGCGTTATTGTCCAATGCGCAAATATAAATTGGCGTTTCTAGAATTAAGGGTTATAGAAAACTGAGAAAGATACACAGGGTGTTTCATTTAAAAAATATAAAGTGTGGATCATATATGTTTTAACTTCGGAAAAAACTTTAAACAAGCTACAATTTCTATATTTGACATGTAACCATAAAGACTAGGTTATTTACGGTAAAATGGGATCAATCCTGTTGATATACACTACCAACTTGGTTGATCATTGGCTGAATTGATCGATTTCGCAAGTTGACATAATTCCAAAATTTAAAACAATTTTCGATTGACGTCATTCAAAAACCGTTACCCTAATGCAGTAAATTAAACGTGAAAAAATAAAATGTAATGTAAAATACACTATAATCAATAAAATAATAAATTTTCTTGTACTATTATGGTCAAAAATTATGGGAACTCATTTTGTTTTTTAAATACACGAGCTAATCCTATCTATTAAACTACGAGGTGCGTTCAGATTTTTAGGTCTCTTCACTTCAAAGTTGTAACGAAGAAAGTTGTCTTGGTGAAAAAGAAGCAGCGCAGTTTTTTTCGAATGATTTTCCTTCAATGCACCCGTTACCTTAGTACCATAACCACTTGCTCCACTCCCACAATCATATTGCAACGAATCTGGTCTATTACCCAGACGGACCAAAAAGGTGTAGGTGCTGGTACATACGCAGAAAAGACCAAGTGATGCGTCAACTTCCACTAAGGACAAGTTCAACAATATTCCAGGTAAAAATTCTCGCAATACCAGCATGTGTTCACGAGAATATTAGATGGGACTACCGCAACCAAGAAATATATATTCTCTCAGACACTCAAGCTGCTCTAAAGGTTTTAGATGCCTGTCAGGCCAATTCCAAGATCTCGATTGAGTGTAACTCAAGTGTAAACCTGACCTGTTATAAATATTCTCCAGGAGCAACAGGCATAAAAGGTAATAAAAAAGCGGAGCTACAAAACCATACAGGGGACCAGAACCAGGTATATTAAAACATGTAGCAAAAATGACAATCATCAGGTGACCATATCAGCAACATCTAGATCGTTGACTCGCAACATGGCCAAGGACATGCGAGGTACATAAGTGGCGGCCACTCAAGGACACTAACAACTGATGTCCGTTGTTTAAAAGAGACCAGCCTAAACTAATGGTGGAACTGATCACCAGCCACTATCATCTGAGAAAACATTTACCAATAAATGGGCATTCACAATGATGCCACAACATGCCGACTATGTGGTGCAGAAGAAGGAACCTCTACACACATCGGATATGAATGTGAGGCTTTAACTCGGAACAGACCTAATCTGTTCGGAGATCTATATCGTAGAGATAAATTGCCACATGAAGGGCCTGGAAGGAATCTAAAGGAACGAAGCTAGTGTAACCAACAGAGGGGAGCATAATAAGCCAAGAGGATGCAGTGCACAAAAAAGTACAATCGCTTACACCGCCTACAACCAACCAACCCACCCACAATCATGTCTGTCCGGCTGGTTCGTGACCAGGGCTTCCTGGGTTCAACGTTCAGAACGCGCATTTTTTACATTCATACACTATCCCCGTATGTCATACTTAATTGACGATGAATGTCGATGGAATTTACATCACCCAAGAGGAAAAAATGGATGGTTACACGCTGTTTTTGTGTACTGAATATCGCCATTTCTATTATTAAAAACGTCTAGTGGCACCCAAGCGAACCTTATGCGCTGTATGATGCTGCGACCTATGTCACCCATTCACAAATAGTGCTTCCCAAAAAGAATATTTGGAGATCTCAGAACTTGAACGCACCTCGTATTTACTGTTTAGGTTGGTAGAACTGCTATTAACATCTGGCAAAAATGTTCATGACATTTGCTTTATTAGGTTAGAAATAAAAGCGTGTTTTATGATGAATAAATTTATTCAGCAAAGAATTTGCATTAAGTTTTGTCTTAAAAACGAAATGTCTTGTACCGATACGTTAAAAATATTAGAAAAGTGTTACGATGATGAATCTTTAGCAAAATCACACATCTACAAGTGGTACTTATTGTTTAAAAAGTGTAGAGAAGCTTCTGAAGACAAACGGCGTTCTGAACGACCATCCACCGCAACCAGAGAAAAAAACATCAACAAAATCAAGGACCATGTAGTCAGTAATCAGTAAGTCCCTAGTAAGTAGATTAGAACAATTTGGGCAGGTCTCATGTGTGATCTCGTCTTGTTTTAAAACAACTGACGTTTATAAAAAAACATCGTCGCGTTGAGGTCCCTCTCTACCTTGAAATTAATAATTACTGGTAATTAGATGTGGATCTATTTATATGACCCGAAAATAGCGCAACAATCAAGTAAATTGCCTGCAAAATCAAAAATATCACGTTAAAGTTGGTAAAAGAATCAAAGTCAGGTTAACTCTTACAAATATCTTCGATTACCGTGGTGTTGTGCACAAGTGCTTCTTCCAAGTGACAATACAGTTAAGTTTAAGGAGGAGATTGACTTTAGCGGCAATTAAGTAATATCGCTCCAAACTTTAGTTATTTCTGTTCTTTAAGTTTTATACGAGGGGAATTGGTAAGTATGATACATTTCTAAGAAATGGCGCAAAATTTGGTAAACGGCATTACTGCGTGATTCTTGCAACGGTTGTGTCCAGAGTTTCATAATGATGTAATGCGCAGTTGTTTGTCGGCAGCTACCGTAAGTGATCGGTGTCACATGGTTTGCAGAAATGGCTAAGGCCAAGAATCGTGCAGGATTGAAAAAAGTGGAATGCGGTCCAAATAGAAACTGAACTGAAGGAAGTTTATAGGGACTCTGCGCGATGGGTGTCGCGTTTGTCAGCTCCAGTCCAAAAACGTACGAGGAGGGAAATTTCAAAATCGTCTTTGGAAAAGTTGCACCATAATCCGAAGGACTTCTAGCGTTGTTTGCTGACTGTAGACAAAACGTGGATCCACCACTATACTCCAGAGATAAAACGACAGTCAAAATAGTGGGTTGGAGAAGGTGAAAGTACACCGAAAAAAGCGAAAACAGTTTTATCGACGAGGAAGTGTTTTAGGATACACATATCATCATCTACCATAACATATGCCAGAAAATTTGGAAGACAGGGTGCTGGCCAGCAGAGTGGTGCGAATCTATCTTTGTTCCACTTTACAAAAAAGGCTCTACATCCGAGTGCACAAATAATCGCCTTATTGCATTCATAAGTCATGTATTGGGTAGTTCAAATTGGGCACTTTTAAAGGTAAACCCCTTTATCTAAAGAAGATAGACAAAAACTAAAGTCGGTGTCTGAGGCTCAATTTTTATAATAAACTCAATGGTGAAAACCGCATATCGATATCTAGTACCGTTTCAGATATACAGGGTGTTTTTCAAAAATCTGCATTTTGGATAAATTATTTTCCTATTGAAACTTTTTGATTTCTGTAAAAACATTCTCAAAGCACTTTTTCACGTAGATTTCAACAGTGTAAGTTACATTTTTTTACAACTAATATTTTAATAGTTATTAACGCAAAAATATATTTTTTAAATGCAATTTTCTCCAACAATTGAATTAAACGATATGGCCGCTCCGTCCAAAGCCTACTTCACAAAATGTGCATTTAAAACTCGCGTAAAAACTGAAAACCTTTATATTTTGAAGTAGATTTAAGCAAAATACAAAGTGTGGTGCTATATAGAATGGTAATTTAAACCTCTATTTGGATAAGAAAAAATATACAGGGTATCCCATTTCAAAAATATATTTTTGCGTTAAGAACTATTAAAATATTAGTTGCAAAAAAATGTAACTTACACTGTTAAAATCCACGTGAAAAAGTGGTTTGAGAATGTTTTTACAGAAATCAAAAATTTTCAATAAGAAAAGAATTACAAACATTTTTCCAAAATGCAGATTTTTGAAAAACACCCTGTATATCTGAAACGATACTAGATATCGATATGTGGTTTTCACCATTGAGTGTATCATAAAAATTGAGCATCAAGCAGTTTTCGTCTATCTCCTCTAGATAAAGGGGTTTACCTTTAAAAGTGTCCAATTTGGACCACCCTGTACATACTTAACGAGACTGAGACCGTACATCTCCCTACAAAGAGGCAAAGAACAAACGGGATTCGTAAAAGGTAAGGGCACCCGTGAGCATATTCTGAATTTACGTAAACTAACTGAAAAAATTCGAGAATTTAAAGTTTCAATGTACATCTGCTTTGTTGATTAGCAGCGTGCTTTTGACTAGGTGAAGTGGTCTTGCCTTTGGGAGGTTCCTATCCACCTTTCGTACATTATTACTGAACTCCATAAACACAGTACTGCGAAAGTCCACGTGAATGACGTCCTATCGGAACCTCTTCCAGTCCACCCTGGAGTTCGTCAGGGTGGCATATTGTCACCTATTGTCTTTAACATCTATGGAGAATATATCATGAGAAGAACTACGGAAAACGACGATGGGGGCATTTCAGTAAATGGAAGGCATATAAACAACCTGAGGTACACTGATGACACTGCTATATTCGCGGAAAACATCGAAGATCTTGAGCGTATCATGCTGGAAAGCGCGTTGCTCGGACTATGGATAAATTAATCTAAAACCAAGGTAATGATCGTAAACAGAGCCAACAATAACCAGTCCAATATCTCAAAAGTTTTTAACTGTGAAGTTGTTGATAAATTTACATATCTGGGCTCTTTAATTACAAACTTTGGAAGTTGTGAGCTAGAATTACGCCGAAAGATAGAGATTGCTTGTTGTGAAATTTGGCGCGATCGCAATATATCTAAAACATCAGTCACTACACCTCTGCTAAGAGATTCGGACTGAGAAGGAAGGATATCATCATGATTGACTTTTCGGAAAAGGGTAAAAAAATGAGTGGCTCTTATTACGCAACGTTATTGGACTGTTTGCATAGTGAGTTGAAGCAGAAGCTACCAAGATTAGCTCGCAAAAAAGAGCACCAGAGCAATGGGCCTGATCACACATCGGCCGTTGCAATGACAGGTGCACGAGCTGGATTTCGATGTTCCTCCATTCCATAGATTTGGCCCCAAATGACTTTTTTTGTGTCTTAACTACAAAAACTGACTTGGAGGAAGAAATTTTCGCCGAATGAAGAAGTTATTTGAACTATAAACAGTTCGAAATACTTTTTTTTCAGAGGGAATAAAAAATTTGGCATCTCTCTGGACCAAACGTATTATAATGAAGATTATGTTGAGAAATAAAATTTTGTTTATGCAAAGAAATGTTATTTGCCTTGTTTTTTACATGACTTTTCAATTCACCCGCGTAAATAAGGCTATCAGTTTATCGAGGGAGAGAGTTGTTGCTTGCAAATTAGTTATTCATTTATACCCTCTAATTAATGAAAATTGTTTGCTTTGGAATGACAGTAAACTAACATTATTTTGTATACGTTGAATTTTAAAAATTAGCACTTTTCTGTTTGACGAATCTTCAAATGGCAATTAGTGAATGTTAAGCGCTTGTAATTATGCAAGTGAAATATTTGTATCCTAAATAAGAAATAAAAATATATTTTTGGTATTCAAGAGCCCAAAATTCAACTCTATTGCTGAGTTAATTACCTTATTAGTGTCCCGTACGCAATACTTATAAATTCACTTTGGTGTCTGTCTGTTTCTCTGTCACACCCGATTTTCTCCGAAACTATTTGACATAGACAGTTGAAATTTGGCACTAATATAGGAACTGATGGCTCCATCAGAGCAGTGTAGTTTTGAAAGTTACATTTTGACTTAAAAGGTTAGTTTTGGGGGGTGAAATAGTAAAAAAAAAATTTGACCAAGTCATCGAGTGGAGTGTCAAATAAAACCTTGTGAAAACACGAGTTTAAATAAATAAATAAATAAATAAATCCGCTGTCCTCTCCGTTATTTCAAAAAGTACTGATCAAAAAAATTTTGAAAAGATTCTGGAACATTCTTCACAGGGTTTAGATTGAACGAAAATTATCACGAGTACATTAATAATTTATCTGGCATAGAAAAAAAAAATTCAAGGTCATCAGTTTTCGACAAAGCTCGAAAACAAATTTTGTTGAAAACTCATTTGGGGTGTGTTTTGTGAAGTCACTGATCATTTTATTCTTCCGTTACAACATTTTTTATTTTAAAAGCAATCAATGTACGGAACACTCATTGAGCAAGTTCGACTTCCTCTTGGCCGGTTGTTTTTTCTTGTGTTTAGTTTCTTTTAACCATATATATAATACAACAATAAATTATCACTTCAAAATTACCAACATAAAAAAAAACACAAATCTTAACAAGGTTATCAAAATTGGTCAATCATAAGATATTTAACAAAAAATAAATGTACAAAAATCAATTAACAAGCAAAAATTCTAATGATCTATCAACGAAACTTAACAAATAGATATAAAAACGAAAAATTATCCGAAACCATTGCACGTGCTGTTGCGATATCTTTGGTACGAGGACTAATCAGAGAGTTATGTACTAGACTTCGCATGTTTACATTAAACCGTGATCATATACCTAAAGCTTCATACAGACTTGAACGTTGTGCCGAACGATAAACAGAACACCAAGCAAAACGGCAAACGGAACACCAGTTTGGACTATGCCACAAACTCGTTAGCAAACAGATTTGCAAATCCTACCCATTCGCGTTCGTGCTCGCGGTCGATCTATCAGTTGTCGTTTTTTTTTTGTATACATCAAAGTAAAAGTGCGCGAATATGTTTGGAGGTTTGGACGGGACCACAAACAAAATGGCGAACGCGTGGAGAAAGCAATGTTTATTTCTGTACCGCTACAGCTTTCATAGTTGTTGGGAACAGTACAAACCCGTTCCGTTCGTTGTTCAGTTCCGCGTTATAAATGTTCATTCTCCGTTGTGTTTGGTATTCGGTTCGTTGTTCTGTTTGTCGTTCGGTGCAATGTTCACGTCTGTATGAAGCTTAACCTGACTCGAAAACTGACTGACTGGAGAGCACGAGGGCCGCTTTTAAGTTTTAACAAACGCCCACTAGATGGCGCTATTGAGATGTGATATTACCATTGTTGTAAAATATGACATTTGTTATTGTTAAAAGAGTGGCAGCTCAGAAATTGGCCGAGTAGTTTGTTTACACTGAGCGTTAAAAAAAACAGTTTTCTGAACAAATGGAAATTTCAAGTGAAGTTTTTCGTTGGATGAATTTTTTACGATTTTAGTAAAGGCCTAACTCAACAACACTGTCTTGAATCGCTTCGTTCAAATTTTGGTAATGAATCACCATAAGAAAAGACTATTTACAGTTGTTTTGCACAATTTCATCATGGTCGTGCTTCCGTCAGCGATGAATTTCATGAAGGTCGACCAAAATCGGTTGTTCCAAAAAACATCGATGCTGTGCGCAACATGATTCAAGAGGATCAGCATGTGACTTACCGAGAGAAAGGCATCCTCACGCATATCGAAGACTGAAGTCCGTTAGATTTTGCATGAATATTTAGTTGTGAAAAAGATCTGTCCCCGATGGATTCCGCATAATTTGCTCTAAGCTTAAAAACTGGCTCGTGTCAATTGGTGTAAAGAAATACTCAAAAAATTTGACCGAGGACATGCAAAATCCGTATACAACATCGTAACAGGAGACGAAACATGGATATATTCGTACGAACAGAAAACTAAGCAACAATCAATTGTTTGGGCGTTTCAAAATGAACCGAATGAAACAAAAGTGGTTCGTTCGCTTATTTCTTTGGTTATACCGGATATGTTGCAACCACTGCTTTAGAGGATCGAAGTACAGTTAATGCTGAATGGTATACAACAATATGTTTGCCAGAAGTCATAGACGAAATCAGGAAAAATAACCGAAAAATTCGCACCATTCTTCATAATGGCAATGTCAGCGCTCACACAGCACGTCAATGAATTGACTATTTGACGGAGAAAAACAACGAATTAATATCCCATTGCACGTATTCATTTGATTTATCGCCTTACGACTTCTTTTTGTTCCCGAATATAAAAAAAATGCGTGGACAGCAATTTTCAGCACTTCAAGAAGCTGTTGAACTCTTCCAAAACCATATTTTTGAGGTACCAACTTGGAATGGAAACAAATGTTTCGAGAATTGCTTCGAACGCATGCAAAAGTGTATAAATTTTAAAGACGTATATTTTGAAAAAGAGTAAAACAATTTGTACCAAAAAAACTTTTTTCATTCATTGTTTTTGTAAAAACTTAAAAGGTAGCCCTCATACATTCGCGAAATTTATGTCGTTTCCTAAGCGTCTATAGGCACAGAATATACGTAAATATCAGGTCTGGGAAAAAGTTCGTGGCGTAAAATTCAACTGGTTTTCTTATAGTGTGAAAATGAATTTATTTAAACCAAATATGCTCCATTATTATCGACAATGTTTCGCCATTTTTTCAAGTAGAGCCATGATGCCATCGGTGAAGAACTTCTGTGGTTTCTGGTTGAAAAATTGACTCAAGTGGTTTTCACAAGCTTGTTTTGAAAGCAGCTTAATTCCATTGAGAGAGTTCTGCAGAGATCGGAACAAGTGATAGTCAGAGGGTGCTATGTCTGGACTATATGGTGGATGCATCAAAACTTCCCAACCAAGCTCTCGCAATTTTTGACGGATCATCAAAGAAGTGTGTGGTTGGGGGTTGTCATGATGGAAGACAACACCTTTCCTATTCATCAATTGGGGCCGTTTTCTTTCAATTGCCTGGCGTAATCTCTCTCGTTGTCCACAGTAGAGTTGAGAATCAATCGTCTGACCAACTGGAAGTAGCTCATGGTGGACGATTCCCTTCCAGTCCCATCACACACAGCATCACCTTTTTCGGCGTAATTCCTGGCTTCGAGAACGCTTATGACGGCTCACCATCCCATGTCCACGATCTTTTACGCTTCCGATTGTCGTACGTAATTCATTTTTCATCACCGGTTATGACACGTTTCAGAAATGGCTCGATTTCATTGCGTTTTAGCAGCGCATCGCAGATGTTAATTCTGTCTATCACGTTTTTCGCGCTCAACTCATGTGGAACCCGTACATCGAGCTTCTTTTTGTAGCCAGCTTTGTGTATGTTAAATGGTTCAAAACCGTTTTGTGGTCAATGCCTAGCTCCATACCAATATCGACACTGCTGAAATGCTTATCTTGTTGGACTTTTTCAAGAATTTCACCAGCTTTTTCAGTGATTGGACGACCAGAGCGTGACTCATCTTTCACATCAAAATTACCAGAACGAAAGCGAGCGAACCATTTCCGCGCAGCAGATTTTAATAAAGTACCTTCACCGTACACAGCCCAAATTTTTTCACAAGCCTGCGCAGCGTTCTTCCCTTTGTCGTAATAATATTACAAAATACAGCGCAATTTTTCATTACTTTTCTCCATTTTCAAACGCAAACAACTTTCCAACCACTGCACCAATTTCGATGTTTATACACTCAAAGTAACGCTCGAAGTGTCACTTTTCGAACGAGCGTTTAGTGGTGTCGCTGCAATCTGTGCTTCTTGAGTTATTTGCAATTGACGCCATCTATCGGGAAAAACACCACGAACTTTTTTCCAGAACCAATATTACGACACTAGAACAATCGTATTAAATTGAGAATATCTTTTTTGGAAAGGCGATTAAAAACAATAAGTCAGTAGTAGTATTCGGATCTCATTTTAATGCTGAGGTAGATTTAGCTATTTGACGCCCCTCGTATTAATTCGTTGTCGCAGTATTACTTAAAAATAATTAATTGGCATGTTTTCCACGTTTTTACAAAATTTAATCTAACTACGCAAAATTTTTATGCTTACGATACTTTAAATCGAGTTATTTTAGAAGTGCAGATTTCTAAAATAATACATGTTTTTATTTAATAGATTAAATTAAACAGACTACTGCAAGTACCTTCACAATATATATATATATATATATATATATATATATATATATATATATATATATATATATATATATAAATATATATATATAGTATTCAATTGATTAAACATTTATTATCTTCCTAAATGTCTTTAATAACTATGATGAAGCAATACTGATTCATTGATTCGCTATTTACAAGATCAAAACCACACTACAAATTTATCGGATTATTGGCTCGATTATTTGGAGAAACAAAGGAAATTCGGCATAAACTGGAGAAATTCTTTTTTCCAGAACACTTGGCCTCATTGATAACTTAAACTCAGAGGTTTGCATGACGAAACAGCGTCAAGTCTCTTCGTACTTTTGCTTGGTCTACATTCCAAGCTAATGGAAGAATCAGACTACAACTGTGACTGCTAAAGCCATACCCTTGCTAAGGAAATTTTTTCACTGCTGAAAGGTTCTACGAGGGCTGTGTCGAAATAAGCCTACAATATATAACACGTAGGCTCAAAAGTTTTCGGTCTAGCTACTTAAAACACATTTTTTTTTAAATTCGACTTTATTCATCAATATAATTTCCTTCAAGAGCGATACAATCAGTCCAATGCTTTTCTAACATTTCTATCCGTTTCTTGTAGAAGGATTAGTCTCTGCCTTCAAAATAGACCTCAGTTTCAGGGATAGCTTCTTCATTGGAACCAAATCTCTTTCCAGCGAGCATTTTTTTGAGGTCTGCGAATAGATAATAGTCGCTGGGGGCCAAATCTGGAGAATACGGTAGATGAAGAAGCAATTAGAACTTCAATTCATGCAATTTTGCCATCGTAACCATTGTCTTGTGACACGGTACATTGTCTTGAAAGAGCACTTTTTTCTTGTTCATTTGGGACCGTTTCTTTACGATTTCTGCGTTCAAACGTAACAATAATTTTATATAACATTCGCTATTGATGTTTTTTCCCTTCTCAGCATAGTCGATGAAATTATTCCATGCGCATCCTAAAATACAGAGGCCAAAACCTTCCCAGCCGACTGCCGTGTCTTTGGTCGCTTCGGGCGGCTTTTACCGGCTGCTGTCCACTCAGCTGATTTGATTCCGGTTTGTAGTGATGGATTCATGTTTCTTCCATTGTCACGTATCAAATGAAAAAATCCTTTTTATTGGGCTTAAAATGGTCCAAAGAGCCCTCAGAATCAACTTGTTGTTTTTGATCCACTCTGAGCAAACGCGGTACCTATTTAAAATACAGCTTTCTCATGCTCAAATATTCATGCAAAATATGACCAACAAGTTCTTTTGATATCCTTAGGGTGTCAGCTATCTCACGCAATTTCACTTTACGGTCATCCAAAACAATTTTGTGGATTTTTTTATGTGTTCCAGTGTAACCACCTCATTTGGGAGTTCAGAGCGTTCAGCATCATTTGTATCCGTACGACCGTGTTTAAATTCAGCATACCAGTAAACGATGAGTGATTTTCCAGGGGGGGAGTCCCCATAACACTTATCAAGTCATTGCTTTGCTTGAACGGTATCTTTTTCCATAAAAAAACAGTGTTTAATAAAAAACGAAATTCGATTTTTTCAATTGTTTTGAAAATACCAAAAGTACCGTTACTAAAACCACTGTAACTTGTGAACTAATCGTCAAAATGTCATGAAATTTTAACACGTATCGTTCGAAGGTTGATACTTCCTAAATATCATATGGATTTTTTTGAAAAGGGCGACAGCTATGTGTCAGACCAAAAACTTTTCAGCCTACGTTGAGCCAGCCATCGCGGTTTATAAACCATTTCCTGAATCGAATTACCTGTGATGTAAGTTAAAAGTAAAAAAAAATGATTTTCAAAGGCCTGCATTGTTTTTAATTGAAAATAAAATAGGCCCGAAACTTTATAACACGGCTCAAATGGAATATTTGGAGAAGTGACCTACTCTATAACTGCTAAAAAAAATACTTAAAGAACACCCTGTGTGTTTTGAAATGCGCTAAAAGTGTGTTGTCCCTCTTAAGACATATCGAAATTTTTTTTTTTTTTCCTTAAACTCTTGTTACATTACATCAAACACTTTTTTGATTGATCTTTGGTATTCTTAAGAAATTTGGAAAATAATTTGGTTATTTTTAACCTACAGTAGCGTGCAAAAGTTTCCGGCCAGTGACATTTCGTACTCTAATTTATTAAAAAAAAAGACTAATGATTTTTAATCATTATGAGATGTGAGTACGAGATATAGGAAACAAAATAATATAGTAAAAGAATATTAGTTATGTTTGTGAATATATTTATTATTATTATTCTCATATTTATATGTGCAAAAGTTTCCGGCCACTTTGTACTACGAGTAAAATTATTAGTCCATATGCTCTATAATAGACTTAAATTATATTTTTATGTTAATACTTTGTAGCCATAGCCTTTGCAGCGATAACAGCCGCACAACGATGTGGCATTGACTCAATTAATCGATTAATACAAGCAGGTGAAATTTTTTCCCATTCTTCCTTCAATGATTTGAATAATGCGGTTTTATTTGAATATGTATGCTTTCGAACTTGACGATCTAGCGTTTCCCATTGGGTTCAAGTCCGGTGATTGAGATGGCCAGCTTAAAACTCTCACATTTGAAGCAGAAAACCACTGTTTTAACAACTTGGATGTATGTTTGAGGTCATTCTCTTGCTGAAATATCCAATTCTGCGGCAATGTTTCTACAGCATATGATAACAAATTGTTTTCTAAAATGTCCTTGTAAATATCAGCGTTCATATTTCCGTTGATCTCGATCAATGGACCGACTCCTTGTGCAAAGACAATTCCCCAAACCATCACACTTCCTCCACCGTGTTTTACAGTAGGAATATGGTACCGAACAACATTTCTCGTACCAATAGGACGTCGTACATGTTGTCTACCATCGCTTCCAAAAAGATTAAATTTAGATTCGTCTGAGAAAGCTACTTTTTTCCAATCTTTGATTGTCCAATGTATGTGATCTTTGGCAAGTTGTAATCGGGCCTTCTTATTCTTTTTACTGATTAATGGTTTTTTAATATCTATACGGCCAGTATTCGTGTCACAGTACTACGACTAACATTAGCTAGGTTTTCATCCTTTAGCTCGCGTGCAATTTCGGCAGCAGTTTCCTTGACATCCGCAGTTTATTTGCGTTTAATGATACGAACTACTTTTTTAGACGTTTTTCTTGGTCTTCCACTACGCGGACGATACTTTAAACTATATCCACAACGGTATTTTACAATAATATCGTTCACGGTTGATTTACCTATCGATAATAATGAAGCAATCTCACAAGAAGACTTTCCTTCTTTTGAAAATTGTATTACTCTCTCACGAATTTGGAATTGCATATGCCGAGCCATGTTTATGCTCCCACGACTTTTTATGAACTAAATGTGAACATTCAACGCGCTATTATTCGTAAATACGTCTTTGAACGTCCTACTGCGTCAATGTATATTATATGGCCGGAAACTTTTGCACATATAAATAAAAAATAAATATACTCACAAACATAAATAATATTCTTTTACTACATTATTTTGTTTCCTATATCTCATCTCATAATGATTAAAAATCATTAGTCTTATTTTTTATAAATTAGAGTACGAAATGTCACTGGCCGGAAACTTTTGCCCGCCACTGTATATTCATATCGGGTCGGTCGTTTTTTGAGTTATATGTCAGAAAGTTATTTTCTACCTTTTTTTTTATTCACTAAAAAATATTTGAATTTAAAAACCTACCAAGAGCTTTTAGCGGAGATATTTGGATATTTTCGTTCATTTGAACCCTAAAATGCACACAAACAAAGCTACGAAAATGAAAAATAGGCCCTAAATTGGTTTCGAAAAAAATTACATGTGCGTTAAGAATCATACAAACTCACCGCTGGTACGCTAGTAGAAAAAAACACTTTTCCTATAATATGCAGTAATTACCTACATACGTAAGTTTGCTAAAAAAATAATTGTATTTCATTACACCTATTTAATTTTACAAAATTGTACAGTAAATTAAATTTTCCACGTCCTTAATTTATTTCATGTTAACATAGTTTTAAATGATGGTATCTCTATTAATGTCTCTCTGTTTCTCTCTCTCTTTATTATTTTTTTACAATAAACTTTGGATGGACATTCGATCGTTTATTTAGTTATTATTTGTTTTGTGTCATCGACTGATACAAATGATGTCATACAAAGTGTACAATACAATTTACATGAGGTTTTGCTAGCGGCTTCGTGAACCCAATTAAGAATTTCCAATCTTTTTATAGCAAATTATTTATTAAGAGTAACGAATATGATGAACTGACGGACGAATGCACGTATTGCTGTATCCTGAGTTTTGGGGTCGAAATGCCCTTCTTTAAAAAAGTTTTTTTATTATTATTTTAACTTATTCTTTGGGTAAAAAAATAATTTTTGGATTTTTTTAGCCCCTCCTCCCGCTCCCCTCCCCCTTAAAACCACATTTTTTACATTTGTGATGATATGGGAGTATCAGGGCAACAACTAAGCAATATTTTTTGGTGTCACGTGACCTCACCAGCCTTCAAAAAAAAAAAAAAAAAAAAATTGAAAAAAAAAAAACGATAGGTGATTAACCTCGATTTTTTTTAAAAAAATCACATTTTTTTCCAAATGTAACCCCCAGAAAAAAAAATTTTCTCGGGTTGCGCCACACTTAAAATTTTTTTGCCATTTTAACTACCACTGTATTCAAAAAATTTTTTAGCATCAAATGTGGATTCTACGGAAAATTTTACAAAACAATCTCATATCTGTATGTATCTAGCCCGAGGAAACTGGAAAAGATAACGGAAAAGACCCGTAAGATGATAAGAAAATTCTAAGATTCGAGTTTCAATAAGGCGATTCTACAAATTTTCTTGGTAAACAACGCAGCGCCATTTACATGTAGAACTTAAAAGCGGTTCTACAACCAAAAAATTATATAAACCGGTCAAGTGCAAGTTGAACTTGCGCAATTAGTGTTCCATACCTTGCCGTTGTTTGCTTTTGAAATAAAAAATTTTGTTACAGAGGTATAAAATGATTAGTGACTTCACAAAACACACTCCAAATGAGTTTTCAACAAAGTTTGTTTCCAATCTTTACTGAAATCGGATGACCTTGAAATTTTTGTTTTTCTTAAATATCAGAAAAATTATTAAAGGTAATGCACTCGTGATAATTTTCGTTCAATCTACACCCCGTGGAGAATATTCCGGAATTTTTTCAAAATTTTTTGATAAGTACTTTTCGAGATAAGGCGCGGGACAGCGATTTTTCGCGATTTTTTAAAAATAACACAAAGAAAAGTGAGCGCAAGTATTACATTATATATACATTTTTTACTCATGTTTTCACAAGCTTTCATTTGACACCACACTCCATGACCTAGTAAGAAATTTTTTTTTCACTTCCGATTTCACCCCCCAAAACTAAACCCTTAAGTCAAAATTTAACTCTCAAAACTACATGGCTCTGATGAGACCATGAATTTCTATATAATTACCAAATTTCAACTTTCTATGTCAAATAGTTTCGGAGAAAATCGGGTGTGACACAGACAGACAGACAGACAGACACCGAAGTGATCTTATAAGTGTTCCATTCGGAACACTAAAAAGGCGGCAAAATTCAAATGACAAAAGCATGGCAGAGTAGTAAAATAATTGTAAAACAGTTCGTCAATTTTTAAAATTTTCTATTTCTTTATTTTTTTTAGAAGGCTGGTCGGTTACTTAGTTATTGCCCTGACGACATCTACCATCACAATTTTTGCGATGATTCGTTAAAAAAATCGGAGAAAACTAAATAAATGTAAAAATGTGGTTTTTGAAGGTTTTAAGGGGGAGGGGAGTGTATATATATATATATATATATATATATATATATATATATATATATATATATATATATTCTTTACTCGTGTTTTCACAAGCTTTCATTTGACACCAGACTCGATGACCTACTAAAAAAATTTTTTTTTCACTTCCGATTTCACCCCCCAAAACTAACCCCTCAAGTCAAAATTTGACTTTCAAAACTACACGGCTTTGATGAGGCCATCAATTTCTATATTATTACCAAATTTCAACTTTCTGTGACAAATAGTTTCGGAGAAAATCGGGTGTGACAGACAGACACCGAAGTGATCTTATAAGTGTTCCGTATGGAACACTAAAAAGAGTTTTTTGAAGTAGGGCATTTCGATCCCAAAAATTCAAATAAATGAATTCAAAACTGGAAAAAGGACAATTATTATTACTAGATCCAATAATAAACAAATAATTATTTATTTGTCGAGATTTGCATGACACAAATACTATACTATAATGCTATGCTAATGCTATCTATTTTAATTCATGCCTTGTTGAGATTTCGGAATCTTTATCACAATGAAAACGAATAATTCTCGCTTCTAATGATGCTTACCTGGTTAATGAGACGCGCATCGAGTGCAAAAAATAAAGTGTTTGATACGAGGGCTGTCTCTTAAGTTTTTAAAAATGAAACAATGAAAGATAAAACGTTTTTTGGTACGAATGGTTTTATTGTTTCTCAAAATATTGGCGTTTAAGATTTATACACTTTTACATGCATTCAAACGTATTCTCGAGACATTTTTTCCACTCTGAAGTTGGTACCTCAAAAACATGGTTTTGGAAGGATTCAACAGCTTCTTTAGGTGATGAAAATCGCTGTCAGCATTTTTTATTGACATTCGGGAACAAAAAGAAGTCGTCAGGCGATAGATCAGGTGAATACGGGCAATTAATTCGATGTTTTTCTCCGTCAAATAATCCATGTTTGACGTACTGCGTGAGAGCTGGCATTGTCATGATGAAGAATGAAGCGACGTTTTCGCTTATTTTTCCTGATTTCATCGAAGACTTCTAGCAAATAAATTCTTGTATATCATTCACCATCATTCCTTTGATCCATGTTCAGTATAACCAAAGAAACAAGCAATCATTTTCTTGGAAGTGCTTTGCGAAAAAACCACTTTTGTTGAATTCAGTTCATCTGGGAACACCCAAACAGTTGATTGTTGCTTAGTTTCCGGCTCGTATGAATATATCCAAGTTTTGTCTCCTGTTACGATGTTGAATACGGATTTTGTATGCCCTCGGTCGAATTTTTTGAGCATTTCTTTACACGAATTGATACGAGCCTGTTTTTGAGTTTCGGTCAAATTATGCGGAATCCATCGGGAACAAATCTTTTTCCCAGCTAAGTGTTCCTGTAACATCGAATGGACTGCAGTCTTCGACATTCCTAAGGATGCCTCTATCTTACGGTGAGTCATATGCCGATTCTCTTCAATCATGTTGCGCACAGCATAGTTTTTTTTTGGAACAATAACCAATTTTGGTTGACCTTCACGAAATTCATTGCTGACGGAAGTACGATCATGACGAAATTCTGCAAACAGTTTTTTTCTGATGGTGATTCATTACCAAAATTAAACGAAGCCATTCGATGTATTATTGTTGAGTTAGGCCCAGTGGCAGTTCCTCTATAGGAGCACATGAGCACGTGAACCCAGTGTCAACAACAAGGCAAAATGGAAACTTAAAGTGAAACCTGCGGGAAAACCGATTCCGAATCTTAGTATTACTCAAGTAAGGGACAAAAACGCGAGTTCAAAAGAAGTTTTAAAAGTGAATTATATGAAAAACATGAATGGCTATGCGGATGCCGTGTTAAAAACAGCTTGTTTTCTTTCCCATGTTTGCTATTTGCATCTGAAAGTGCTGAAGTGAGTTGGGTGAAAAGTAGTCGATCTGGCATACTTATAAAAAATTAAAAAGCATGAAAGTTCGCAGGTTCATATAAATTCGCAGTTAGAACTAAGACTTTTGGGAAAAGTTGATATAAAACTGGACAGTGCCTACAAAAGAGGTATCGAAAAACATAATGACAATGTATTGGAAAACAGATACGTTTTTTCGAAAATTATAAATTGTATAAAGTTCCGTGGATGTTTCGAATTAGCTTTGCGAGAAGACGATGAAAGAGATGGTTCGCAAAATCCGAGCATTTTCAAAGGTATAATCAATTTTAGTGAAGAGTTGGATATGGCTTTAAAAGAGCATTTTGAAAAATCTACGGTCTTCAAAAATAATTCGGAACGAATTATTAGATTGCATGCTACAAGTTTGCCACGAATATATAAAGAATGAAATAGAAGACGCCCAATTCATCTCTGTTATAGCAGATAAGACCACAGATATTTCTTGTAAGTTTCAAATAGTAGTAGTTTTCAGATACATTTTAAAAGACGGTACCCCAACTGAACGATTTTGGGATTTTTTGAAGCTACAAGATCATAACGCAATTAGTTTAGCAATTTGTATTAAAGACGTTTTGCTCAAAGTTACAGATACACCAAATAAATTAATTTCACAAAGCTATGATGGAGCAAATGTTATGAGTGGCCGCCATGGTGGAGTAAACAGAATTATTCAAGATGATCATAAATACGGCTACTATGTTCACTGTTATGCTCATCAATTAAATTTAATTTTAGGTCATGAAACTAGCCAGAATGCAGAAGTACGTATTTTCTTTTCTAATATAATAGATATTACAATTTTTTTTTCAAATTCTCCTCAGCGGGTTGAAATATTAAATAAAGTTGTACGCGCCATATTCCAAGAAGTTCTACGATACGGTGGCTTTTTAAAAGTCGAGCTATAAATATTATTTTTGAGAACAGAGAAGCACTTATCGAATGTATGGAGAAGGTAGAAAATACTTCGAAACAATCTACCACAATTAATCAAGCCTCTGCAATCCGTAGAATGTTATCCGATGCACAATTTGTATTCTGGCTAACATTTTTTCATAAAATTATGCCAAACGCCGATATCCTATATAACAGGTTGCAAAAATCGACTTCTGATCCTGCACAGGTAGCCATAGCAATTAATATATTTTAAAAATGTATAACGACTGAAAGACAAAATGTTGAAGGAATTCCTAGTTTAATTGAAGATGTAGTTCATTTTCAGAATAAAAGACGTACGGAAGATCCTTATTTAACGAAAGTAGTTGCAGCAAAAGAAGTATGTTTTCATTTAATAGTCATCTAAGTGGTTCGCTGCTGAAACTGAAAGAATTGTTTCCACTTTAAAAAGAATTAAGTCGTCTTTGAGAAGTACCATGAAAGAAGAAAGACTTTCAGCATTGGGAATGTTGTCAATAAAAAAGAAAATGATAGAAGATATTAGTGATTTTAATCAATTAGTGATTGATAAATTTGCAAATTAAAAAAATCGCCGTATGGATTTTTCGTTTAAACATTAAGTTTAGAATGTTCAGCTTATAGTTAGATGTTTTAAACAAAACAATGAATTTTGCTATATTTCTAATATGGACTGCATTTTCTTTCGTCAAGTGTTGAACGAGTCTCCTTTTAGGCTTATACACTTCGTCCAACGATGTTCTAATTTGTTGATCCCTTCCGAATAATAGGATTTGTCCAAGTCTGCAAAATATCCATTAGTGTCTGCAATCACCTCCTCGTTTGAATAAAATCTTTGTCCCGCCAGCCATTTCTTCAAATTGGGGAACAAATAGTAGTCCGAGGGAGCCAAGTCTGGAGAATAGGGGGGATGTGAAACGAGTTGGAATCCTATTTCCATTAATTTTGCGACCACAACTGCTGAGGTGTGTGCTGGTGCGTTGTCGTGATGGAAAAGAACTTTCTTGTGGGCCAATCGCGGGCGTTTTTCTTGCAGCTCGGTTTTCAGACGGTCCAATAACGATGAATAATATTCTCCTGTAATAGTTTTACCCTTTTCCAGATAGTCGATGAGGATTATCCCTTGCGAATCCCAAAAGACAGTCGCCATAACCTTTCCGGCCGAAGGAACGGTCTTCGCCTTTTTTGGTACAGATTCCCCCTTGGTAACCCATTGTTTAGATTGTTGTTTGGTCTCAGGAGTATAGTAATGTATCCATGTTTCATCCACAGTGACGAAACGGCGCTTAAAGTCCTCCGGATTCTTTAGGAACAGCTGCAAACCATCCTTGCAACACTTCACACGATTCCGTTTTTGATCAAGCGTGAGCAATCGCGGCACCCATCTTGCGGATAGCTTTCTCATGTCCAAATGTTTATGCAAAATATTATGTACCCGTTCAGTCGAGATGCCCACAGCACTAGCAATCTCACGCACCTTAACTTTTCTGTCATCCATCACAATATCATGGATTTGATCAATGATTTCTGGAGTCGTAACCTCCACAGGCCGTCTAGAACGTTCAGCGTCACTTGTGCTCATATGGCCAGTCCGAAAAATGTCTGCTAGGTGTGAATAGATACATAAAATTTAAAATTAAGTAGGTATCTGGAAATCGTGTTTTCACGCTCTTATTAGCTTATAATGCTACATACAACATAGCCTTGTGAGGTATGTGAACCTCCATCAAATTCCATCATGAGCCGCCACTGACTAGGCCTTTATTGAAATCGTAAAAATCATCCAACAAAAACTTTCACGTGAAATTTCCATTCACTAACAAAACTGTTTCTTTTAAACGCCCATTGTAAACAAGCTACTCGGTTAATTTCTGAGCTGCCACTGTTTTAACAATAACATATGTCAAATTTTTGACCAATGTTAACGTCACATCTCAATAGCGCTCTCTAGTGGTCGTTTGTAAAAACTTAAAAGGCGACCCTCGTGTAGTGGCGATAACTATTGTGCACGGTTTATTTTTGTTGGCTTTTCTAACCTTATGATATATTGAAATAGTACTTATAATCTTGCAAATATATACTTTTTTAATTATGTAGGTATGTCGTTACCTGCCCTAAAACTCTCAGGATTATCATAGAAATCTTAAGCTTTCCATATTTTAATAACGATCGTTGTATTAGTCAGATTATATGGCGTCACTGGTTTGTACGCTTTACAAGGTAATCATCTAAAAGTCTGGTGATTTATTTTTTTTGTAACGGTAATTTTTTACAACCGATGTTTCGTCAAACTATTAGTTGATGATTTCATTAGACTACGGCAAAAAATCAAGTTGACTCCTAAACAATTACTGCATTAAATGCTACATTAATAATTATTTACATGTCAAATACGAAAGTGGTATTTTACTGAACGAGTAAGCAAGTCCTACTACAACACCACCACTTTGCCGACATGACGCGTACAAGATTTTCAATTGGTTACTGAAAAAATATAATCAATAAATTTGTTCACATGGCAAATAGCAAATTTAGACCAACGCATGGTGGTCATTGTAATTGGGAATGGGAGGAATGGATTTTACCTACCGATAATCGATGACAATCCAATTTTAACCTTCTATTCTGAAGAAATTTAATCACCTTCTAAAACTGCTGACCGAGGGCGAAGAGATAAGTCATGGCTAGGAATGGGCGATAATGGACTTTACTTATTGATAAATTTAATCTGTTGATATATTGATAGATATAAACATATCAATAACTATCAATATATCGATAACTATCCATAATTATTCAAAAATTGATTACCGGGGCGGGGGGAGACTTCCAAAAAGAACCGTTTTTTGTAAAGAAATTTTATCAACTTCTAAAATTCACAACAGGAGGTGAAAATACCAATATATCTATAACTATCGATATGTCACCAGATATCGATAACTACCGATATATCGATAATTATCGATAATTTTTGGTTAATCTATTGTTATTTGATATATCGATAACTATTGTTATATAGAAAAAAATTTCCATTGCTAATTGTAAAGCCATCTGAGAGCTGCTCTTTTAAACGTATGGAAAGCCGTACTTTCCGAACTAGTATGGTAGATACCCTTTTTCAAATAGACAATTGTCCAGAAAGCAATGAATTTCTAGAAGAATTCACAAAGTAGCATTTTTCTCGGCGAGTGAGGCAATTATAGCAAATAGTGACTCAGTTAAAAATTAAATGCGGAAAACTTGCTTTCGACTGAAGTTAGAAACAATTTTTCTAAAAGTTGGCGCATATCATCTTATCATCAATTCGACGATAAGGATAAAATCGTTCAAGAATAAATGTGACCAGTAGGGTGAACACGTTTGAAAAGATGATAAGAGTACGAACAATTTCCATTTTATTTAATATTTATTATGATTTTTTTTTACATTCAAGGATTTAATTGCACTTCCTCATCTTTAATATTAGTTCTCTCGACATTAAAAAAAGGCGAGCTAGTACATTCCCTAAAACATATGCAAATAACTATGTAAATTGTGCTTTGCATGCATATGTGCACAAGTCACGATTTTTTTTGTTCACGATTTTCTTAAATGGATGTTTATTTTTGCACATTTTAAGGGTTCGTTCACAGTAATGTAGTATTTACCCCTTTTCTAACAGCTAATACGAGGCTGGTTTGAAAAGTCCATGCAAAAATAAAAACTACTTATGTGTTTGGGGTAAACCTTTTTTATTTTTCGACATAGTCTCCTTTTAGGCTTATACACTTCGTCCAACGATGTTCTAGTTTGTTGATCCCTTCCGAATAATAGGATTTGTCCAAGTCTGCAAAATATCCATTAGTGTCTGCAATCACCTCCTCGTTTGAATAAAATCTTTGTCCCGCCAGCCATTTCTTCAAATTGGGGAACAAATAGTAGTCCGAGGGAGCCAAGTCTGGAGAATAGGGGGATGTGAAACGAGTTGGAATCCTATTTCCATTAATTTTGCGACCACAACTGCTGAGGTGTGTGCTGGTGCGTTGTCGTGATGGAAAAGGACTTTCTTGTGGGCCAATCGCGGGCGTTTTTCTTGCAGCTCGGTTTTCAAACGGTCCAATAACGATGAATAATATTCACCTGTAATAGTTTTACCCTTTTCCAGATAGTCGATGAGGATTATCCCTTGCGAATCCCAAAAGACAGTCGCCATAACCTTTCCGGCCGAAGGAACGGTCTTCGCCTTTTTTGGTGCAGATTCCCCCTTGGTAACCCATTGTTTAGATTGTTGTTTGGTCTCAGGAGTATAGTAATGTATCCATGTTTCATCCACAGTGACGAAACGACGCTTAAAGTCCTCTGGATTCTTCTGGAACAGCTGCAAACCATCCTTGCAACACTTCACACAATTCCATTTTTGGTCAAGCGTGAGCAATCGCGGCACCCATCTTGCGGATAGCTTTCTCATGTCCAAATGTTTATTTGTTATAATGTTATGCAAAATATTATGTACCCGTTCAGTCGAGATGCCCACAGCACTAGCAATCTCACGCACCTTAACTCTTCTGTCATCCATCACCATATCATGGATTTGATCAATGATTTCTGGAGTCGTAACCTCCACAGGCCGTCCAGAACGTTCAGCGTCACTTGTGCCCATATGGCCAGTCCGAAAATTTTGAAACCACTTATAAACTGTTCTAATCGAAGGTGCAGAGTCACCATAATGTTTATCAAGCCTCTTTAGTCTCCTGAGGCGCTTTGCCTTTCATAAAGTAATGTTTAATCACCACACGAAATTCTTTTTCGTCCATTTCTTGAAAATCACTCGACTTCCTTGATTCACACTAATGCCAAACACAAAGAAATAGACCAATATGGCTGAAACTTGGTGTGCGTTCATCCAAGAGATGCTACTAACTAAACATGACCTCGATACGCGCCGGTGGTGCCATCTCTCGGACTTTGCACGGACTTTTCAAACCAGCCTCGTAGATATAACATTTATTTTGGTACCAAATAATATCATCATCACCATCAGCTATGCAGTCCATCGTCGGACATAAGCCTCCCCTAAGTACGTCCATCTTCTTCGATTTTGGGCCTTGTTCATCCAGTTGTATTCCACTAGTCTTTTGATGTCGTCAGACCATCGGGTTTGCGGGCGTCCTCTACTTCTTTTCTCATTCCAGGGCCTCCAGTTGATTACCTTACGGGTGCATCGATTATATCAGAGAGTCTTGCGATATGACCCGTCCATCTCCACTTCAACCTGCTTACCCTCTCAGCTACATCAGTTATCTTGGACCTTCCTCGAATTTCTTCATTAGCCTATCCCGCAACGATATTCCCAACATGTCTAGATTCAAAGCCCAGGTTTCCGTTCCGTGTGTCAATACTGGCAAAGCGTATTGATCAAATGTGTTCGCTTTTAGTGTGTTTGGGATATTGGAAAAGAAGATGTTCCGCAATCTGCCAAATGCCGACCAAGCCAATGATATTCTCCTTGATAGATCCGCTTTCAAGTTTTTCTTGGATATTACTATTTTTTGTCCATATACGTATGAATCTGTTCTTGTGATTTTCGCGTTTTCAATGTTCAGTTCTGCTTCTTTATCACAGTCGTGATTTGTCATGAACATGGGTTTGGCCATGATTATCTTCAGACTAATCTCTCTGGACTTAAGTTCGTTCAGCATTTCTTCCAATTCTTTTTTGTTGTTAGATATAAGCACAATATCATCCACGAATCACAAATGATTGAGTTGCTCTCCTCCTATATTTACACCCTTACTTGTCCATGGAAGTTGTTTGAAAAGCTCTTCTAGCGCCAACGTAAATAATTTCGGCGAGATGGTGTCCCCTTGACATACCTCTCTTTTCATTTCTATCTTATTGGTGTTTCCTTTCAATACCATCTGAAATGTGGCATTTTTATATATATTTTGAATAATCTGCGAGAATCTGCTGTCAATTCTACAGTTACTTAGACTATTTGATGTTGCCCAGATTTTAAGGAAGTCAAACGCTTTCTCGTAATCCACAAAAGCCATCCAAATTTTAAAATTATACTCGTTTGACTTTTCTATTAAGCTTCTTAATACTTGAAGGTTGTCCAGTGTACGTGCCTTTTCTAAATCCGGCTTGTTCTCTAGGTTGGTAAGCGTCTAATTTCTTTGTAAGTCTCAAAGGTATTATTTTCATAAATAACTTGTACATCACGGATAGCAGGCTGATTGGTCTATAGTTGGTTAATTTAGACTTATCTCCTTTTTTCGAGAGCAAGACAACCATAGCATTATCTCAGTCTCGAGGTACATCGCACATATCGAGACACTTATTATACAAAATAGCTAGCATTCGTAATATGGGCTCTCTGCCCAGTCGCAACATTTCGACAAGTACGCTGTCTTCACCTGCTGCTCTTCCACTTGCCATTTTTTATTTAAAGAATCTTGTATTACTGGTATTCGAACTGACTCCGTTTTGTCTGGTGGTGGTTCAACTTTACTCTCTCTCTCTCTATATTCATTCGTTTGAGTTATTATTTAGTTGTTCTCATCTATTATTTTGTTATTTGTAGTTGTCCTTCATTTAATGAACTTTATGAAAGTTTTATACCTTTCTTGTTCTCCAGAGTTTCGTCAATAATACAGAAACTTGTAAAAAGCACGGGATGTACGACCACATTTAAATTCAGCAGCCCACTTTTTCATAGTTGAAAACGAAGAGGAAAAACCATTTACTGTGGCATTTAGCTCTTCTTAAAGGTTCGCAGGAGTTAAATCTTTTAAAACGAAGTATAACAGCTTGCACTTCTATTTTATCCATTTTTTAGAAAATGTCAGAACTTGTTTGTTTACACGATCGCTACAAAAAGATAACTAAACACACGTGTCTGAAACTTCACATCATGCCATCTAATAGATCAAACTTAACAAATCTCGTAATAATTTGGTCATTTTGGCGCCATATCTGTGTTAGGTCGAGAACTCTTAAAACGACCCGCGTATGTATCAAGTAAAATGGTATAGTCTTTTTCACGATCTAAGAAAGTGACTTAGCTACCTATACCCATTCAAAATTCAACAAGATTCGAAAGTGATTAATTTATGACTGTTTAATGAGAAGGCATCGTGCAGGGCCTAACTATACCTGATTGTATAATTGTTGGGCTTAAAATTTTATTGTGATAAGACAGTTAAATTTTAATGTTTTATGTACTGAATAATACACACACACACACACACACACACACACAATATAGTAATTATACAAATATATTAAAACAGTGTACAGTGTCCTCGCGTATATTTGTTACAATTTTAGTTATTAATTAATATCTAGTTCAATTTCGCTATCGCTATTATCTTGCAAATCAATAATAAGTTTTATTACAGGTTCTAAACTATTTATATTTATGTACATACATCTATATGAGTTTTCAATTTTTTTGACGTGTTAAATACAGTTTCTCCAGTTTTCAACGGTTACATTTTTGACTTCTGTCTTTATCAACTCAATTACACTACTGTTTAAAGTGGGTGTATTATTGTGAGCACGTATATTAGACTTTATTTTATGCCATATCAACTCGATTGCCTTAAAGATACAATAATATGGTGGAAGCTGAATTATTTCGTGTCCTGCTTCCTTTGCAATTTTATCACAAACATATTCCTTTGAAAAATTGTAACTTTTTAAACCTTCTAACAATTGTTTAACTGTATAACTTTCATGGAAATATATGTCACGTTCGCACAAAAAGGCTTGTATTTCCCTTTTTCTACTGGTGGAACTTGGTACCTTATTCATTTGGCGACTATGATAGGATGTATTATCTATCACAGTACAGCTATTCGGTGGTATATTCGGCATTAATTTGCTTTGAAGCCAACACAGCCCCAGAAAAAAAAAAGTGGGGTATACTTTTGATGCGATATATCAGATCCGTAGTATTTTGCCCGCTGATCACGAATCTGACGTCAGAATATCGCCATCACATCTCAATTTTTTTCTAACCTCAAAAAATAGGTAAAAATTAGTAAAAATTAAGAAAAATATACTCCTAAAAAATTGATTCAAGCTTTTTCATGAATCCAAAGATGAATGCAAAAACGAATTCAAATTAAAATTCAACCGATCCTTTGGTACACGGGGATTTTTTTGGTCGCTGATCACGAATATGAGGTTGGATTTGCAAAATTCAAGATGGCAGATGTTTTCGCGCCATTTTGAACGCCGAGAAAATTCATCGGTCGATTTTTATTCTTCTACCTGCATCCAGGGCACCTCCACGTGGTGACGGTGGGCAACGGTGTTACTCCACTAGCCGGCAGAGTCCCTGGATAACGGCTTAGATGCCGTCATGGCAGGTAGAAGAAAGAGAATTACGATGCAGGGACTCGGAAACCCAGTATCGGCGGTTGGTCAGGGTGGGAAAGCGGGCCCGCAGCCGTCGTCATCCAGCGACCGTAGCTCTTCATGTGTGGGTGACTTGGCTCATGTAGAATATAATGCTACAAGAAAACGGTCTCACGGTACAAGGACTTTTCATAAGTGCGATAAAAACAGTGATTCATTTTGTTATATTTGCTGTCAACACGTATTGAGTAAAATAGGGTCACCGATAACGGATAAGATTAAAACCCTATATAAGGATTTTAACATTATAATACAGCACCAGGACACAGATTGGGTTCCCCACATCATTTGCAGTTCTTGCAAAATAATGTTGTACATCAATAAGAAGGCGATTAAATATTTCAGACCAGCAATATGGAATAGACCATACAGTGAAAATGATTGCTACTTTTGTATGAATGTTGTATCTAGGCATAACCGAAAAAATAAAAGCACTATTACTTATAACGATGTTTCGACAATAACAAGACCAACTAAACTAATTCCGCCTCCTGAACCACTTGATGCTGATGTTATGGAAACATGATTTTACCTTATCAGTTCATGCCGAAAACACTGAGACTGTCGAAAAAGATTCAAACACTGTTACTAATGAATGTTCTAGTGACAACCTATCATATACTAGTGACACAGATAAAGAATTTCTACCATACAACCGTAAACCAGAACCAATACTCGTATCACAGTCAGAACTTAGTGATCTAGTCAGAGATTTAGGCTTATCCAAAGATGGTTCAGAGCATCTTGCTTCCTTTTTAAAGAAAAGACATTTACTTAAGCCAGAAGCTACGATTTCTTATTATAGAAACAGAGATGAAGAATTTCGAAAATATTTCACAATGGACGAGGAATTGTCACTTTCATATTGTACCGATGTAAAAGGTCTAATGGATGAATTTCAAAATAACTCATACGATCCTGAAGAATGGAGACTGTTCATTAATTCTTCTAAACGGAGCATTAAGGCAGTTTTGCTGCATAATACCAACGTTTACGCTCCCATTCCGATTGCTCATTCCACAGTTATGGAAGAGCAATATGAAAAAATGAAGCAGCTTTTGATAAAAATAAAATATGCTGATCATAACTGGAAAATTTGTGGAGATCTGAAAATTGTAACAATATTGCTTGGCCAACAGTCAGGGTTTACACTCTATCCCTGTTATAAATGTCTGTGGAATAGCAGAGACAGGGAACGTCATTATAAGAAAAAAATTTGGCCAACAAGAGAATCGTTCACTCCTGGTGAAAATAATGTATTGTTTCCACCATTGGTAGATCCAGGAAAAGTTCTTATTCCCCCGCTTCACATTAAGCTTGGACTTATGAAGCAATTCACGAGAGCATTAGATACAAACGGCCCATGTTTCAAATATGTGCATAAAAAATTTCCGAAATTTTCTGAAGCTAAAATTAAGGCAGGCGTATTTGACGGGCCACAAATAAGAAAATTGTTTCAAGATTCATTATTTGTTACTAAAATGAATAAAGTTGAAAAAGCTGCTTGGCTTAGTTTTAAAGAAGTCGCAACAAACTTTTTGGGAAATAATAAAAGTCCTAAGTACAAAGAAATAGTCGAGAAAATGGTAAAAAATTTTCAAACATTAGGTTGCTTAATGAATCTAAAATTACATTTCCTGGACTCCCACATCGATGATTTCCCAGATAATCTTGGTGACTACAGTGAGGAGCAAGGGGAACATTTTCACCAAGATCTGAAAATCATAGAAAATCGGTATCAAGGACGATGGGATGACCATATGCTAGCGGACTATTGCTGGTCGCTAAAAAGAGAAACAAGTCCTCAAAAGCGTTTGGGCAGAAAGCCTTTGAATAGGTCATTCGCGGAAAAAAGAACAAGATACAGCCAAAAAAAGGAAAGTTAGGCGCGGGTCTAACCTTCGCAATTCTAGGGCTTAAGGGTCTACTATTTGAGAGTATATGGTTTAAAAGTCCTGGTTTTGAGTTTATCGGGTCTCATTTTTAAAGTTACAGGGTTATTGAGGTCTATTTTTTGAGGTTACAGGGTGTGGGAGTCTAAGGTTTCAGGGTTTAGGGTTTAAGAGTATCAGGTTTGAGGATTCCCCAACTGTATACCAAATTTGGTAGGAATCGGTTGGTTTTCAAAAATTTTGTCCGCCATCTTGGATCCGCCATTTTGAATTTTGCAAATCCGACCTCAGATTCATGATCAGCAACCCAAAAAACCCCCGTGTACCAAATTTGGTAAGAATCGGTTGTATTTTAATTTGAATTCGTTTTTGCATTCGAGAATCACTATATCTGTCTGATTTATTGAGGTTAGAAAGAAAACAGAACTGTATGGCTTAATCCAACCGATGAATATTAGCTTAGCGTGTCCGAATACATATTAATACATCTTTGGATTCATGAAAAAGCTTGAATCAATTTTTTAGGAGTATATTTTTCTTAATTTTTACTAATTTTTACCTATTTTTTGAGGTTAGAAAAAAATTGAGATGTGATGGCGATATTCTGACATCAGATTCGTGATCAGCGGGCAAAAATACTACGGATCTGATATATCGCATCAAAAGTATACCCCACTTTTTTTTTTTGTGGGGGTGTGTTCCAATCTAGCTGTATTTATTTTTTCAAGATATTCCATTCTGAGTTGTTGTAAGCGCCGTGATTCCATTATAACTTGCCTTTTGTCTATTTTTTTGAACAAAAACCCCAAACGGCGTAGAATACGCCATAAAGTTGTAGTGGAACATTTTATGTCACAACTATCCTCGGACAGCCTCCGTGAAAGTGACAATAACGTAGGAACTTGTTGTTCTCCATACATTTCATAAATTTTGGGGCGGATTAAGTCTTCTTGACAGAAATCAATACATTTCGACTCACCTTTGTCTTTTCGTGTTTTTTTAGGCGCCATCGAATTATTTACAATTTTCCAAACTGTACTTTCAGGGATGCTTGTTAAAGCTGATTCTCCATCAATGAAAAGTACTTTTCGTGGCCCCGCTCCACTAACTTTAAATAAACACTTTTAACTATCACTTTTGCCTCAACGGGCAAACATTTGCGGCTTCTGATGGAAAGGGCTTCGGACATTTTAGGACAATATTTAATTTTATAATACACACTATTTCAGTATAATACTACAGATAAAATGAAGAATATTCTTTATATTTATAAACGCCAAGTAGCCAATAAAATGTTAGATTAAAAGGAAGGTACATATATAAATTACGACCCTGTTACGGCCAGGTACGTGCGAAGATCCTAACGGTCGTTTAATGTTTTTATTGCATCAATTTGCCAAATCACTTTCTTAGATCTTGAAAAATACTATACCTATTTTGGGAACAACCATGATTTTACGAGGCATGTTTTTTAAGTAAGTACCGTTTTGCGATTCCGCCGCCGCAGCGATACGGTCGGCGTTCCGCGCATGCGCGCTGGTAACCTACATCTCATGTCTACGCACTGACGCCATTACAGTCTGATTCTTCATTGTATACGTTGTTTACTGAGTGTTTAAGATACCTCCGACAATCGTGAGTCCCGCCGATTGTGAAGTACGGGCTGTTATACGATTTCTTAGTGCTAAAGGCGTAAAACCGATCGATATTCATCGTGAGATCTGTGAAGTTTACGGACAAAACATTATGAGTGATGGAATGGTAAGGAAATGGGTGAGAGCATTTAAAGATGGCCGCACAAATGTGCATGATGAAGAACGGAGTGGGCGTCCTTCGGTCGTTAATAAAGATTTGGTGCAGAAAGTGGACGAAAAGGTGAGAGAAAACAGACGCTTTACAATTTCATCATTGTGCGACTGCTTTCCTCAATATTCTCGTAGTGTTTTGTATCGCATTGTGACCGAGAACTTGAATTACCGGAAATTGTGTTCACGTTGGGTTCCAAAAATGTTGACGGATTTGCACAAAACCCAACGTTTAGGCAGTGCATTGACTTTCCTTGAGCGGTACCACAATGAAGGTGAACATTTTTTAGACCAAATTGTTACTGGTGACGAAACATGGGTGGCCTACGTCACACCAGAATCGAAACAACAATCCATGGAATGGCGACATTCATCATCACCCAAAAAAGTGAAGTTTAAGCAAACAATTTCTGCCCGCAAAATCATGTGCACAGTTTTTTGGGACAGAAAAGGAGTATTGCTAGTGGAGTTTCTGCCTCGTAATGAGACAATCAATGCAGCGTCTTATTGTGAGATATTGAACAATCTGCGTCGTGCAATCCAGAACAAAAGACGTGGCAAGTTGAGTAAGGGTATCGTTTTGCTGCATGACAATGCCCGTCCACATGTGGCTAATCGGACCAAAGATCTCATCAAATCTTTTAAATGGGAAACTCTAGATCATCCTCCATGCAGCCCTGATCTGGCGCCCAGCGACTACCATTTGTTCCTGCACTTGAAGAAGCACCTGGGTGGTCAGCGTCTTCAAGACGATAACGAAGTCAAAACATTTGTGATACAGTGGTTAACAAGTCAGGCGGCAGAATTTTATGAGGAGGGTATTCAAAAACTGGTGCCACGTTATGACAAGTGCCTCAATATTCACGGAAATTATGTAGAAAAGTAGATTAAGGTACAGGCTTTCATGTAAAAATAAAATTATAGCGATATCTTTGCACGTCTTTTTTTAATTCCAAAACGGTACTTACTTAAAAAACATGCCTCGTAACAAATCATCATAACATTAATCATAAACGGTAATTTTGATATTGTTTTCGTTAGGAGTGACAGGTTAGGTGTGCCATTCTTATAGTACCATGGGGATACGAAAACGATACGAGACCGTATCTATTGGCAACTCCCCTAGCCTTCGAATCTCGTGATCCGTCGAAATGGGCGTATCAAGATTTTTCGACAGATGAAATTAACACTTAATTTCCGAAAAATGGATTTTGCCTATTAGAGATTTTGCAGATCTTAATTTTCAACATGTCTTTATGGTTATCGTTATTAAAAGAAAGCGCATTGTAAACGCGAAGAAATTGTACATAAAAAAGATTTTGCAATTCTTAAAATAGGCACTTTCTTATTTTGTGTCTTTATATCAATGACGTGGAGAACATAACTTCGTTTTTAGTGTTCTGTATTGAAATTGAAAAATAGAACACGTATAGACCAAGAGGGCGACCCGAAATTTTGACCTGTCAACTAACCGTCTGCTAAGTCGTTCATTCTATCGGGCGAGTCAAATAAAAATCTTTAACGTTGATTTTGGAGCTCCCGTGCCCTGGAATGCCCAAATAAGGCCCAAAATGTTACATCCAAAAATGGACTGTCGATTAACCACTTGAATCAAGCACCATAACATTTATTGACACTAAGATGCAAAGAAATTATCGACGAAACCAAGGAGGTACACAATCAACGGATTAGAAACAAACTTCTCGCTTGTCCCGGCAATTCCAGGTCAAAATTTCACCAAATCCACCACTCACACGGCCAGATAATTCTATTGCAACGACACCTGTTGAGAAAGCGAACTTGTTGGCTGAACTCTTTGCTTCACATTCTACTGTCGATTTCCAAGGAAAAACACCACCTTCCCATAGTGCAGTCAAGGATGCCCGATATTGTCTTCAGACAGCGTATCATAAAACGTATTTTGATGAAGCTAGACACCAAAAAGGCTTCTGGCGCTGACGGAATACCTGCCATAGTTCTCAAGAACTGTGCAAGGGAACTAACACCAGTTTTCTGTAGACTTTTCAACCTATCCTACAGAAAGGGAATATTTCCTTCCTGCTGGAAATGTGCCACAGTTCAGCCGATACCTAAAAAAGGCAAGAAGACCTTGCCAAATAACTACCGACCAAACGCACTACTCTCAATAATATCGAAAGTCATGGAAAAGGCTATCAATCAGCATCTTCTAAAATATCTTGAAGGATTCAACATTATTAGTGATCACCAATATGGCTTTCGTAAAAATAGATCAACAGGAGATCTTCTCACTTATGTAACACATGTTTGGAACAACGCAATTGAACACTTTGGAGAATCTCGAGCGGTTGCTCTTGACATATCCAAGGCATTTGACCGTGTTTGGCACCATGGGCTGTTGGCTAAGTTACGTTCTTATGGTATGTCTGAAAAGTTCTGTTTGTGGCTCTCATGTTTCCTCAGAGAGCGTTCTTTACGAGTGGCAGTCGACGGATTTCTTTCTAACACCTTCACTATCAACGCCGGTGTGCCCTAAGGTTCCATACTATCTCCTACTCTCTTCCTTATTTATATTAACGATCTGCTGGAAAAGACCGAGAATCCAATCTACAGCTTTGCAGATGACAGTACACTTATCTCTTCATTCACTTTGAATGCTCGGACATCGACTACTCAGACGAATATCCGCAGACATCAGGAAGTCATTCAACTTAACAAAGACCTGGAAGAACAGTAACAGGGGTGACAGTAACCAAGTGGAATTTAACGCTACAAAAACCCAGGCGGCAGTTTTTTCTAAAAAAGTTAACGTTGCAGAACCCGACATACTTATGTCGGGGCACTCCATCCCTCTAACATCGTCACTCAATCTGTTAGGCGTTAATTTGGGAGCAAATATGTCCTGGCATGAACATGTTGCAGGCATAGCAAGGAGAGCTTCTCAAAAGTTGGGAATATTGTTTCGAACCAGAAAGCCTTACACTCCACAACAACTGTTAATTCTTTACAAAGCTCAAATTCGACCAACTATGGAATACTGCTCCCATGTTTGGAGCTCCGCTCCCAAACATACACTGCATTTGTTGCATTCTATCCAGAGAAGAGCTGTTCGTCTGATTGGACACCCGGAACTGACCGACGGCCTTGATTCGCTGGAACATCGAAGAACGGTTGGCGACTTGAGCCTATTCTACAAGTACTTTCATGGAAAGTGTTCGAAGGATGTGGCCCGCTTAATTTCTCCCAGAGCGGTGCATGTTAGGAGTACACGTTGCGCTAATACTTCACATTCGTATGAGGTTCAGCTTGTTACTCCTCGTACAACGCTTTTCAAGCAGTCTTTTATATGGAGAACATCATACCTTTGGAATGGTTTGCCCAGGACTGTGTTTCCCATCGAGTACAATCTACAGCGATTCAAGAACAACGTGAATCGCTTTCTCCGCACACGTGTCGCTCCTGTAGCGCTTTAGGGATTTCCCTGTAGCACGTGTGCTAGACCCATAAAAAAAAAAAAAAAAAAAACTAAAAAAGTCGAGCGCCCCAAAGGGCAGACGCAGCCGAGACCGGACCAAGCTTTAAGGTTCAAAAAATTTAGTTTGTTCTTGATTAAATAAGAGGGAACCTGCAAAAGGCAGACGCCGCCAATACCGGAGGACGAAGCTGGACCCACTTCTTCCAGCCAAAAACGGTCGTTTTTCGAGTTTTTGGATAATTAATTTTCGTTCAATCTACACCCTGTGAAGAATATTCCAGAATTTTTTCAAAATTTTTTGATCAGTATTTTTCGAGATAAGGGGACTCGTTGAAGCGTTTACTAGAAATTTCAAATAAAAGGCTCTTAAATTCTAGTATAAATTCAAAAAAATCAAGTAAATTAATATTTAAAAAATCAAGTAAATGTTTGAAATTTCGATTAAACGTTTGAAAAATTTAGAAAATACATCATTTTAAGTAAATATTTTAAAATTTTATGTAGAACCTATTAGCGTCTATTTTTTCTTTTTTTTTTAACTTGGCTTGTTCGGGTACAAGCAGGGCGTCTCATGATATTTTATTTATTAAGGCCTAAATTTTTCAAAAATAACTTGGGCAGACGCATAGGACCCAAAACTTACGGTCTTATTTATTCAAAAACTCGAAAGCAGGAAAAAGCGGGTCCGGCTTCGTCCTCCGGTATTGGCGGCGTCTGCCTATTGCAACTTCCCTCTTATTTTATCAAGAACAAACTAAATTTATTGATTTTATATGCTTGAATGACAGTCCATTTTTGGATCGACGTTTTTTGGGCCTAAAGCTGGGTCCGGTCTCGGCGATACTTGATTCAAGTGGTTAGACGACAGTCCATTTTTGGGTGTAGAATTTTTGGCCTTATCTGGACATTCCAAGACACGGAAGCCGCAAAATAAACGTTAAACGCAGACGGTTAGTCGACAGGTCAAAATGTCGGGTCGCCCTCTTGGTTTAATAACGTTAACAACAGAATTTTTATATTTAATTTCTTTCCTTTAATTTTGCGCATGCTTAAAATAAAGACAACGACAAAGCGTGCCAAAATAAGCGTTTCGAAATCTGTCTAGTTTTAGTAATTGTAACCGCATTAAGTATTATTTATTGCAGTATGTCAACAGTTTTGTGACATTATAAATAAAATAATGTCATTTAAGATGGCTTATTACCACAGTTTCACATCTAAACCCATTACGAGTCTAAAGGTTGCTTAAGAAATTAAGAGACGGACGTATATTCTTGCACGACTTTACTACTAATTAACACAATACAATGAAATTCAAAAAAGGCAATGAGACCGCATTCGCATTCGAACTTTCTGTTGTAGACCTCTCATTATGTTCTGTCCATGTTATCTCGACATTTCTTCTTCAAGTCAGCAGAATTTACTACAACTACCTTTTCTAGAGGTAATTGGCTTTTACACATGGCCCACAAGTTCCCAATAGGAAGCACCTATGGGATTTTAGAGGCATACACCTGGGATTCACGCAAAATCGACGCTGCCTGCGGTAACGTACCCGGTGACATCATTTTGGTAACCACAGCTAGTCTCAAATGGTCATCAGTTTATCTGATTATTTTTTGGGTTTTTATTGATCCATGAAATTAGATTCGTTTTAAGACTGTAGACCTCCTTTTCAGAAATAGTCTAATGTTTCAAAAATGGTTCTGTTTTTGGATGTCGTAATGTTGGAAAAGACCTCGCGGACTACTCTTAATTCAGAAACACTTAATCTTACACCAGGCATTTTCATAAACAACACATATTGGTAATATTTTCATCAGTATTTTTCGACATAAAGGGGGGGACAGCGATTTTTCGAAATTTTTTAAAAATAATACAAAGAAAAGTATGCGAAAGTATTACATTACATATTTTTGAACTTTTTTTACAAGCTTTCATTTGACACCCCACACGATGACCTGGTAAAAAAATTTTTTTTTCACTTCCAATTTTACCTCTCAAAACTAACTCCTTAAGTCAAAATTTAACTTTCAAAACTACACGGCTCTAATGAGGCCACCAATTCCTATATTAGTGCCAAATTTCAACTTTCCATGTCAAATAGTTTCAGAGAAAATCGGGTATAACAGACAGATAGACAGACGGACACCGAAGTGATCTTATAAGTGTTCGGAACACCAAAAAGGCAACAAATGCCCTTCATGGGGGCATTTAATTGCAATTGCGACTAAAGCGATATGTCCACTGAACTCTTAACTTCTTAGACAACTTTTATTTATAGAAAATTCCCATCACAAAGGAACCCTCGACAATCCCAGAGTAGAATCGCCATTTTGGCATACATATCACCCGCAGAGTGCCTCGATCATACTCTAAAAAAATAACGACTTACCTATAGCACACTTCGTTTGGGTCCACCCACACAGTAAGCTCGGTGGGCAACTTGAGGTCATTATACCGGAGTCCGCTCTTGAACGCGGCCATTTCTAGGGTGAGATCGACAGGGCTGACGCCGTTCACGCGGATGCAGCGGTAACCCTGACCCTTGCTGGGCAAGTCTGGGAACCAGTGCTTCTCAAATCTGAAATAAAAAAAATATGCCTTGATAACTTCCTAGTTAATAAAATCAATTATTTTATTCACATAACACGTAGAATGAAAAGTCTATGGTCTGACATATAGATGCCGCCCTTTTCAAAAAATCCATATGATTTTCAGAAAGTACCAACCTTCAAACGATACGTGTCAAAATTTAATAATATTTCAATGATTAGTTTACATTTTACAGTGGTTTTAGTGACGCCACTTTTGATATTTTCAAAACAATGGAATAAATCGAATTTCGTGTGTTGATTAAACACTGTTTTTGAGGGGAAAAAATACCATTCAAGTAAAGCAATGGCTTGATAATATGTTACGGAGACTCTACCCCTGGAAAAATCACTCATCATTTACTGATATGCTAACGGTGAATCCATCAAAAACCAATGCCATGATCTTTACCAGGCAATACAAACCCCAAGAAATTGCACCACTTAGTTTCTGGGGCAATAAACTGGTTTACACGAGCTCGGTGAGATACCTTGGAGTTCGTCTGAACCCAAAACTAAACTGGAAACAACACCTCAGCGAAAAGTAGGAAAGCTCTAGGCAAAACTTGGGGTATGCAACCGTAGGACGCACTGTGGATATACAGGGCGGTGTTATTGCCTAGATTAATGTACGCAGCAGTGATTTGGTGGCCCAGAGTAGGCACGGTGGAGTCAAAGAACCCACAGCGCAGCCTATAGGGGAATTACCTTAGGGCGGCAGTGGGGGCTATGAGAACTACACCAACGGAGGCGCTAGAAGTAACACTCTGTGTTCCACCACTGAACCAGTTCATCATCTACACGGCGAGATTAAGAGCATACAGACTGAAATGTCAAGGCGAATGGAGGAATGGGGACCGGGGACACTCAGGTCTGAAATTCCTCCATGAATGTTCGTCTTAAAAGAAAATAAAATCACGAAAACAAGACAAGTGATTAAGTCTTTTTCTATCTACATCCCTGAGAGGAAGGACATGCAAAAGCTCCTGAACAGACCGAATACCGGCATTTGGTATACTGACAGTTCGGGAGCTACTGGCCGCTTTGGGGCGGGAATCTTTTGCCATAAATTAAACCACAGGGAAAGTATACCCATGGGCAATATGGCCACGGCTTTTCAAGCTGAGGTGTTGGCCATCCTCAGATGTGTAAAACTACAAATCTCCAAAGGGACAAATAATATGAAAATTTTAATCTGCTGCGACAGTAAAGCAGCCATACAAGCTCTTGCCAAATCCACCACCACGGACAGCTTGTTGATCAGGGCATGAGTACAAGAACTAAACACATTAAGAGGTAACAACAAAGTTACCCTAATGTGGGTACCAGGCCACCAAGGCATATCTGGAAATGAAATAGCGGACGAACTCGCTAAAAAAAAGGCATCTTGGAGGACCCACCTGAACAGGTTGTAGGAGTTACATTCGCTTTCAATAAAATCAAAATCAGGAGCGGGGTTTCGTCAAGCCTAACTCCTTATGAAACAAACTACGACAGGCAGAACAAAGGAACTCTTGTCGATGTCAAAACAAAGGTTACGTCTGAGCATAGGACTCCTTACGGGACATGTGGCACTACAGGCCCATCTATATAACCTCAAACTGGAGGAAAACATGTCGGCTGTGCGAGGACAGTATACACACTTTGTGCGAATGTCCTGCATTAATGGTCAAGAGCTATAGATACTGGGGTCAACTATTCTGTGAAACATCAAAAAAATCCACGAAATTGTTTTGGATGGCCGTAAAGTGAAATTGCGTGAGATAGCCGACACTCTAAAGGTATTAAAAGAATGTGTTGGCCATATCTGGCATAGTTCTGTTTGAAATGGGTACCGCGTTTGCTCACAGAGGAACAAAAACAACAACGTGTGGATGATTCTGAGCGCTGTTTGGACCTGTTTAAGCGCAATAAAAAGGATGTTTTTATGCGATATGTGACAATGGATGAAACATGGATCCACCACTACACACCGGAGTTAAATCGGCAGTCAGCTGAGTGGACAGCAGCCGACGAAAGCCGCCCGAAGCGACCAAAGACACAACAGTCGGCTGGGAAAGTTTTAGCCTCTGTATTTTGGGATGCGCACGAAATAATTTTTATCGACTATGCTGAGACGGGAAAAACCATCAATAGCAAATATTATATAAAGTTATTGGTGCGTTTGAAGGCTGAAATCGCAAAGAAACGGCCCCAAATAAACAAGAAAAAAGGGGTCTTTCATCAAGACAATGCACCGTGTCACAAGTCAATGGTTACGATGGCAAAATCGCATGAATTGAGGTTCGAATTGCTTCCTCATCCACCGTATTCCCCAGATTTGGCCCCCAGTGACTATTATCTATTCGCAGACCTCAATAGAATGCTCGCGGGAAAGAGATTTGGCTCCAATGAAGAAGTTATCGCCGAAACTGGGGCCTATTTGAAGGCAAAGACAAATCCTTCTACAAGAAAGATATAGAAATGTTGGACTGGACTGATTGTATCCCTCTTGAAGGAGACTAGATTGATGAATAAAGTCGAATTTTGCAAAAAAGATGTGTTTTAAATAGCTAGACCAAAAACTTTTCAGCCTACGTGTTACAAATAAAATCACAATCCAAGTATACCTATAGTTTGCATATATTCTATGTAAGAAACAATATTGAGACAAATATCTGTATTTATAATGTAATTCTTATTCTTATACGTAACTAATACTCGAAGATATTTATGGTCTCAGTTGTGTTGCCAACAAAAAATTATTTTATGCTTCTTAAGAATTTGAACGAAATTCTCTAAAAACTGATGATAAAACTCTATTTATTCTTTTTTTAAGTGCCCAAAATAGATTTATACAGGATGTTTACTAAGCTGGAGCATTTTTATTCGGTCAGAGAACTCACTAAAAGAAGTCTTACTTACTATTTCTCAGTATTGTAACAGTACTGAAACAATTTTTAATATAAATTTAAAATTTTGTTTTGAATTTAAAAATATATAAACAACAACCGTTTAAAGCCCCAAAGTTTATATTTCACTGGTAGTTTACAATGCTACACGTACATTTTCAATTAAAAAACAAAGAATTAAAAATGTTTATTTTCTTTAAATGGAATTAGGCATCAGCGACATTCTTTTTCCGTTATGAAAACAGCTGAAATATTTGCACGGGTATTCAGCCAGTTGATTAAAAGCCGATATCGACCCGGTAGATGTTTTATGCTCGCGTTTACGTGAGTAAATAACGTCTTTTTTCTAAAATGGTGCGGTAGAATCCAACTTTGCGAGTAGTTTTTACAACAAAATAATATGAACAACATTTCACTATTTTTGTTATCGACAAAGCTGCACTTATCAGAAATGGAGCAAATTACTTAATTCGGTAGTGGTCGTTTGAGTTTGTAAGCCAACCAAATTATCAGTAATGATTTTTTAAAAAATAAGAAGCTGGCATTGTTAACAAAAATGCTTATTGCTCCATGGTATTACCTGACCGAACGGCTAAGATTATTTGAATTTCCTCCAGGCTCATTTGCCCGGACCTGCCCTTAATTGTTAGACAAGCAATGTAGTTTATCCATGTTGATGTGGCTTCGCATTTTAGACGTGATGTGGGCGATTATTGAAAAATGGAGTTTTCCAACAAACGAGTGGAGGAAAATAGACCCAGTCTTGGTATTTAAGATCACCAGATCCCAATTTTTATCCCCGAGGTTACATACTAAGATTAGTATACAAATTCAAAATGAGTATTGTTGATAAAACACCAATGTATAGGAAAAGCTACAACGACAACTTGAGGACATCCTTTTATTTTATCAGCATGTGAATCTCGGATATTAAATGTATTGCTTCATGGCGGATGACAATTTCGAACAGCTTACAGGATCGAAATTAAAATATTTTTAAAAATCTTAAGTTGGGTATTTAAAATCACTTTTTTTTAAATACTTCTATATAAGCTGGACCTCAACCCAAAAATTTCCTGTATACATAAATTTTAGTCCTTCAAACGGACCATTGTGTGTTTTGAGATATACAAAATGGTTCCTTAGTTACAAAAGTTGTGTATTTTTCTCGCTGATTGAAAAATGCTTTAAAATAAATTATATATATAAAGGGTGTTATAACAATCGCTTAAGATATTGAAATGAGTGACTCCTCGAGTCAATTGGGGTTTTGAAAAAAAAAATTGTCATAAATGGAAAGATCATATATAAGTTTTATAACAAAACTATTTTTATTTTTTTCGTTATAATTAAAAAGTTATATCAATTTGAAAATAAATTTTTAAACTTATTACCGATGAGGCACCGAAAAAACTCGAGCGCGTGTGACGTCACAATGTTTATTTTTCCTCAACATCACAAAGTGTTTTAGTTTTCAATCAATTTATTCTTGTTATTATCATCAGTGCATTCAGAAATTTATTGAAAATGTCTAATCTAGTTAGCGATCGTGCCTGTTTCGTGCAATTTTGTACGAATACTACAAAAACAACTCCCGAAAAAATGTTTTTAAATATGTCACAAGATGTTAAACGTCGAAATCAATGGTTCCAAGCAGTACGACCTATTATACCTAAAACAAAATCAAATTTTTTCTGTTGTGAATATCACTTCGATGTTAGTATTTTAATATAATAATGTATTTAATAATTATTCATATCAGAATAATGTTATCGAATGATTTTTGTTTTATTTAGTATTTCAAAATTTATATATCCAGCTAGGTTATACACTGGACCAAATGGATAACGTAAATTGTGTCTCATAACTGAATTAAATTAGATTAAATTAAATTAGTAACCAACAATAATTTTTGTTGCACTAAACTTCAATAATTTTGACAGTGTATACACAGGTATGATAGAAGCTGTTGACAGTATTTACGTGAAAACACTTTAACATAATGACGTTACAAATATGACAACTAATCGTGGCGCTTTCGTAGTCACGTGATTTTTTCTTAAAATTTTATAAATTTTATTTTACCTATAATTAATTGTAAAAAAAATTTAAAAAATTTTTCGCATCGATTATCAATATTATTTATGATAAAGTTTTAAAAGAGAGTAAGAAAATCGATAATTATTTTTTATTCGAAAACTCAATTGGAGACACACCTAATACTTACTTTTTATGAAATTTATACATAATTGAAAATGTTATAAATCTATCTAATTTTTAAAAGTAAAGCGTTATCGCTGACACAGCTGAGATCAACATTGGAATATCTGCATGAAAAAGAGAAAGGAAGTTTGTAAAGCGAGTTGAAGAAACAACCTATTGTTTACGTCTTGAAATATGCTGCCAAAATAAATGTCATTTTCGCGAAATATTGTAAATTTGTAATAAAAAAAGTGCCTAAGTGTTTCATTGATGTTATCGAAGATCAGTGACAATGAGTTTTTGTTAATGTTTTGCTTAATTAGGGGGTTTCTCGGTGTGATGGCTTCGAAAAATCCATTTTTTTCTTACATATTTCTGAAGTAAAATATACTGAGAGTAGAGAGTAAAAATTTCAGTCCCAAATTCTAAATATTTAGCATATAGAAGAGAGCGCGTCGTAGTAGTCTGCCACTCGACCCTCGGCAGCTGCAACGATCTGAGCTGCTCTATTGTTCTTTCGGTACCCAGCGCTAAAAATGAAACTTTTGAAGAAATGGAAGGTATACTGTATGCAGCATGCATAGCTGATTAGAGTAAGTATAAGTTTTCTATAAAAAATCAGTTACAGAAACTTTAAACTCGTTTTTCTCGAAACCACTTTTGTTCGGTCCGTGGAAAGCAGAGACAAAATTCTATCTATCCGATCGGGCTAACATTTTTACACGTCGTTCTACATATAATTAGTTATCGGCTCGCGTAAAATCAATTATTTTTATTAATAACTTCTTAATTTATTTCTTGATTTTCAATGAACATAAACACGATTTTTGAATTTTTTTTTACACGTCTGTCATTGTTTTTTGAATACATGTCTAATCTCAGATAACACGATTGAGATATGTTTACTGAATTAATTTGGGTATATTGTTACAGATGATTATAAATGGAGATGCGCTTCCCACCACCCACCCACCTTTTTTTGAGGAGATCAATTTGACCGCAAACAAAACAAACAGAATATTATTAAATAAATTTTTAAAAAAATGGTATAGTTTTAAATGTCAATAATAACATATAAAAAAATTGAAAAGATTGTATTTTATTTTGTTACGCGAAAAAATTCCCGAAATAAGCTTCAAATTTTAGCCGTCACACCGAGAAACCCTTTTAAACAAAAACAGTTATATTTTTTATCCTATGGCTGCCATATCTAATTTCTAACCTACACCTGATGTTTTTAATGCATTTTTTATTATGAAATTTGTAATTGTTAAGAAGTTACATACACCTCAAATTTTCAAAAATTCGATTTTTGTTTTTAAGGATTTTTATTATCTATACCCCTAAGAATTATTCAAAAAAAAATTTAAAAAAAAATCCATTCTATTACAACTTATAGCAGTAAATGTGACCTGGCGTCGAATTAGGAACGCTACCTGTTTTCGGACACTGTCTGCAATATTACTCAGTCAATTTTTAATATTTTCTAACTTTTTATTTTAAATTTAATAATTACTTTTTCTACAAAATGCCCAGAGGTTTTTTTGAATTGCCAGACGATTTTTTATAAATAAATTAAACATAAACTGGATGACAACTGCATACTGAAGTTTGAAACACCGTAAATTTTTTATTTTTGGAAAAAAACCCTTCGACCGTTTTTAACTACTACAATATTTTTGTGAAGTTATCCTGTAGACAAGGGGGGGCGCCATAGTTTTCATCAATGATCCATTTAACCCGATAAAAAATAATGTTAACGTGTAAAACACATTTAAAAAAACAAATTTTCCTATAATTTAAAGTACAATAAAAATATACAATCGCCATTTTTTTGTATTATTCGCTTAGTAACCTTTAAAATATTTTTTTTAAATATACATACTTTTTGCAGCGCCCAGGTGTATGTTATCCCTTAAGTAAAAACAATTTGTCTGTTACTCATTTATTAATGTTTTTCTTCAATTGCTTTTGCTACACAGTTATACCACTTTTAATATATTAAGCAACTTTCATAACACCCTATATATATATATATATATATAATATATATATATATATATATATATATATATATAATTCCTTCAATTTTAGTTTGTATCACATTGTACAGTAACACTTACATTCTGTCCAGCATATAGGGATTTTAAAATTTTAATTCCATGTAGATACGTACGCAATGTACATATATATCTCTTTCTCCTTATTGCGCTCTACAGGTGACGACTGATGAGCAATTTTCCAACTAGTTAAAGTGAAATGGCCATATACGGCTTTACATTCTAATCGTAAAAAGTTTATTTGATCGATACATACGAGAGAGGTAAATGACATTAGAGAATGTCCGTGAATCGACTATATACAGCCGGTCGACTTTAAAAAAACGAATTTATAACGAATACTCATTATTTTGCTTGTTACTTTGGTATTTTTACGCATGTACCTATCATTTCTAATTTTAACAATGATGTGTTTCGACACGATATGGATTATAAGATCCTAGGGTTAATATACGTTAAGCACGTCGAAAGATTGAATTATAGGTTAAATAAATTTAAGATGCTGATATTTTTAATAAAGTGATTTAGAAAGTGACACAAATCTTTCTTTAGACATAAACTAGTGACGTTATCTAAAAATATAATATGTCGTTCTAAAGCTTCATTGGTTCGATATTTTCATTGTAAATATCAGAGCAAAATATTGACAGATTTCTGAGAAACTATATATTACGAGGGTCATTCAATAAGTAAAGAGACAATTAATCTCAGCTTAAACCCATTCAACGAAACCGCTCCATACTTCTAGGAGTGAAAGTTGCCAACTTGGTTTTAATCAGCTGTTCGATCATGTAATGTAAACAAACCCTCAAAATATCTAACTTACCACGGCGAGTTCATTGGAAGACTGTATTTTAGAAGAGCAGCGTTCTGTCATAAGATTTTTAGTAGTAGAAGGTGTTAAGCCAAGTGAAATACATTCTAGAATGTTATTACAGTATGGACAAAGTTTTATGAACCGTGCGAACGTTTGCAAGTGGATAGATCGGTTCACACGAAGCCGAACAAGAATGTGTGACGAGCAGCGAAGTTTCCGGTCCCTCGTTGGAATAGAGGATTGATGGACTTATTCGTGATAACAGAAGAAATACTGTTGAAATGATAGCTCAGGAGGTTGGGTAAGCGTTGAAACTGTTCACAAAATTGCTCGCTCTCTTACCCAAGAAAAACTTCAAGAACTGAGTGGGAAATCTTGCCTCATCCCGCATACAGCCCAGACCTGGCTCCGTGTGATTTTTACCTGTTCGGACCTCCCAAAGATGTACTAGGTGGAAAGAGGATCACCAACAATGAAGAAGGGAAGGAAAGAGTGGCTTCGACGTCAACTAAAAGAATTCTTTGCCACAGGAATCAAGAAGCTAGTAGAAAGGTGGGTCAAGTCTATTGGCGTTGTTATGTCGTTATGTTATGTCGAAAAATAGGCCAAATTTTGTAGCAATCCAATAAGCCGTTTTTGAGCTAGAGCTATTTGTCTCTTTACTTATTGAATGACCCTCGTATTAAACAGTCAAAAAACATTTTACTGTAGGAATTATAACATAGAACAAAGAGCTGTAATTACGTTTTACGTAAAACATGGCTTAAATATCACAGACACAGGTAAAATGATGAAAAACCGAACACAAGTTTTTAAATTTCAAAAACTTACGGAAGATGACGAATATACCGGAAGATCAATATCAATTCGCACAAGTTAGTGAATTTCAGGTAGATCATTAAAAGGTGTTATTAAAAAATAAAGCACCTTTAACTATTATCAGGGAAACAATTAGAACGATTTTGTTGTCCCAGATGGCGCCATCAGATGTTGTGTCGGATTCTGTGCGGACCGATGAGATATTTCTGCTGTAAAAATAAAATTAATAGTGCGATTACATGTGTGTCGTGTGCGGAAAAGTGTACCATCCATCTTGTTTAACAAGAGATTGTGCAGAAAAAACAACATTTTCGATAAAACTCGTTTAAAGTGTCGGGAACATGCTGATGTTGACGTTTCTGTTTGTCCGGAAAATGATATCAAAATCAGCTATTTAAAGACCTTGTTAGACGAATTGCGATACAAGAATAAGGTATTAGAAGAAAATAACAATCTTTTAAGGGAAAAAATTGGATTTTTGAAAAAAAAATCCAATTTGGTAAATATGGCGCGCCAAATGCAAATAAAAATGAACAACTTATCAATGAGAAGATAGCTTTAAACCGAAATAAGCCTGAAGCTGATGATAAGGAACCTGAAGTTAGTGCAAAGCTGTTACATCTAAACATTGTGGCAACAGAGACCAATACTCTGAAAATAGTCCAGGTGTTGGTACCAAATGACAAACGACAAACATCGGAGTCGAAGCGACTAGTGAATAATGAGGAAGATGATAAAATCCTAACCTACAAAATCGTACTAATGATAATAAACAAGAACAAAGGCAAACATTACAAACAGGGAAAGAACAGGAAGAAGATAATGAATGGAAATTGGTTGAGAAAAGAACCAGGAGAAAAGTAGATCCAAGGATAGGACTCAGTCAGGACAACCTACAAAATGCGCTTCCAAATAGCGTAAACAGAGGTAAAAATCCAGCTTTCGGTGGACCAAAGCCAGTGATGGGCAATAATTAAAACGATAATGTCTTGCTCAAGGCTGCAAAAAAGACGGCTTTCTTATTTGTTTCAGGACTGGCGGCTGAGAGACCTGCACAGATGGTCTTGGAATATCTACAGAGTTGCAAGCTCGATATTGGCGGCAAATGTGAGAAAATAAGAACCAAACGAGAAACATATTGCAGTTCTTTCAAGTTGGCGGTTCCTATGAATCGACGAGCCAAATATCTGTGTGCGTAGCCTCAAGGAGTTACAGTGAACCATTTTTCGAATATATAGAGCCGAGGGAGGGTGATTGTACCTTCCCAGACCATGTCAACTTCTAGGTTTCAAGTTTCGTATTGAGTTTTATTTTTGAGGCGTTTGTTTCCATACTGTCTTTAATGCCCCTTTCTTAAATGTGAATAGCATGGTAACAGAAATTATATGTATTAACAGTTGTGTAGTAATCTTCTTACTTTGATCAGTATAGTAGCTACATTTTTTTTATTATATCATTATTGACGAGTGTAAGACACTTTTTTGTATAATTTAGCTTGAATAAACAGTAATGAGTATAAAAGATCTATGCAAAACAAAGGGTGAACTTCGGTATCATTAGGAAAATTGCAAAACATTGGCTATCAAGGTTCTATCTGTAGTAAGACTAGTATCTTTTATCATTTGTACGAATATAAGCCCAATGCTATTCAAATAAGTGGATAATATTACTATTAACGCATTTCAATTATATATATATATATATATATATATATATATATATATATATATATATATATATATATATATATATTTAGTACTTTTAGAAATACGGTCGGGGACAGCAATTTTTGACAATTTTAGAAACAATATAAAGAAAAGTTTGAGCGAGTATTATACCATATATATTTTTAACTTCGTGTTTTCACAAGATTTCATTTGACACCTTACTCAATGACTTTGACTTTTTTTCAGTTCCGATTTTCCTATATTAGTACCCCCAAAAACTAACCCCTTAGGTCAAAATTTAATTTTCAAAACTACACCGCTGTGATTAGGTCACAAATTCCAATATTGGTGACAAATTTCAACTTTCTACGTCAGATAGTTTCGGTAACAGACAGATATCAAAGTGATTCTACGTGTTCCATTTTTCAATTTGGATACGGAACCCTAAAAAAGAGTACTTCCAGTACTTGCTAACTCGCAATCCCAAAATTAGTACTGAAATAACCGGTCAAGTGCAAGTTAAACATGCGCAATTAGTGTTCCGTACGTTGATTGCTTTTAAAATAAAAAATTTTGTTACGGAGGTATAAAATGATCAGTGACATCACAAAACACACCCCAAATGAGTTTTCAACAAAATTTGTTTCCAATCTTTAATGAAAACTTATGACCTTGAAATTTTTGTTTTTTTTTATATACCAGAGAGATTATTAAAGGTAATGCACTCGTGGTAATTTTCGTTCAATCTACACTCCGTGGAGAATATTCCAGAATTTTTTCAAAATTTTTTGATAAATACTTTTCGAGATAAGGTGGGGGGGCAGCGATTTTTTAAAAATAATACAAAGAAAAGTGCGCGCAAGTATTACATTATATATATATTTTTTACTCGTGTTTTCACAGGCTTTCATTTGACACCACACTCGACGACCTAGTAAAAATTTTTTTTACACTTCCGATTTCATCCCCCAAAACTAACCCCTTTAGTCAAAATTTAACTTTCAAAACTACACGGCTCTGATGGGGCCATCAATTCCTATATTAGTACCAAATTTCAACTTTCTATGTCAAATAGTTTCGGAGAAAATCGGGTGTGTCAGACAGACAGACACCGAAGTGATCTTATAAGTGTTCCGTACGGAAGCAGGAGGAAAAACTTCAGAGATGTTTATAAATGGTATTTACTTCCTTATATTACTTTTATTAAAACTACAAATAATGAAAAAATAATTTTCAGATTTCTAGAACCCTGAAAGTGACGTATAAGATAATATCAGGTCTGGGAAAGTTTGTGGCGTTTTTTAGTAAAATTCAACTGGTTTTCTTACAGTGTGAAAATGAATTTATTTAAAACAAATATGATCCATTATTATCGACAATGTTTCGCCATTTTTCCGGTAGAGCCATGATGCCATCGGTGAAGAACTTCTGTGGTTTCTGGTTGAAACACTGAATCAAGTGGTTTTTACAGGCTTCTTTTGAAAGCAGCTTAATTCCATTGAGAGAGTTCTGCAGAGATCGAAACAAGTGATAGTCAGAGGGTGCTATGTCTGGACTATACGGAGGATGCATCAAAACTTCCCAACCAAGCTCTCGCAATTTTTGACGGGTCATCAAAAGAGTGTGTGGTCGAGCGTTGTCATGATGGAAGACGATACCTTTCCTACTAATCAATTGCCTGGCGTAATCTCTCTAGTTGTCCACAGTAAAGTTGAGAATCAATCGTCTGACCAACTAGAAGTAGCGCATGGTGGACGATTCCCTTCCAGTCCGACCACACACACACCATCACCTTTTTCGGCGTCAATCCTGGCTTCGCGAACGCTTGTTGTTGGCTCACCATCCCTTGTCCACGATCTTTTACGCTTCCGATTGTTGTACGTGATCCATTTTTCATCACCGGTTATGACACGTTTAAGAAATGGCTCGATTTCATTGGGTTTCAGCAGCGCATCGCAGATGTTAATTCGGTTTATCATTTTTTTCGCGCTCAACTCATGAGGAACCGATACAGTGAACTTCTTTTTGTAGCCAGCCTTGTGTAAATGGTTCAAAACCGTTTTCTGGTCAATGCCTAGCTCCATACCAATATCGACACTGCTGATATGCTTATCTTGCTAGACTTTTTCAAGAATTTCATCAGCTTTTTCAGTGATTGGACGACCAGAGCGTGACTCATCAAAATTACCAGAACGAAAGCGAGCAAACCATTTCCGCGCAGCAGATTTTGATAAAGTACCTTCACACCGTACACAGCACAAATTTTTTCACAAGCTCTTTGTCGTAATAATATTACAAAATGTAGCGCAATTTTTCATTACTTTTCTCCATTTTCAAACGCAAACAACTTTTCAACCACTGCACCAATTTCGATGTTTATACACTCAAAGTAACGCTCGAAGTGTTACCTTTTTAACGAGCGTTTAGTGGTGTCGCTGCGATCTGTGTCTCTTGAGTTATTTGCAATTGACGCCATCTATCGGGAAAAACGCCACGAACTTTTTCCCAAAAATATTCCCGTAAATATTTAATTGTAAATAATTATACCTAAAATGTGTTCATTATTTTAATCAAAAACTCAGAAATCCTATTGAAACTATAAAAAAATTATCTACCCATACCCTTTTCACCTTCATTGCCTGAAGCGATATGATGATCCCTTTCCTACTTCAAGTACTATATATGTATCAAATTTGATTCATTTCGTTGGAAAGTTATGTCAAATAAAACCGGTGAAGTGCAAGTTGAACTTGCACAATTAGTGTTCCGTACGTTGATTGTTTTTAAAATAAAAATTTTTGTTAAGATGGTATAAAATGATCAGTGACTTCACAAACACACCCCAAATGAGTTTTCAACAAAGTTTGTTTCCAATCTTTACTGAAAACTGGTGACCTCGAATTTTTTTTTTATATACCAAATAAATTATTAAAGGTAATGCACTCGTGATAATTTTCGTTCAATCTATACCCCGTGGAGAATATTCCAGAATTTTTTCAAAATTTTTTGATCAGTACTTTTCGAGATAAGGTAGGGGTCAGCGATTTTTTAAAAGTAATACGAAGAAAAGTGTGCGCAAGTATTACATTACATATATATTTTTTACTCGTGTTTTTACAAGCTTTCAGTTGACACCACACTCGATGACCTATTAAAAAAAAATTTTTTTCACTTCTGATTTCACCCCTCAAAACGAACCCCTTAAGTCAAAATTTATGTTACGGTGGTATAAAATGATCAATAACTTCACAAAACACACCCCAAATGAGTTTTCAACAAAGTTTGTTTCCAATCTTTACTGAAATCGGATGACCTTGAAATTTTTGTTTTTTTATATACCATATAAATTATTAAAGGTAATGCACTCGTGATAATTTTCGTTCAATCTACACCCCGTGGAGAATATTCCAGAATTTTTTCGAAATTTTTTGATAAGTACTTTTCGAGATAAGGCCCGGGACAGCGATTTTTCGGGAATTTTTAAAAATAATACAAAGAAAAGTGCGCGCAAGTATAATATTATATATATATTTTTTACTCGTGTTTGCACAAGCTTTCATTTGACACCACACTCGATGACCTAGTAAAAAAATTTTATTTTCACTTCCGACTTCATCCCCAAAATTAACCCCTTAAGTCAAAATTTAATTCTCAAAACTACATGGCTCTGATGAGGCCATCAATTCCTATATTGTTACCAAATTTCACCTTTCTATGTCAAATAGTTTCGGAGAAAATCGGGTGTGACAGACAGACAGACAGACAGACAGACAGACAGACAGACAGACAGACAGACAGACAGACACCGAAGTGATCTTATAAGTGTTCCGTACGGAACACTAAAAATAGACAGACCGGATAAAAGACCAATGAAAATTGAAAAACCATATTTTTCATGATCTAGTGAGCAGGAAACATGAAAAAATTCAAAAAAATCTCGGAGCCCAATTTTTTTACAAATACCATATTTGACGAACGAAGTAAAAAATAAAACTTTTTAAGGGTTCGCTGTATTTACAACTTGTCAGCCCAACTGTAACATCCCGTAAGTAAGAATAAGCTTCACGATCACGTTGCACCTTTTTACGTTTCCATCGTCAAAATATGCCAATTTCAATTTGCACAACTGGGAAACCAATCCAAATCATTTTCCAACTCAAAAGGAAACCAATCAGTTTCGAGGAAATTGTAAAGATAATTACATGATAGGCAAAACCGCACAATTCCAGCGAATCGGCGTATTTTCGACGAAACAGACTCATAATTTTATGGGAAATTTTGACAAAACTACCAATACAATTTATTTATGGGCATAGTAGACTCACTGCAGGGAAACCCATAAATCGCTACAGGACAATGTGTTGTTGTATACCGGTAGTTGTTTTTTCCTTAGGCTTATTAATTCCTGTTAAGAGAAATAAGGACCTTACCTGCCTCGTCGAAATTACGCTGTAAATTCAGCGACGTACCTCGTAATTCGTCGAAATTGTTGTCGTCTATTCCAATATTGGATATAATGGAGAGGGAGAGGTTAAAAGTTAAAATACTAAGCTAAAGGTCACACGGCGATTGTTGTTTCGTAAAATAGTTGCTAAATAGTTTCGTTACCTTTTGTAATAATAATAAGGTGAAGTCGAGGACATATACAAATGCATACACGCGAAAAAAACTTGATAAACTACGTAGTTTTGTAGAAAATTGCAGTTTCGAAAAGTATCAGTGGACTAATCGATTAGACCTTGTTAATAAACAAATAATCTTAGAATGTTAAAAAAATTGAAATATATACTAGACGGGCAGAAAACTCTATTAATTAAAATTTCGCATACATTTTTATTAAAAAATATTGCATTATTCCTTTTTTGACCTATAAAAATCAATATACAGGGTGGGTCGTCAACATCCGAACAAATTTCAATTTAAATTTTCCACTATACGAGGGCTATCTTTTAAGTTTTTACAAAAACAATAAAAGCAAAAAAATTTTTGGTACAAATCGTCGCCTTTAAGATTTATACACTTTTGCATGCGTTCGAAACATTTTTTCACTCTGAAGTTGGTACAGCTTCTTGAGGTGATGAAAATCGCCGTCCACACAGTTTTTTTTTCAACAATCGGGAATAAAAGCAAGCCGTTAGGAGATAAATCAGGTGAATACGGGCAATGAAACATTAATTCGATGTTTTTCTTCGTCAAATAATCAATTTTGTGACGTGCTATGTGAAAGCTGGCATTGTCATGATGAAGAATGATGCGACGTTTTCGGTTGTTATTCTTGATTTCATCGATGACTTCTGGCAAACCAATTGTTGTATACCATTCAGCATGAACTGTTCTTCGATCCTCTGAAGCAATGGTTGCAACATGTCCAGTATAACCACAAAAATAAGCAAATTATTTTTTTGGAAGTGCTTTACGAACCAACCACCTTTGGTGGATTCGGTTCATCTTGGAACACCCAAACAGTTGATTGTTAATTAGTTTCCAACTCGTACGAGTATATCCAAGTTTCATCTTCTGTTACGATGTTGTATACGGATTTTGCATGTCCTCGGTCGAATATTTTGAGCATTTCTTTACACCAATTGACACGAGCCTGTTTTTGAGTCTCGGTCAAATTATGCGGAATCCATCGGGAACAGATCTCTTTCACAGCTAAATGTTCATGCAAAATCGAATGTACTGCAGTCTTCGACGTGCCTACGGACGCATCTATCTCACAGTAAGTCATATGCCGATCCTCTTCATTCATGTTGCGCACAACATCGATGTTTTTGCAACAATAGTCGATTTTGATCGGCCTTCACGAAATTCATCGCTGACGGAAGCGCGACCATGACGAAATTCTACAAACCAATTGTAAACAGTCTTTTCTGATGCTGATTCATTTACCAAAAGGTGAACGAAGCGATTCGAGGCATTGTTGTTGAATTAGGCCTTTACTAAAATCGTAAAAAAACGGTTTATTTTTAAACGCTCACTGTAAACAAACATTTCAACAAATTTCTGAGCTGCCACTGTTTTAACAATATCAAATGTTTATTTTACAACAATGGTAATGTGACATCTCAATAGCGCCGTCTAGTGGTCGTTTCTAAAAACTTAAAAGGCGGCCCTCGAATTATGCTTTCGTCAGAAGTGATTGTTGCCCTCGGACAAAACCTGATGTTACAATGTTAAAACCAACTAAGTATAATCAATGAGCTGAGGTCATCAAAAGCATCCACACTGGACGCTTAGCAACGGAAATAATTCGATTCTTTACATACCCGAGATTAACTGTTTAGGACGTTGTGACAAAATATACGCCTTCCGAACAATCCAACGAAGGCTCCAGTATGCGGCGCAATTGTAAGGGTTTCAACGTTAATTTCAAAGACTCAAGACAATCGTTGCCCACCGTGGCGTCCAAAAGGTCATAATGTTTTTCAGTGGGACGACGCACCGGCCTAAATAAGCCGTTTTAATCTAGGGAATTCTGGCCTCCTAACAGCCAAGATTTAAATCTCATAGATTACTACAAATAAAGCGTAGTTGAAAGGGTCACCAACAAGCCCCCGAATATGCAATAGTTAAGGACTGCTATTGAGAGAGCCCTCGCCAGCATAGACAATGCTGCATTAAAACGTGCGTGCGAACACTTCAGACCGAGAACTGAGGGCACCCGGGCATTTCCAAATCGAATTAATTTTTTTTTCGTTAGGTTGGCAGGACCTTAATTGCCAACTGTGTCAAATTTTAGATAATAGCGTCAGTAGTTAATAAGATTCGCTTGCATTTGTTCAACAACAAAAGTGCGTTTTTCGATTTTTAACATGAGTGAAAAAAATCAGCAAAGAAGTTGCATTAAATTTTGTTTTAAAAAATGGTTTTTCGGCTTCCCAAACGTTCGAATTTGTCTCAAGAGGCCGGAATTATAGGCCGAAAACTCTTGGTTTTTTCATTACGATAATGCGCCTTCTCACAGAGCATTGGTTCTTCGCGACTTTTTCATCAAAAATTCAACTCATATCATTCCGCAATCGCCCTATTCGCCTGATTTAGCTCCGTCGGACTATTCCCTAAACTCAAAAAACCGCTTCGAGGACATCGTTTTGAGTCGATTAAGGAAATTAAAACCGAATAGAAGAAGGCTTTAAAGGCCATTCCAGAAATCGAATTCGACAACTGTTTCGAAGATTGGAAAAAACATTGGCATAAATGCAGTGTATCCAAGGGGGATTACTCTGAAGGGGACGAAATAAATTCGGAAAAATAAATAACCCGTTTGCGTTTTATTTCAAAAGTCTTACTATTTTTTGATCACAGTAGTACATATATATATATATATATATATATATATATATATATATATATATATATATATATATATATATATACAGGGGTGCGACGCTTAAATCCGGACAAAGTTAAATTTTCCATTATATAGTAATTCCCCTATAGATCGTTGTTGACGTTCGTCATAACCTCGAAATGATCGAGCCGTTGCGAACAAGTGCGCAAATAATTCGCTTTTTCGGGTACAAGAGATCAACTGTGTGCGACATTGTTGCTAATAAATATAATGTTTCTGAGAAGGTACACCGGCACACACGAGCCATTTAGTCCAAAACTGGTTATCGACTAACGTAGACATGTTCTGGTTTAAAGAGTTCCGGCCCCCCCAATAGCCCTGATTTAAACCCCCTCGACTACTTTGTGTGGAGCGTAACGAAAGAGTTCCTAATAAGTCCAGACACCCTAATGTGGCATCTTTATGCACCGCTATCGAAGCAGCATTTGCCAATATGGAAAGCCCTGTTTTAAAGAGAGTGTGCGAGCGCTTCAGGCCAAGGATGGAGGCGGTCATTGCGACTGAGGGAGATTACATCGAATATTTCCACTCTGGATAGGTCACACAACTAACATGCAAAAGGATTTTCATTAATTTTAATTTTTTGACGAATAAAATTTTCTTTTAAAAAAAATGTTTAATTTAAGTGCCGCACCCTGTGTATATGTACGTATGTATGTATGTATGTATGTATATATATATATATATATATATATATATATATATATATATATATATATATATATATATATATATATATATATATATAACACATGGGCTGAAAAAGTCCCGGGCCTAACACATAGATGGCGCTAGTTTTATTACAGTCACCTTTTTTTCAGTTAATACTAATCTTCAAAAGACAGCTGTTAAAATTTCATGATATTCTATTCATTAGTTTGTGAGTTATTGTGCTAAGAGTGACGCTACTTTTGTTATTTTCAAAACAATGGATCAAAAACAATTTCGTGTTTTAATTTTACACTGCTTCTTGATGGGAAAAAAATACCGTTCAAGCGAAGCAATGGCTTGAAAAGTGTTATGGGGACTCCGCTCCATCAGAAACAACAATAAAACGTTGGTTTGCCGACTTCAAACGTGGTCGTAGAGACACCGATGATGCAGAACGCAGTGGACGTCCAAATGAGGCGGGTAACACCAGAAAACATCAAAAAAATCCATAAAATCGTTTTGAATGATCGAAAAGTGAAGTTGCGTGAGTTAGCTGACATCGTAAAGATATCAAAAGAACGTGTTGGCTTTATATTGCATGAGCATTTGACTATGAGAAAGCTCTGTTCAAAGTGGGTGCCGCGTTTTGCTCCCTGTTTATCAAAAACAAGAACGTGTTGATGATTCTGAGCAGTGTTTGGCCATTGTTAGAGCGGCGCTGGAATGATTGCGTTGCTCTTGATGGAGATTACGTTGATGAATAAAGCTAATTTTGAACCAAAAAAACCGTGTTTTCTTTGTTAGGCCCGGGACTTTTCAGCCCATGTGTTATATATATATATATATATATATATATATATATATATATATATATATATATATATATATATATATATATATATATATGTATATGTATGTGTATATATATATATATATATATATATATATATATATATATATATATATATATATATATATATATGTATATGTATGTGTATATGTATGTGTATATATATATATATATATATATATATATATATATATATATATATATATATATATATATTTCCAGCGATTTGACGTACACTAATAATATTTACTCTCAGTGATAAGATTATTAAAAAGCCTATTATTTAAAGATCATTCATAATAATAATCTTAATATTGTTTTTACATTGTCCTCTCATTATGTCTAAGTCTGTAATTTCTAAATATCGTTTATTGTTATGAAGATAAAAGTGATGTGACTTAAGTAAACAAAATTAAAAATTATGATATTATTTTTCTATGGAATATAACAGGTTGAAAAATCCCTATCTTAAAATAATAAACTATTTATTTATATTCCTCTTGTTGAAGTATAATGGAAATAGTAAAGTACATGGCAAATAACCCATTAACATGTTTCGGGCCAAAAATCGATTTTATTCTTCAACGTAGATTCTTTCAAGGGCAATATACACATTCCAGCGAGTTCCGAATCTTCGATACTTCCGAGACTTCAAGAAAAACAACGTTTGGGTCAAAAATCGATTTTATTCTTCAACATAGATTGTTTCAAGAGCGATACACATATTCCAGCAATCTTCCAACATTTGGATACCTTTCATAGTCAAATCTCTTTCTCTGGAGCCACCTTTTCCAATTTGGAAAGAGATAATAATCGCTGGGGGTTAAATTTGGTGAATATGGCGGATAAGGGGAGGGGGGGGTTAGGTTTTAAAATTATTTTTTTTTTCGATTTTTTCAAAATTTGTGAGTTGAAAGTACCACATTTCAATAATATTGTGCGAAAATTTCAAGTCAATACGAAAAAAACTGACGGAGATAGAGAGTTTTTAGTTTGAGTCCCTCCAATGCGGTTTCCAAGGTGCCTCAATAAATTCAGTGAATAACGTATAGTTCAGTTTAGGTTAGGTATTTTACCAAACACGTGCTCTGTGTATTTCTATTAGTTCTCTCAGTGATTTTATATTAATTATAATCAAAATGCCTAAGAAAGTTACCAGAGAAGATCGTAAAAGCAGTGGGTCGAGATTGGACAGATCAAAAAAAGTAGTACCTCCACAGAAACGTAAAACAGACGAGGTCGAAACAAACAGTGCTTCGGCAAAAAAATAAAAACCAAAGTTGCTCGGGACATACCAGAGGATCTGGAAAAACATTACAGAATAGTTAATTTTATGCTAGTTTTTTCAACCATCGTGAGTTTAGTAAAGTGTGATGGTAAAATTTCTTTTAAGTCGTGTAAAAGTGAAGGTCTTGGATTCACCATCCAAGTTAATTGTGAAAAGTGTAAAAACCTCTGCTTTATTCCTTCTTTCTAGTAACAGAATTCAGTCCTGGAGTGTGTGTGAAATCAATTATCGATTCGCTTTTGCCATGCGAGTCTTAGGCTTAGGATTAGCTGGATGTGAAAAGTTTTGCGGCCTGATGGATTTATCAGCTCATTTTTTATCAAAAACAACCTACAGTTCGTATTTACAAAAAATGTATTTAGTCATAAAAAATACCGCGCGTGCATTTTTTTCATCTGCTGTGGATGAACAGAGAGAAGCCACGTGTAAAGAAAATAATGTAGAAGATACAACGAAGTTGACCATATCAGGTGACGGCTCCTGGAAAAAACGAGGATTCGCATCTTTATTTGGCGTGTCTTCCTTGATCGGTTATTATACCGGAGAAGTTCTGGATATTTGTGTAAACAGCGCCTACTGTCATGACTGTAAAACTTGGGAATCAAAACTAAATTCTGCAGAGTACGAAGAGTGGTATACTGCTCATGTGAAAGAAGGAAAATGTCAAGCTAATCATACTGGTTCATCTGGAAACATGGGGGTTGAAGCAATAAAATTAATGTTTGAGCGTTCAAAAGATAATAAAGTGAAATATCGCAACTATATCGGCGACGGCGATTCAAAAACATACTCTGGAGTACTGAAATCTAAACCTTATGGTGATGATTATTTGATAAACAAAAAAGAATGTATAGGTCATGTTCAGAAGCGAATGGGTACCCGATTGCGTAACATAGTGAATAAAACTACACAAGAATTGACAACTGCGGCGGGAAAAAAAAGTAATCAGAAAAAGTCTATATGGTAAAGATAAACTTACTGGAAAAATGATAGACAAGTTGACTGTATATTACGGTTTGGCCATTCGACGTAATTGTGATTCTGTAGAAAAAAATGAAAAATGCCATTTGGGCAACTTATTTTTATTATAACTCAACAAACAAGAATCCGCAGCATCAGAATTGTGACAAAGGCGAAAACTCGTGGTGTGAATGGCAGAGAGCTGCAGCAACGAATAATCTGAAGTCATTCAATCATAGTTACACCGCACTTCCAAGCGAGGTTTTACAAGCAATAAAACCTATATATGAGGACTTGAGTAATGAGACACTTTTGGAGCGATGTCTCGGAGGTTTTACACAGAACAATAATGAAAGTTTGAACCAACTTATATGGAAAATTACTCCAAAAACATTGAGTGGTACCTCTAATCTCGTTGACATTGCTGCTCATATAGCAGCATGTACATTCAATGAAGGTTGTTTTGCTCTGCTGTCCATCATGCATGATATGGGTATCACTGCAGGGCCAAGTTCTCACGGATGCGCGAAAGAAGTCGACAAAAATCGGATAAATCGAGCCGAGCTCAAAACTGCGCTTGAAAGCAAACAAGGCTGGATTAGCCGTAGACAAGAGCAACAACGTGCTTGGACACCCACGATGACAGCTCCCTAATGGATGGACCTGGTATTGACGACTCTATGTAAGTAAAAAAAATACTTGTTTACTTGAATTTTTAAATTTCTCAGTGTAAAACTTTAAATCGATTTTCCCACAACTTGCTTTTTCAAAGTCGGTGGACACTGTCACTCGAAATCTACTGTAAAGAATTTTTTGAAATTTTGCACACTCTTTCTACACATAATTAGCGAGGTAACGCTGTCGAGTTTTTTTTTTAATTTTAAGTATATTTTATAACGGCTTGATTGTTGATTTTTTCGTCAAAAATCGGAATTTTGACTTGTAAGTACCACAAAAAATCCAAAAATTGAAAAAAAAATCTCGACAGGGCTACCTAGAAAAACTTATGAACTAACAGAATTTTCTTGGTTTTTTTTTGTTTTAGATGATCCAGTCATAAGTTCTGATGTCCACCGCAAAACACCTTTTTGCTGAGGCGCCCATTAAGAGTTGCTGCCACCGGCTCACATCTTGATATTTTTTTACGAAAATTGCCCACAATATCCGTGAAATGTCACCTGATAATACCATATTATAATCAATTCATTTATCTTTACTGTTTGTTCAATAAAAATTCATTACAATATGCGGTTTTTTTGACCGAATTAACCCTACTACCCCCCCCCCCATAAGGAAACAATTTCATAGCCCAATCGGTACAATTTCTCCATCGATTTTATGGACTTGCGAGCTAGTGCATAATCTTGGTGCGGTCCTAGCCACTCTGCGGACTGACTGTTGGACTCAGGCGTGTAGTTTGTTTCATCTATTGTTACGAATCGATGCAAAAAGTCCTTTGAATTACGCCTAAACAGTGCGAAACAGCTTCCGAATCTGCGATACATTGTTGTTTTTGATCAATCGTAAGAGTGTGCGGCAACCATCGGGCACGTAGCTTTTCCATACGTAAATATTCACGCAAAATATGCCTCAAGTGTTCTGTTGTTCTGCTGATATCTTCACGATGTCAGCTATCTCTTTCACTTTCACTTTACAATGTGGTGGATTTTTATGAATGGGCGTCCGGAACGTGGTGCAACAGCGGTGCTTGTACGATCGCATTTAAGTAACACGTAGGTTGAAGGGTTTTTGGTCTGACACATAGATGTCGCCCTTTTCAAAAAATCCATATGATTTTTAGGAAGTACCAACCTTCAAACGATACGTGTCAAAATTTCATGATATTTCGAAGATTAGTTTACAAGTTATAGTGGTTTAAGTGACGCTACTTTTGTAGTACTCTGTTCGAAATGGGTACCGCGTTTGCTCACAATGGACCAAAAACAACAACGTGTTGATGATGATGTTTGGACCGTTTTTTTTTCATGCGATACGTGACAATGGATGAAACACGGATCCACCAGTACACACCGGAATCAAATCGGCAGTCGGCTGAGTGGACAGCAGCCGGTGAAAGCCGCCCGAAGTGACCAAAGACACAACAGTTGGCTGGGAAGGTTTTGGCCTCTGTATTTTGGAATGCGCGCGGAATAATTTTCATTAACTATGCTGAGAAGGGAAAAAACCATCAATAGTGAATATTATATAAAGTTATTGGTGCGTTTGAAGTCAGAAATCGCAAAGAAACGGCCTCAAATGAACAAGAAAAAAGAGCTCTTTCATCAAGGCAATGCACCGTGTCACAAGTCAATGGTTACGATGGCAAAATTGCAAGAACTGAAGTTCAAATTGCTTCCTCATCCACCGTATTCTCCAGATTTGGCACCCACAGATTATTATCTATTCGCAGACCTCAAAAAATGCTCGCGGGAAAGAGCTATGGCTCCAATGAAGAAGTTATCGCCGAAACTGAGGCCTATTTTGAAAGCAAAGACAAATCCTTCTACAAGAAAGGTATAGAAATGTTAGAAAAGCGTTGGACTGATTGTATCGTTCTTGAAGAAGATGTTGATGAATAAAGTCGAATTTTGCAAAAAAAAATGTGTTTTAAGTAACTAGATCAAAAACTTTTCAGCCTACGGGTTACTCTAAACCGTCGACATATAGTTGCTTTTGAAGAAGTAGGTGTGCCATAACACTTCTAAAGCTATTCGTGGGTTTTGACTGTATTTTTCCCATCAAAAAGCAATGTTTAATCAACACATGAAACTCTTTTTCTTCCATCGTTTTGCAAAAATCAAAAGTAGCGTCACAGCTGTAACTCGCAAACTAAAAGACAAAAATGTCATGAAAATTTTACAAAAATCTTCTCAGAGTAGACACGAACTGAAAATCATATGGGTTTTTTTTCTCTGTACTGCCATATCTCGGAAAGTCTCGAGACTTTCACCTCATGTGTGACTTCCACTGGTGAGGGAATAAAAAAAAATTGTAACCTATTTTCACACCCTCGACTAAAGCAAATGGTTTTCAAATTATTAATCATGAAAAATAAATTATTAATTTTGATTAAGGGGTCAGTCCACTTTACCACCTTGAAAAAAATCAATTTTTTTTAATTAGCATTTTCGAAAGTATATGTCATGAAAAATGTTGTCCCAACATTTTATAAAGATCCCAGATCTTCTATATATTTGAGCATCACGTTATTAAATCACTCTCCGAACACTCGTCTCTGCACGCGCGCTCGCTCTGCTCCTCTTACGAGCTTTCTACTTTCCTAAACACAGCTGCTCCCTACTGTAATGGTAAGACCTTGAGGCCTAGACTGTTATTTCGAAGCGTGTTTCGAAGTTGGTTCAGGCCACTTTTTAAACGCATTTTTCTCAAAACAACGTTTTTGCGTGGGGCGTTGAAGTTTTTTTCGAAACCGTTCAACCGATCTTTACAAAATTTTTACCACATATTCAGTACATGCGTGGCTATGGCCGAAACTAGAATAAAGTCAAAATTCTCATTTTTACTTTTTTACATAAAAAATAACAAAAAAAAATTTCACAATTTTATTTAACATCCGCCATTTTGTTATTTTTGCATGTAAGTCAATAATTCTAATTCGGGCCATAGCCACAGCCCTACAGATTGTAAATCTTTTTGGTTTTTGTATTTCAGAGTAGCCAAAGCTGAAAAAACGTCAACGCCACGGACACACCTCATTTATGTTCGCCTCGAATTTGTTCATAAAATATGTATGTAAAAGCAATAAAAAATTTTTTTCTTGTATTTCAAGAGTGTATTAATATAACCCAAAAAGAACTACTTCAATATTTACAATAGATATCGCTAGAAAAATTCGCAAAAATACCCTTTTTTTTTGGCGTCGTAAAGTGAACTGACCCCTTAATCGAACTGATAGATTATAAATCGACTCGTATTTATTTTGTCCATACCTACAAGTGACGAACTTTATGACTGATTTTCCGAAACTGCGTTACATGTAAAGGACACGTCAAATAGAATCCTTAATTTTTTATAGTCTGAGAGTATGTTATATTTTGGTTTATTACTAACACTGCTGTGAGACTAACTATTGTATTTAATATTCTCTGATGTATCAAAACAACAATTATGTCCTGAATAAACGCGAGAGGTTAACAATAGCCTTATTCCTTTTTGGTCTACAACCACTAATTCGTTTGAATGTGACCTATCCAACTGGTAAATATCGTGATTATTACGTCTTCAAAAATAAAACCATTATTTCGGAGTGTTTGCGTCCGTCCAGAGTCAAGGCCAAGGCCAGATCTTGTCAATTCCACGCTTTGATAAACAAACCGTAAAAAACGTATTTTGAAGTACTTTTTCAATAATTTGTTCCAATTTAAGCAAATCAGCTTTAGTTTATTATATCTTTAATACAAAAATTATGGCACGCAGACTGCAACTTTTTGCCGATCGTGTTGGTTATTCAACAATAAGTTTTGGTGTACGTCACGTTTTATAATCCGTTCTTGATTACGCCGACTTTTTAATTACAAACAAGTCAGGAGTGTTAAAATCCGGTCATACAAGTGTCTTGGAAAGATATTGTATAATTATTTTTATTTTATCTAAAAATATTCAAAATGAAATCAACATGGTTAATAATTCTTGTTTATAACGATACTAAAAAAATTATAAAGTTATTTACTCAGGTCTTCCTTTGCAAATAATACAGGTTGTAAAAAACGTTACTCCATAATCGCATCCCTTTATGTACTATTTCTATCGTGATTGGAGATAATGGAAAAATAACTTTCGCATTTCTCGTCTCCAAAAATCTTGAAAAGGATGTGAGAGATTATATACTCGAAGCAATACCTCTTCTAAGGCCCTTCCCACCTGTTAAACCCCTTATATGTTTGGCCATGGATAATTCTGTTTTTAAACCTGCTTATATTAGCTAAATTAAAAACTAAGACAATCGTCATAATACTACTGAAAGTCTATAACGGGCGATAACGCTCAAAATTTATAGGCTCCATGGCTACTTCAAGTATTAGATGTGTCTTAAAATTTAAATCGATATCTCATTTCGTTCGAGAGTTAGCGTACGCATAGACCGACACACGAGCTGTTGGTAACTGACTGAATATGATAAATAATCGGCCAAGTGCAACTCGAACTTGCGCAATTAGTGTACCGTACGTTGATTGCTTTTAAAATAAACATTTTTGTTATGGAGGTATAAAATGAACAATGACTTCACAAAAGTTTGTTTCCGACCTTTGTTGAAAACTGATAACCTTGAAATTTTTTTTTTATATACCAGATAAATTATTGAAGGTAATGTACTCGTGATAATTTTCGTTCAATTTACACCCTGTGGAGTATATTCCAGAATTTTTTCAAAATTTTTGATCAGTACTTTTCGAGATAAGGGGGGGGGGGAAAGCGATTTTTGGCAATTTTTAAAAAATAATACAAAGAAAAGTGTGCGCAAATATTACATTATTTATATTTATATATAAATAAATATATATATATATATATATATATATATATATATATATATATATATATATATATATATATATATATATATAACACATGGGCTGAAAAGTCCCGGGCCTAACACATAGATGGCGCTAGTTTTATTGCAGTCACCTTTTTTTCAGTTAATACTAACCTTCAAAAGACAGCTGTTAAAATTTCATGATATCCTATTCATTAGTTTGTGAGTTATTGTGCTAAGAGTGACGCTACTTTTGTTATTTTCAAAACAATGGATCAAAAACAATTTCGTGTTTTAGTTTTACACTGCTTCTTGATGGGAAAAAATACCGTTCAAGCGAAGCAATGGCTTGAAAAGTGTTATGGGAACTCCGCTCCATCAGAAACAACAATAAAACGTTGGTTTGCTGACTTCAAACGTGCTCGTAGAGACACCGATGATGCAGAACGCAGTGGACGTCCATATGAGGCGGTAACACCAGAAAAACATCAAAAGAATCCATAAAATCGTTTTGAATGATCGAAAAGTGAAGTTGCGTGAGTTAGCTGACATCGTAAAGATATCAAAAGAACGTGTTGGCTTTATATTGCATGAGCATTTGACTATGAGAAAGCTCTGTTCAAAGTGGGTGCCGCGTTTGCTCACTGTTTATCAAAAACAAGAACGTGTTGATGATTCTGAGCAGTGTTTGGCCATTGTTAGAGCGGCGCTGGAATGATTGCGTTGCTCTTGATGGAGATTACGTTGATGAATAAAGCTAATTTTGAACCATAAAAACCGTGTTTTCTTTGTTAGGCCCGGGACTTTTCAGCCCATGTGTTATATATATATCTATATATGTATCGCACTGTTGCTTCAAAAGTGACACAACTCAAAAACTTAAAATTTCAGGAAAAGGAAAAAAAAAAAAAAAAACAGTTGTTTCTAGTATTAGAAAATTGTTAAGAGAAATAAGAACAGAAGCAGTAGAGAGAATATTATCTCTAAAATGGTTCTGTAAATAATCATAAAATCTTTTTTTTTGTTTCAGGGTAACAACCCTTAAAAACGCTTGCTTTCGACTTGTGACGTTATTGAATTTGTTCGGACTCACTATGAACTGCATTATTTTGAGTTGTAACATTTTTGATGAATTAGAGTAACAAAATCTATATCTAGTAACGTGACTTTTCCCTTAGTTACAAAAACATTAATTTTTACACCCTGACCTGATTTCAGGAAGATAAAGTCAGTAAAAAAAACCTAACAATTATTTTTAATAAAAGTAGCAAATGAAAAGTACAAAGAAATAAGTAAAGAGTACAAACCAAAGAAGTAAGTAAAATGGAACGCAATAGGTTACCTAGTGTAAAAATATTTTTACAGGTTTCTAAAAAATATTTTTATTAAATTGATCATATTTTTTAGGAATTATGTTCTTCTCGCATAAAGATTTTAGATTGTTCTTCTTCGTTTCAGTTTAGTATACCTTGATCAACTGGAGTAACACAACATGGAATATTTTCAATGACAGTCTGCCTTTTTATCATCAAAAGTGACACAAATAATACACTGCACTTTGTTTAAAAGCATACACACACCATCACATTTATTGTGCAACTGAAAATGTTTATGTATTATAAACACGATATGACTGAAACGGTAAAAACGACACGAATCCCATCTCTGAGCCAAGTGGTAAAGTAAAATTTATGAGCTTTTGAGGACTAATGGAATAATATTTAATCCACCCATTCCTGGTGATATTGAGTTTTTTGAGTTGTGTCACTTTTGTAGCAACAGTGCGAGATATATATATATATATATATATATATATATATATATATATATATATATATATATATATATACATATATTTGAACTCGTGTTTTCACACTTCTGATTTCAGCCCCCAAAACTAAACCTATAAGGCAAAATTTAACTTTCAAAACTACACGGCTCTGATGGGGTCATCAATTCTTGTATTAGTACCAAATTTCAACTTTCTATGTCAAATAGTTTCGGGTTTGACAGAAGGACATACAGACAGACGGACAGACACCGAAGTGCTCTTATAAGTGTTCCGTACGGAACTACAAATAGTACCCGAGTTGTGGATAAATATTTAGCACAAGTATTACTTAATGAAAAGGTGCCAGATTAGGCAAAGTAGGTGCTTATATATACGGAGTATCTTAAATTGAATCTGTGCGGGTATATCGGCTTCATTTAGTGTCCAAGTTTCAGCGCCATATGTAATTAAGGATAAGATACACTGATCGTAAACTTTGGTTTTTAACTGCTTTGGGATGGCTTTATCTTTAAATATATAACTTAATTTCCCGAATGCGTACCATCCAAGCCTAATTCTGCTTCAAATTTCATGAGAGACACTGCGTCTCGTCGTAGTAATTTTTTGCCCCATATACACATAATTCTCAACAATTTCAAGAGTTGTGTAAACTTATAACTATGTTGTTTCTAGTGTTGGTTAATATTTTTGTCTTACTTTTATTCATCTGATCAAGATCAAGATCAATTGTCTTTGAGCGGTAAGTTATCTCATTTATCATTTCTTGTAACTCATGTGGATTACTACTGATGACTACAATATCGTCTGCGAACCTTAAATGACTCAGATACATACCATCTATTTTTAGGTCCGTTCCAGTTGGTAAAATACTTCTTCTAGAGCTATAATAAACAGTTTAGGAGAGATTGTATCGCCCTGTCTTACACTCCTTCCTAGATATTTGTTCTGTACTAGTTTTGATATACATCTTTGCATTTTCATATATATATCTATCGGGTAGTGTATCGAGAATCAATTCTACAGTTGTTCAAGCCTTTGATGACTGCCCACATTTCGCCAGAATCAAAAGCCTTCTCATAGTCTATGAAGGCTATATAGCCCTAAGTGAACAGTAAAACAATATTTTTTTTCGTTTACTGGTAAACTCCACATTTATTTATTATGATATGATTATTATATGATATTACCAATAAACGAAAAAAATTATTGTTTTACTGTTCACTTAACTTAAGCTTAATAGATCTCCACCAACTATCGGCCAAAACAATCTGGCTATATAGCCCTCGAAATTGTATTCATTCGCATGTACTAGAGCCTAATCTAAAACCAGCCGGTTCGCATGGCCTGTAGGAATCTAACTGATTTTTTAATCTATTGGAGATGATTTTAGTCAAGAGCTGATAAATGTGAGATAGTAAGCTAATCGGGCGGTAATTGACATCTCCCTTTCTCTCCCTTCTGATATATGCCATAATGTTGGTATTTTCCCAGTTTCCAAACACCTGTTGAAAGGTTGGGCCAACTCTTGTTTTAAGTCCTCTCCTGCTTCCAATAGCATTTCCGATAAAATACTCTCAGGGCTTGCTGCTTTCCTACGCTTCATTTTCTTCAGTGCATTATTGACCTGAACCTGAATCTATATCTTGTATTTTCTTTCTAGTATGTTTTCTTTGTTCTTCATTGGGTGTTGTTTTAGACATGTAGAGTTCATTATAGTAGGTGTTTATCTCTATCTCTGAGTTTACTTTGATTTATTACTTGATTTATCAATTTAGAGGTGAAACCTATTCCGAACAGCACCAGTTGTAATGCCTAGCACCAGACGCTTGAACATTTTCAAACAGTTCTTGGTTTGAAAACACCTTTTCCAGCCGTTAGTCAAGACACACTGTTATTCTTACTACTCTATCTAGGCAACACATGAAATAAATGTTATAAAACAGCTGACCCAATACTAATGAAGGTTGGACGGAGACTGTATGTGTACTCGTAAGTATGTATGTGTACGGAGATTTATCCGCAAAAATCATTCGAAATCGCTTGCAAAAACTCGTTCACTATTGAATATTCAAATACTTTAAAAAAAGATAAACCGAACTGTGCGTTACTCAATTTATGTTGTCCGATTCCCCTTGAAAAGAAGTAAGGTCGATCCATGGCTAACTACGGCGACGGTGACTGAGGTAGATTTTGCGAAAGAGTGTACCGAACAAAACAATAACTCAAAAAAAAAAACAAAAGATTTTACGCAATGTACTTGTTCAGTCCGACGAGAAACGAAGATGCAGAGAACCGTGAAACCTGGTTCCGAAGTGGTTTTGAAACAGTATGTACGGACAAAAGTAACCATGAAAATAATTATTTCAAATATTTTGAAGTTTTTGTGTATTTTTTAGGAGTTTCTTATCATAAAATAGTGGTAAAAAAGTCTCATATCACTCTAGCGTACTAGATTGTAAGTAGTTAGCTTTTTTTTCTTTCTGGTACTTAAACGATAATTTATTTCCTATTTTTTTATATAAATTTATACAAATCCACAAAAATTGTATGCGCGTCATGTCCAAAATATCTAGTTGTAACAAGTCTTGAAAGACTGCTTTTCATTGAGCAGAAATTAAAACACTGACTTTAGTTTCATCCTTGGAGAGTTTATATCACTTCAAGGACAATACACGTAACACGCAGGCTGAAAAGTTTTTGGTCTGACACATAGAAGTCGCCCTTTTCAAAAAAATCCATATAATTTTTAGGAAGTACCAACTTTCAAACGATACGTGTCAACATTTCATGACATTTCGACGATTAGTTTACAAGTTACAGTGGTTTTAGTGATGCTACTTTTGATAATTTCAAAACAATGAGAAAAATCGAATTTCGTGTGTTGATTAAACACGGTTTTTTGATGGGACAAAATTCCGTTCAAGCAAAGCAATGGCTTGATAAATAGCGTGGAAAATCACTCATCATTCACTGGTATGCTGAATTTAAACGCGTACAGATACAAATAATACTGAACGCTCTGGCCGCCCAAATAAGGTGGTTACACAGGAAAACATAAAAAAAATCCACAAAATTGTTTTGGATGACCGTAAAGTGAAATTGCGTGAGATAGTTGACACCCTAAAGATATCAAAAGAACGTGTTGGTCATATTTGGCATGAACAGTTGGGCATGAAAAAGCTCTGCTCGAAATGGGTCCTGTGTTTGCGATCATAACTAGTGTGTTGATGATTCTGAGGGCTGTTTCGACCTGTTTTAAGCGCAATAAAAAGGATTTTTTTCATGCGATATGCGACAATGGATGAAACATGGATCCACCACTACACATCGGAATGAAATCGGGCAGTCAGCTGTGCGGACAGCAGCCGGTGAAAGCCGCCCGAAGCGACCAAAATCACAACAGTCGGCTGGGAAGGTTTTGGCCTCTGTATTTTGGGATGGGAAAAAACATTAATAGCGAATATTATATAAAGTTATTGGTGCATTTGAAGGCAGAAATCGCACAGAAACGGCTCCAAATGAACAAGAAAAAAGTGCTCTTTCATCAAGACAATGCACCGTGTCACAAATCAATGTTTACGATGGCAAAATTGTATGAATTGAAGTTAGAATTGCTTCCTCATCCACCGTGTTCTCCAGATTTGGCCCTCAGCGACTATTATCTAATCGCCGACCTCAAAAAAATGCTCGCGGGAAACAGATTTGGCTCCAATGAAGAAGTTATTGCCGAAACTGAGGCCTATTTCGAAGACAAAGACAAATCCTTCTACAAGAAAGGTATAGAAAATGTTAGAAAAGCATTGGACTGATTGTATCGCTCTTGAAGGAGACTATATTGATGAATAAAGTCGAATTTTGCAAAAAATGTGTTTTAAGTAGCTAGGCCAAAAACTTTTCAGCCAAAAAACGGAATACGTATCTCTGTAGATAATTATCATTTTATAATTTATCAAATGCTTTGCAATGAACATTACTAATATTTTATCCTTTGTTAGCCTTTGTCCCTCTATACAACCTTGTGATCGAAGGCAAAAATATTTTCAAGGGTGACATGGGAATTAGCTCACGCAAGGGCCCTAAACAACGGAAATACTTTAATGGATCACGTGACTACACGAAGCAAAGAAAGTAAATGGGGTTGGGTAAATTGTTATCCCGTCGTTAGGAACTAAAATAACGTTATTTTCTGTTATACACGATTTTATGAATAAAATTATTTATTCCTGACAAAATATTATTGGCGATATCCAACATATAATATGCTGCCTGATTCATTTTTTGTTCTTATTCTTTATTTTAGGGCTTTACCTATTACTTCTGTTACTAATCTTCAACTGAGCCGGATGTCCAGCTTTCTTGCCACCTCTTCGGTGGTCGGCCTAGAGGTCTACTACTGTGGGGCATGTGATCTTTAGCCCACCTTGCGATTCTATTCTGATCCATCCTGTCTACGTGGTCTTTCCATTGTCGTCTCCTGGGTCTGACCCATGTTACTACATCTTCCAATTTCAGTTCTTCTCTTATGGTGTTGCTTCTTATTTGATCTCGTAGTGTATCTTCATTTCAGTACCCCTTATTCGTTGTTTGGTTTTGGACGTTTCTGCTCTGGTTTTAGCTGCATATGCCAAAATTGATCTCACACAAGTCTTGTGTGTCTTTCAGCTGACACGTGTATATTTTTTCCAGATGACGCATTTTAGGCTTCCCGAGATTCTCGATGATTTCATCGTGTTCACTTTCGTTTCTTCAATGACATTTCTATTTGTGATCCAAGAAAATCCAATTTCATCACTTGCTTTATCATCTTCTCGTTCACGCCAACTTACACTGAATGGAGTTTTCTGATATAACCAGGGATTTGGTTTTTTCTGTGGAAATGATCATGTTGTACTTTTCTTTTTCTTCTTTTTGAACCTAAATAATAGGCCTTGTAAGTCATTTCTCATTCTCTTCTGTTAATGCCGCGTTATCCACATAGCATAGTATCTGCGATTTGTTGACCATTCGGTATCTTGTGCCTTTTTTTAACGTCTCTAATTATTTCGCTCATCACTATATTGAAGAGTTAAGCTATTACCCTGTCGTATTCCAGTCCTGGCCTTTATTTTATCCGTTGGTTTTTGGTTGACTTTTATGTATGTTTTGTTGTTGTTATTATGGTCTTTTATTATTCCAATAAACTTGGTGTCGACGTTATGATGTTGTAGAAAGGCTACGATATCGGGCCTGAAAAAATCTCACGGAACATAAAATCAACTGAATTAATAGGAATGAGAAACAGGAACATAAAAGGAGCAAGAAACAATAAACCATGGTTCACAGAAGAAGTGAAACAGCTAGCAAAGGAAAACAGGAGTTATACATACAATATAGGAGGAATAGTAAAACACCAGAAGATCTCGATAAATACAAAAGAGTACGGAACCGAGTTAACCAAGCGATTGTAGAATTAAAGGAAGAATATTAGGAGAACTTCTCAATGGAAATGTAGCACGACTTATACGGAAGTCAAAAGAAAGTGTGGAAGATGCTAAGGAATAGGAAGAAACTATTAAATAAAGAAATACAAGTGACAACCAACAGCCCAGAAAAATGGTTATCATACTTTCAAGAAATGTACAGAGATCAGACTGAAAACAAAACCAACGAAGAACAGGAACAGAAGACAGAATCAACGACACTCTACAATGAAATGACATTAGCAGAAGTAGTGCAAACATTGGAAAAGCTGAAAAACAGAAAATCGCCAGGTGTGGATGATGTTAACAATGAAATGCTGAAATACAAGAGGTTTTGGCTAAAGAAATAACGAACCTTTTTAACAAATCCTTATTCGCTAAAAAGGTTTAATTTTAGTATTGGTCAAAACGAGTAATGAGGGTTAAAATTAACAAAAAGACTAGTGAGTCAACTAACGTTATGATGATGTGTAATACAAGTTCAGAAAATTTGTTTTTATTTAACGTTAAACTGGTGAAAACGGAAAAGCATTTTAAAATTTCAAAAACTGTTAACTTTTCTACCAGCTCCAAAGTTTTTACTATAGACTTTTATTATTTAAAAAGATTGCCTGATTGAAGACCCAGAACTCTCCAGTAACCTTGATTTCTTGCAAATCGAAGAACGGGCGGCGACTTCAGTACATTTTACAAATATCTTCATGGTCGTAGCCCGCTTAACTCCTCCCAGAGCGGTGCATTCTAGAAATACACGTCACGCTAATATTTCACATCCGTATGAGGTTCAACAGGTCATTCCTAGTACAACCCTTTTCAAGAAGTCTTTTATATGGAGAATCTTATCCCTAGGGAATTATTTGTCCAGGACTGTGCTTCCCACCGAGTACAATTTACCAGTGAATCGCTTATCCCGCACACGCGTCGCTCCTATAGAGCTTTAGGGGTTTCCTTGCAGCATGTCTGCTAAGTCCATAAAAAAAACCTCTCACTCTGAAATGAAATAGCGTCAAAAACAAGCGCCCACTGGATAAGCAGAAGTTTGAATTCCCTATGTTAGGTGTTAGATCTTATAGTAAAACTGACGGATGAATACTAAGAATAATAGAAAGAACTTTTAGACGTTTTCTGAACTGAAAACGAAGCGTTATATTTGAGTTCAGTTTTTAGATATTTAGTAATACCATAGAAAAATATAGCTATCGTGAGAAAAACAATAATGTGGAACAACACGTCGCCGCAAACCGAAGCTAGCTTACTACCGCCGGATCGTGAAAATGAACCTTGTCGAGTTCTTCAGAGATGTCACGCAAATAACAGTTGTATTTATATGTACTGTCTGTCAAGTAAGAACGTGACTGCCCATATTTACCTTCGTAAGCTGTTCAATCGCCTTCTGCTGTTTTCTGAATACTCCGCAAATTTTTCGAATCTCGCGAGACAACTACTATTTATCGGTTAGGACGTTTCGGCATCACACAAAAATAGCTGATGAAGTTTTACACCATGATGTCAGGCCAGTATCAGGTTACGGGCTAAATTTTATCCACGATATAAAGAGTGTACCATAAAAACAAACAATTAATTTGACTGCACACGTCTAAAAAAATTCTTTACCGAAAGATACGAATTATGGATATGGCACAATAAAAGACCATTATTTTTAAAGAATAAACTTGAAAAGTTCTTTTATAAAACGAAAGCTCTTAATAAGAGTGATATGGGATAGTGTGCCATTATTAAAACCATATACAGGGCGTGTACAACAATGGACCATCATGTTTTTGCCCCAAAATCTCTGACACTTACCAGTATGAGATACCATTATTTTTATAGAATGAACTTGAAAAATTTTTTTATAAAGAGTAAGCCTTTACTAACACGAGTGATATGGGATAATATGCCATTATTGAAATCATATATATATATATATATATATATATATATATGGCGTTTACAATAATGGACCATCTTGTTGTTACTGCAAAATCTCTAAATGGATTTAAATATATTGTTGATTTAAAAAAAACAATTTGGTAGCACAGACTTTATGATAACATGAAACATCCATTTTATTTTAGTCTATATTGTTGTGTATGACAAAGCATTGGGCATAAACTAATAATATACTGCGTCATCTTGTTTTATTTTTGACACAATTTATGAAGCAACACGTCAACATTGTAATTGTTTTCGTTAATTGTTATCAATAATATCGTAACAATATTTGTTTAAATTTAGAACAATCAAGAGGCCACGAATTAAATAAAATTCAATTATAATTCTGATAAAATGATTTTTGAAACTCATAAATAGCATGATCTTTTCAAATGAACCTTTTTAAAAATTTTTATCGGGCCAGTGTTCGCTGAATTCGCCAGAAAAGTCGGTCATAACACTGACCATGAAATTTGATATATGACAACATTTAGTCATTTCCTAATAGACCAAAAGAGCGACCCAAAATTTTGACCTGTCGACTAACCGCCTGCCTAATTATGGTATTCATTCTATCGAGCGAGTCGAATACGAGGCTGGTTTGAAAAGTCCGTGGAAAGTCCGAGAGATGGCACCACCGGCGCGTATCGAGGTCATGTTTAGTTAGTAGCATCTCTTGAATGAACGCACACCAAGTTTCAGCCATATTGGTCTATTTCTTTGTGTTTGGCATTCGTGTGAATCAAGGAAGTCGAGTGATTTTCAAGAAATGGACGAAATAGAATTTCGTGTGGTGATTAAACATTACTTTATGAAAGGCAAAACGCCTCAGAGACTAAAGAGAAGCTTGATAAACATTATGGTGACTGCACCTTCGATTAGAACAGTTTATAAGCGGTTTCAAAATTTCCGGACTGGCCATATGGGCACAAGTGACGCTGAACGTTCTGGACGGCCTGTGGAGGTTACGACTCCAGAAATCGTTGATCAAATCCATGATATGGTGATGGATGACAGAAGAGTTAAGGTGCGTGAGATTGCTAGTGCTGTGGGCATCTCGACTGAACGGGTACATAATATTTTGCATAAACATTTGGACATGAGAAAGCTATCCGCAAGATGGGTGCCGCGATTGCTCACGCTTGACCAAAAACGGAATCGTGTGAAGTGTTGCAAGGATGGTTTGCAGCTGTTCCAGAAGAATCCGGAGGACTTTAAGCGTCGTTTCGTCACTGTGGATGAAATATGGATACATTACTATACTCCTGAGACCAAACAACAATCTAAACAATGGGTTACCAAGGGGGAATCTGCACCAAAAAAAGCGAAGACCGTTCCTTCGGCCGGAAAGGTTATGGCGACTGTCTTTTGGGATTCGCAAGGGATAATCCTCATCGACTATCTGGAAAAGGGTAAAACTATTACAGGTGAATATTATTCATCGTTATTGGACCGTTTGAAAACCGAGCTGCATGAAAAACGCCCGCGATTGGCCCACAAGAAAGTCCTTTTCCATCACGACAACGCACCAGCACACACCTCAGCAGTTGTGGTCGCAAAATTAATGGAAATAGGATTCCAACAACACACAACTTCACATCCCCCCTATTCTCCAGACTTGGCTCCCTCGGACTACTATTTGTTCCCCAATTTGAAGAAATGGCTGGCGGGACAAAGATTTTATTCAAACGAGGAGGTGATTGCAGACACTAATGGATATTTTGCAGACTTGGACAAATCCTATTATTCGGAAGGGATCAACAAACTAGAACATCGTTGGACGAAGTGTATAAGCCTAAAAGGAGACTATGTCGAAAAATAAAAAAGGTTTACCCCAAACACATAAGTAGTTTTTATTTTTGCACGGACTTTTCAAACCAGCCTCGTAAAAGCCTTTAACATTGATTTTATGGCCCCCATGCTCTGGAAGGTCCAGATAAGGCCCAAAATGCTACATCCAAAAATGGACTCTCGTTTAACCACTTGACTCAAGTGCCATAACATTTGTTGACACTAAAAAAGTCGAGCGCCCCAAAAGGGCAGACGCCGCCGAGACCGGTCCCAGCTTTAGGACCTAAAAAGCATCGATCCAAAAATAGACCATTTAACAATATAAAACATCGATCCAAAAATGGACTGTCATTTAACCATATAAAATTAATAAATTTAGTTTGTTTTTGATAAAATAAGAGGAAACCTGAAAAAAGCAGACGCCGCACAGAAGAAAAATGTCCCGAAACTCTGGCCAAAATATAAAGGTATTATTCGGTTTCGACAAAACTCCGGAGTTTTTGGGACCGTTGATCACCAATATGAAGTCAAATTTTCAAAAAAACAAAATGGCGGCTCTACAATGGCGGACGCTTTTTGGAAAAAAGTTAGTTAGTTATTTTTATGAAACTTTGTATACATGAGTTTTTGGGATCGCTGATTACGAATATGAAGTTAAAATTTCAGAAACCAAAATGGCGGCTCTAAAATGGCTGAGTATTTTTGGGAAAATGTGACTTATTTGTGATTAAACTTTGTATACATGGGTTTTTGGGATCGCTGATTATAAATATAAAGTTCAAATTTCAAAAAACAAAATGGCGCTGTATTTTTGGAGAAACATGAGTTATTTTTATGAAAATCTGTATACTTGGGTTTTTGGGGCCGCTGATTGCGAATATGAAGTATAAATTTCAAAAAACAAAATGGCAAACTATTTTTGAAAAAACGTGAGTTATTTTTATGAAACTTTTAATGAATTTTTAAAATTTGCTACGTTGTGCAACAATTTCCAGAATTTTAAAATTATTTTTCCAATTTAGTAAGATTTTGTTGAAATTTTCAGGTATTTTTTAATTTTAGCAACAATTTCCCGAAGTTGTAAACAATTTGCTACATGTTGCAACATTTTCCCGAATTGTTTCACTTACCTTATCATTTGCAACATTTACCTGAATTTGTTAATTATTTTCACATTTGCAACAATTTCCCGAATTTTCAAACAATTGGTTGAATTTTGTGACATCACCCACGCACACCTTCGCCCAAAAACTAACACAAATACCAAACTTGCGACATCTAGCACTAAATTTTTCGATATTCTGGCAAAAAATGTCTAATAAACAACCTTCAACTCATTTCACGTTAGAGTTCAATGGAGTTTTTAACTTACTGCTCGTTCTTTAAAGATTTTTGGGAATATCTTCTTAAAAAAACTCGATAATTGAAAAGTTAATTACTCACTTAAGATTAAGTAAATATAAAATTCCAGAAACGCAATAAAATTGTACACTGACCTTCAGGGACAATATTCATTTTACACAAGTAAAATTCGTTTCACTTTTGCACTTGCTATAATATTGGGTCTGGGAAAAAGTTCGTGGCGTTTTTTTCCCGATAGATGGCGTCAATTGCAAATAACTCAAGAAACACAGATCGCAGCGACACTACCTCGTTGGAAAGGTGACACTTCGAGCGTTACTTTGAGTGTATAAACATCGAAATTGGTGCAGTGGTTGGAAAGTTGTTTGGGTTTGAAAATGGGAGAAAAGTAATGAAAAATTGCGCTATATTTTGTAATATTATTACGACAAAGGGAAGAACGCTGCGCAAGCTTGTGAAAAAATTTGTGCTGTGTACGGTGAAGGTACTTTATCAAAATCTGCTGCGCGGAAATGGTTCGCTCGCTTTCGTTCTGGTAATTTTGACGTGAAAGATGAGTCACGCTCTGGTCGTCCAATCACTGAAAAAGATGATGAAATTTTTGAAAAAGTCCAGCAAGATAAGCATATCAGTAGTGTTGATATTGGTATGGAGCTAGGCATTGACCACAAAACGGTTTTGAACCATTTACACAAAGCTGACTACAAAAATAAGCTCGATGTATGGGTTCCTCATGAGTTGAGCGCCAAAAAACATGATAGACCGAATTAACATCTGCGATGCGCTGCTGAAACGCAATGAAATCGAGCCATTTCTGAAACGTGTCATAACCGGTGATGAAAAATGGATCACGTACGACAATCGGAAGCGTAAAAGATCGTGGACAAGGGATGGTGAGCTGTTACAAGCGTTCGCGAAGCCAAGATTAACGCCGAAATAGGTGATGCTGTGTGTGTGGTGGGACTGCTTCCAGCTGGTCAGACGATTGATTCTCAACTCTACTGTGGACAACTAGAGAGATTACGCCAGGCAATTGAAAGAAAAGGGCTCGAACTGATTAATAGGAAAGGTGTTGTCTTCCATCATGACAACGCCCGACCACACACTTCTTTGATGACCCGTCAAAAATTGCAAGAGCTCGGTTGGGAAGTTTTGATACATCCACCGTATAGTCCAGACATAGCACCCTCTGACTATCACTTGTTCCGATCTCTGCATAACTCTCTCAATGGAATTAAGCTACTTTCAAAAGAAGCCTGTGAAAACCACTTGATTCAGTTTTTCAACTAGAAACCACAGAAGTTCTTCACCGATGGCCTCATGGCAAATGGCGAAACATTGTCGATAATAATGGAGAATATTTGGTTTAAATAAATTCATTTTCACACTATAAGAAAACCAGTTGAATTTTACTTAAAAAACGCCACGAACTTTTTCCCAGACCTGATAGTTTAAACTTGATGACGTCTGACGTGCTTTACGAGAGATGCTGCGTGGCACTCACCGCTTCGAAATGAAATGAAAGTTATGGGACAGGTGCAAGAGGAAGATGCACCTGAGTGATCGTAAATAATAGTAGACGAATTGGCAGAAGAAATCAAACAGGTAAAAATTCCTAAATAGAACCTTTTGTTTCTTACATTATGGCCCTCTTTTCGGGTTTTTGAACTACTGTGCGCTGTCAATACCGGAGAAAGAAGCTGGACCGGAGGCAGTAACATCAACGTTAAAGGCCGACTTCGACTCACCTGACAGAATAAACAACTAGGCAGACGGTTAGTCGACAGGTCAAAATTTCGAGTCGCCCTCTTGGTCTATAACATTGTTTTTGTGGTTTCCAAAATTAAATGTATGATTTTGTTAGTCTATTAATTCATTCTGAGTAATTTTATTTCATTTTAAAAATAATTTTGATAGTCTCCGACTCCAACAACTATTAAAACGACATGTCATAATTTAATATATTCGAATCGACCCACTTTAAGCCTCTTGTCCATCACTTTAAATCCATCTACATTTAATTATGAACAATTATGCTTTAAATTTGTTCATTATTTCAACTAAAAGCCAGGAAGAATTCTCCTAATATTTCTGAAAGTGAACAATTTTTATCAATCTCCAATTCTTTCACTCCCTTTCCCTGAAGCGATATCTCTTTAAACAACTATAGGTCCCTTTCCTATTTTGCGTTATGTGTATACCAAATTACAATTCGATATCTTATGATCGATCTAAGGGTTATCCTGCCAATAGACAGAGATCGGTGGAAATCAAAAACTTTGTTTTTGTGGTTTAGAGACCCTAAAACGTAAATAAATGCGAAAATCTTGCAGGGAAATTTTTTTACGAAATAATACTCCCCTTTAGCAAGGAAAAACAGTTATCATCTGGCCTCGATTATTTCCAATTCTTTATCAAACCCATGATTGATCCCAGTTTTTTAGAATAACTCGGTAAATAATAAAAAGAGAATAATTCATTTTTAGCCTGGGAGAAATTGGAAAATTTAAAAGATAAGTAAAATATTTAGTCATTTATTTGTGCAAATTTTTTGTACAAATGTTATTAGGTCCACTGTGTATATTTTCTAGATTGTTAATGGTCATACTTTAATGTCAATGAAAAACTACTTACCAGTAAAAAATATTTATTCTCTTTGTCTATATATGCGTCCATTTCTGGGGGTTCCTGCATGTTTTTTTTGTCATTTAGCGAGGACTAAATTTATCCGTGACATCAAATATATGTCGAAAATTACGAAAGCTAATGCGTATCGAATTTTTGACAATACACACTTAACATGAATCATACGTTAGAAAATTCTCCTAGTTTCTGATTTAGTGGGGCGTGACGTAAAACGGCCGCAATGATGTGAATACTCAAACATGATCATAACAGCTGATATGAGACAATATTGAGCTCTTACGATTATCTCTAAAGATATTCAGAAACATAACGAATTGTCAAAGGAATATCCCTCTGTAATAAAAGAAGGATTAGTTATGGAAATCGGAATGTTCGGAAATACTCGTAATAAGTTGCTAATTTACCAAACGATTATCAGGGCCAAAGTCCAGACAGTTCAAAATAAAACTCTATGTGTCATAGCACGAGCCCCCTGGTTTGTCCGCAACAACCAGTTGCACAGGGAGTTTTAAATGTCCACAATAAAAGAATTCCCCGAAATGCCCAGCTTCACTTTCTTGAGAAAGCGACATCTTACCCTAAACCTGAGACACAACGCAAACGTCGGTAATCGCTACCTACCACCGTCAGACATACTACAAATAGATTAAAAATAGACAATGCTAAAACTCGACTACCAAAATAGGCTTTATTACGTACTTAATATATAGGGATAAGGTCGTAGTGCAGTTGAGCTACTCCTCTCCAAAAAATAAGCTAAACATGTAAACATCACACACCACTAACACTATTGTAACACATCACTCCCACCCAAAATAGCCGAGAGCTTTTAGTTTTTAATTAAACTTAGTTAAGGTAGCATAGATCTACACAGTAGAAACTAACCCACACACACACCCCCTATATAAAGAGTAATTGTCACATTTGTAAGAGCAGTAAAGGGTCGCGGACCCAGCTCAGTGGGTATGTCAGCTATTCCGGCTGGAGAACCACCAAATAACTGTAGCATTCTGGGGCACCTTTAAGATGACGCAGACTGCTTCATTATCCATAAGGTTTCCGCACACGTGACGGTCCGGGAGTGCTTTAGGAACTTTCCTGCAGCACGTGTGGCGGATTTTTCCCTGTAAAAAAAAAGCTCGCAAATTTCAATACTAGTTATGTATCTGATCAAACTTAAGAATATTCAAAGTGTTCGGATTGTCATGGAGAATTTGGCATAAGTGACAAGATAGATGCGATCTTTTTTTACTTCTCCTGCTAAGGAGAGTATTCTATTCATTACCCTCCGAGATTTTTGAATTTCTTTACGTTTCAGGACCCCTTCCCCCGAAAAACATAATTTCCAATTTTTGACGGTCTGTTGATATCTTAATCCCGAATAAAATGACATATCGATTTGACATTGGCCATATGATACTGGAAGTAGGAAAGGAACCTATAGTTTTTGGGCCATAGCGCTTCAATGGAAGGTAGCGAAATGGTGGTAATTAAAAATTGTGTAGTTTTAACAGTGTTATGATCACTTTTTTTAGTTTTTGGTTGAAATTATTTTGCCAAATGTTAACAATAATTACTTATCGCTAATCCGATAAGGGGTAAAAGGGTGTAGAGGATTAGAGGTTTACTCCGACTTGTCACACAACAGAAATAATATGTAAAGGAATGTTATTATACGGTGACCTTAAAAAAGTACATTGATTCACAGCTTGTACGAGGGTCATTCACTAAGTAAAGAGACAACTAGCTCTAGCTCAAGAACGGTTTATTGGATTGCTACAAAATTTGGCCTACTTTTCGACCTAATCCTGCTCCCAACTTTGATACACTTATCCCAAGTTTCTGCTAGTTTCTGAATTGCTGTGGCAAAGAATTCTTTTGGTTACGTCGAAACCACTCTTGCACTTTTTCCTATACTTCTTTATTGTCGGTGTGAACCTCTTTGAACAGGTAAAAATCACACGGAGCCAGGTCTGCGCTATATGCGGGATGAGGCAAGCTCTCCCAACCCAGTCCCTGAAGCTTTTCTTGGGTAAGCTGGGCCGTATGAGGGCGGGCAACGGGCACTGTAAATAGTTCTGAATAATATTGTGAACAGTTCCAACGCTTACTCCAACCTCCTGAGCTATCATTTTAACAGTAATTCTCCTGTACTCACGAATAAGTCCATCAAGTAATAACATCCTAGAATGTATTTCACTTGGCTTAACACCTTCTGCTACTAAAAATCTGATGAAAGAACGCTGCTCTTCTAAAATGCAGTCTTGGACTCGCTATGGTACACTGTATATTTTGAGGTTATGTTTACATTACATGATCGAACAGCTGATTAAAACTTGCACTCCTAGATGTATGGCGCAGTTTTGTTGAATGGGTTTAAACTGAGACCAAGTATCTCTGTACTTACTGAAAGACCCTCGTATCTGTAAGTGAAGTACTAACTACTAATTTTTCTCTATATAATACTTAATAGACAGAAAAATATTCTATGGGTACTAGATTTCCTAACATACAGGGCAAACATCAAAGTTTGAGGTTAAAATTTGCTGTAATTTCATTAAATTTCTGCATAAAAAATTTATTTCTTCGAACAATCGACTGTTAAACGTCATTTCATTTGTTATAAACATGTCCAACTCCATATTTGAGCAACGCGAGGTACTTAATTCGGAACGCCTTGTAAACAAAAAGTAAGTCAACGACCAGCTGAGATCGGGCGTATTTTACATTTCGTGATTCCGTCAGTCATAATAATAGTTCTAAACTGCGTGGTAAACAATTTAAAACCATGTGGATTAGATTTGAATTATTATTGTTAGGTTAAACTTTCAGGTACGAACAAAATCGTGATCGGGTGCGTTCCCAAATTTCACTGTTTGGACTCTCTTAAGGTGAGTATGACGTTGACATGCCACGCCGGTATAATTTTTTTTTTTAAATTCCTTTAAAGTTAGGCATACCATAGTCAAAGATGCGAATTGTATATTACCGATTCTTTGCGCTTCTTCTCTGTGAAACCATCCCTAGATGGTTTCACAGATTAGACAACAGTAAATAACTGCAATTTTAATAGTTGATATTATTTTTTTGTATAGAGTGGTCGTTTTTAGACGCCCGGCACCGATTTATGGAAAATGATTGGACATTTATTTTTTTCTAAATGTAGAATGGTATAGTGCATGTCAAGGAGTATACTGACGTATTTGACATTTGGCAGTGAAAACGATACTGGGCGCCGTGGCACCAAACAACTTTTTTTTTATCGACGTATCTTTTGTAATACGGCATCGAAAAACACTTTTTCTTTAAACTGTTTTTTTCTCATTTGTTTTGCAAAAAAGTTATGAAAATATTATTTGGTCATTGCGGTTGCCATGCGTATGCCACGTTTGGCGGTTTTCAAACTATTTATCTAGTAGGCGGCTGTCATACTTTAATCTGACAGCTCTTGTTTGCATACCTATTCAATTCAATAGTGTAAAACTAAGTAAACAGTGTATTAATAGCTTCTGGTTGAAGTGGTTTCCCACGCTGAAAAAGTAGATATGATTCTTATTTATGGAGAAACAAGAAGAAATTCTCGGGAAGCCGTTAGACTATATCGAGAACGTTATCCCGACGGTATATCTCGGATTGCACTATGTTTTGTTGATTAGAACGAAATTTGAGGAGCATTACGGATGCATTTTCTAGGTAGAAAGGCTAAATGAAAAACTGTTTTTAGAGATGAAAAAGTAGCAGACATTATGCACTATTTTCAAAACCATACATTTAATTCAATCAGGCAAGCAAGCAGGCAATTGAACGTATCTTATGGGACTATTAAGAAAACTCTTAAAATTAACAAATATCATGACTATAAAATGCATAATCTTCAGTTATTAATACAATTTGATCCGGAATGATGACTTAGTTTTGTAGCAGAAATGATGATTAAATATGACAAAGAACGTTATTTTCTGAACCATATATTATGGATAAATGAAAGTCATTTTGTCAGCAACGGTAAACCAAACAAAGAAAATTATCATTACTGGGCTAACGAGAATCCATACAACGTTAATCAAATTCAGAATCAAGGCCTTTATGGCGTTAATGTATCGTGAGGGATAATTGGGAGACATTTGGACGAACCATACTAACTGGAAATAGATACCTTAATTTCTTGGTTAATACTTTACCAGTCTTATTAAAAAATGTTCCCCTTATTTCAAGAAGGCATATATGGTATCAACACGACGGAGCACCACCTCATACAAGCGCTGCTGTTAGACAGTATTTGAACGAACGGTCTCAACGAAGAAGGATAGGGATTCTCAATCCAGTTATTCAATGGGCACCTAAGTCACCAGACTTCACGCCGTTAGATTTATTCTTGTAGGGGAGTATATCTGGAGAAATTATTTACTAAGCTACTCATCAAGCGCTAATGAAAAACATGGAAAATGTATAAGTTTTTTGGTGGTATTAATAAAAATAATGTATTCTTGTTTTTTTATTGTTTTTTATTCCAATATGTTTTATTAAATTTGATTATAATTACTCTGAGATTAAAGTATGACATCCGTCTACTACATAAAATGTTTAAAAACCGCCAAACATGGCATACGATCTAGAGCAACCACGATGACCAAAAAACAATATTTTAGATGGTTTTTATTGCAAAACAAATTAGAAAAAACCGGTCAAGTGCAAGTTGAACTTGCGCAATTAGTGTTCCGTACGTTGATTGCTTTTAAAATAAAAAAAATTGTTACAGAAGTATAAAATGATCAGTGACTTCACAAAACACACCCCAAATGAGTTTTCAACAAAGTTTGTTTCCAATCTTTACTGAAATCTGATGACCTTGAAATTTTTGTTTTTTTAAATACCAGAAAAATTATTAAAGGTAATGCACTCGTGATAATTTTCGTTCAATCTACACCCCGTGGAGAATCTTCCGGAACTTTTTCAAAATTTTTTGATAAGTACCTTTCGAGATAAGGCGAGGGACAGCGATTTTTCGCGATTTTTTAAAAATAATACAAAGAAAAGTGCGCGCAAGTATTACATTATATATACATTTTTTACTCGTGTTTTCACAAGCTTTCATTTGACACCACACTCGATGGCCTAGTAAAAATTTTTTTTCTCACTTCCGATTTCGCCCCCCAAAACTAACCCCTTAAGTCAAAATTTAACTCTCAAAACTATATGGCTCTGATGAGGCCACCAATTCCTATATTATTACCAAATTTCAACTTTCTATGTCAAATAGTTTCGGAGAAAATCGGGTGTGACAGACAGACAGACATCGAAGTGATCTTATAAGTGTTCCGTACAGAACACTAAAAAAACAGTTTAAGGAAAAAATGTTGAAAAAAATTAAGTCTTTTCAAATGCCGTTTTACAAAAGGTATGTCGATAGAAAAAAAAGTTGTTTGACGTCGCGGCGTCCAGCGTCGTTTCCACTACCAAATGTCGAATACGTTAATATACTCCTTAACATGCACTATACTATTTCACATTTAAAAAATAAATAAATATCCAATAATTTTCCATAAATCGGGGCTGGGAGTCTAAAAATGATCGATCATCCTGTAAAGTAAATCCCAAGATATAAGATCTTGGATTTACTTTACTCTACAATGAGGCAATAAACGACCCTATTATGGTTTTGTGCATAGTTGCCAGGTATTACGATAAACGTATTTTTATTTTACCTGCTTTGTATACCGCCCTGACTTGCACCTGCAATCATATTGGATCTATTTTACCTATATATTTACTACCTGGCAACCCGGTATAGAGCCCTTTAAGTATTTGATAATATAGGCCTAATAACCACAGGTCCCTATTAAGATTCGAAAGATACTTTTTATTATTTTTAGTTTTACTTACAACTTAAAACCTAACAGTTCTATTTTAATTATGTGGCGTCCGTGGGAAAATTGCAATAGTGACTATCGCAAGAGAAAATATTTATCACTTAACTCTAAACAAATAGTGAAAAATGTTTAGGACAGTGTGGTAAAAAGAAATTTGAATAAACAAAGTGCTTTGTAAGAAACCAGTGAACTAACAAAAACCCCAATTTCTACGATTAAGGGTATTGTAGGAAAACCAACACTCAGGAACAGGAAAAAAAAAAAAAACAGAAAGATTTTCAAATGCATCATGTAGACGATTGTGTCATCAGGAGAAAAATATATTCTATGTGTGAAGAGCAGTTGGTGCCAAAACTAGTCAAAATAAAATTAAGCTGGTGCAGGACGGAACCAATATACATTGTGGCCGATCAACGCTTCACAGAATTCTCTTAAGAATGGGATTCCAGTTCCGAAAAATCAACAAAAGCAAGTAGTGATGGAGTTACAAAGATTACGAATCTTGCGACATACTTATTTGGAAGAAATTAAAAAGTATCGAACAGAGAATTGGCCAATAATTTAACTTGACGAAGCATGGTTCGATACCTATGACACCGTGCAAAAAAGGTGGGTTGACAGCAGTACAAAATGTCAGACTAACGCACCTTTAAATAAAGGTAAACGAATAATCATTTTGCATGCTGGAACTGAAAAGGGCTGGGTTTCAAATTGTCTACTATTATCTGCAAAAAACATAAAAGATTCTAGTTTGGACTATCACGAAGACACGACCGCAGAACTTTTTGAAAATTGGTTTCAAAATTCCCTTTTGCCAATGTTCCCAAACAAAATGTTATAGTTATGGACAATGCAAGTTACCATAGTCGCCTACTAAATAAGGTTCCTAATGCAGCCAACACCAAATCGGAAATACAGGAATATATGTTAGAAAATGATATTTATTTTGACTTTAGTTATAAAAAAGTGATCATTTGGATGTTTTTGAAAGACTATAAATTGAAAAAATGTTGGTGATAGTATGGCTGAAAAAAATGGGACACACTGTTTTGTGGTTTCCTCCGTATTATTATGTGTTTAATCCAATTGAACATATTTGGCATCAAGTTAAATCAAAAATAAGGGCACAAAATATTTCTCCTACTTTAAGCGTGTCAGTGGTTGAATTAGCAAAAAAAAGTTATAAATGATATACCTTGTGAAAGCTGGAAGAATTCCATTCAACACGTTGTTAAAGTTGAAGATTCATATATTTATGTAAATAATATAAAACCACTGATAATTATCTCAGCTGATGACATCGATAGTGAAACCGAATTAGGCTTAAGTTAAAATATATTTTTATTTATACAATATGTCCCTTCTTGTAAACCCCATTCATTCAAACTGTATATTTGTACTTCTTATCCATTTGTTTTTACATGCATCTATAAATAAACATCTCCAAAAACACTCATAATTTTATTTATTTGCATTAATGAATAAAATTCTTAAGTTCATCTCTACAACCTATCATAAAAACAAAAGGTCAGAATTTTTATATTGCCCACTTAAAACGGCAAAAATCAGGAGCTTATATTTTGGGACAGGCTATACGTGGGGTAGAATCCTAATAATAGCGCTGCCTAGCGGTAACCGTCAGCAAAGCAACTCGCTAAACAAAATCGGTGCTTTAAAGTCCGATAGAGGCAGGTATGCCTTACTAAATTTAATTCTTTATGCCAGATGATCAGATGGAAAATAAAAAGCTGTAATAGATACAGGTACGAAACACCACGGTAGCGCCAATTATGATAAATACGACCATTAATGCGTTTTATTATTTTAATTTGTAACACAGCTGCTGGCATTACATTCATTTTGTTGTTCAACAAGTGATATTTCGGACTGGGAGCGGTGTTTAGCACGTAGGTCGACTTCAATCCGACGACGACGCCACGTTCACCGACTTAATAATACATACATAAACCTGCGTAAATGACTCAATGTTTAAACAAAGAAAACGAAAAAATAAAGTTTTTTAATCTCGTAAATATTACGATTATTTTTCGTAGGCACAATAAGATTAAAATTATTATGTACACACATTAAGTACACACCTTAAAATTTTATTTGGATTATCATTATTACACCGTTTTTTAACGAAAAAAAGATTTGACCTTATTTTCTTAATAGAAAGCGAAGTATTTATTATCTACTGTAATAAAAAAAAAGAAAACTTTATTTGTGGTTTCAAATGCATACGTGGTTATTTACTTTATGTTTCTGTATACTTACCATTTCCTTCCAAACAGTTTTGATAGCACGAAACAAGTTTACTCAAACCCTTCGCATAAAATCCGCCGTCTGGTATTTCAGCCAATTCTGCAGTGCGTGATCAGGGCCATAAGCTGGATAATCAATAATCTCTCATAACTATAAGCTGGATGATCAAAAACCTCGGATGGGAAAATTTTGATAATCCAGCTTATAGTCTTAATCTCGGGTTCAGTGACTACAATCTGTTTCTACACCTCCAGAACTAGTTTGCATCGTTATGATTCGAAGAACCTGAAATCCTAGGTGGCAGATTTTATGCGGAGGGTTTGAAGAAACTTGTACTACGATATCAAAAGCGTTTGGAATAGAATAATGACTACATAGAAAAATAAAGAACCACGTATCTATTTGAAACCACAAATAAAGTTTTCTTTTTTTTCATTATCAATATATATATATATATATATATATATATATATATATATATATATATATATATATATATATTATATATTATATATATATTATATATTATATATATATATATATATTATATATATATATATATATATATATATATATATATATATATATATATATATATATATATATATACAGTAGAACCGAGTCGCGATTATCCGAGCTCCGGATTAACCGAGCCAATCTAAGAACCTGATTATCCGAGGTACGCGCGTCTGTGCTGCGTATTAACCGAGCTTCTAAAATATGTAGGTACATATTTTCATTTAAAATCCCCGAGGCCTTCGGGGAATCCCCCTGGCCGTGTGAGGGGTTCCCCTATTTATGTTTTTGGACTCTTCCAGCATGTAAATTTGCGTTTACTACGGAGAAGTACGAGTATACTCACATAATTTATTTGGTTGGAGTTCTGGTAGTTAAGTGTAATTAATACGAAGTGCTTTGTTTGAATTTTTGTTTATCGTATTATAATGAAGCAAAACAAGCGTCGTCGTTCTATTGAAGAAAAATTAAAAGCCATCAGAATAATTGAAGCAAGAGAGACAATTAAAGTTGTTGCACGAGATTATGAAGTAGGTGAAGTAACAGTTGGAGATTGAAATAGAAACCGCACAAAAATAGAAGAATGGTGTATAAATTAAGCCTCCTCGTCCTCAGGAAGAAAATCAATGAAAACCGGTGACTATGAAAAGGTTAACGAAGCTTTATTCATGTGGTTTAATCAATAGAGATCAAAAGGTGTGCCTCTGCCAGGTCTAATTTTACAACAGAAAGCAATAATGATTAGTAGGCAATTCCCAGAGATAGATCAGTTTTACCGCCAGTTCTGGATGGCTTGACCACTGGAAAAAACGGTACGGTGTACGACAACTGACTGTACGTGGTGAAAAACTTTCTGCTGATGTGTCATCAATTGAGAAGTTTAAGCAGAACTTTAAAAAGCAAATCGAAGATTGTGGATAGACATGTGATCAAATTTACAACTGTGACGAAACTGGTCTGAATTATAAAATGCTTCCATCAAAAACATTGGCATCTCGACAGGAAAAATCAGCTCCTGGGCACAAACGAAGTAAGGAAAGATTAACTATAATGGTATGTTCCAATGCATCTGGCAAGCACAAAATCCCACTGATGGTGATTGGCAAGTCTGCACATCCAAGAGCTTTAAAAGACATCTCACTTAAAGCCCTACGGTCCCGACCGACTCTCATATAATTAGCATTGTGTTAACTCCCTCTTGGACGGACATTCTCTTGCTCAGACGCAGACACAAAAAATGTCCCCTTAACCGGACAAAAAACAATAAAAAAATACACGCCTTGTCTCATTATTTTTTTCCGTGGCGAGTATCGCTGTTGCGTTTCCCAATTGCGCCGCGCGCCAACGTCGCTGTCTGCCGGTACACGCGGGGATTTAATATAAGTCTGACGCCTATGCGAAAAAGAGACACAGTGAGCAACACATTCCTTGTGGAAATGGCTCCAAATAGAAAAATTCTCACGCTTAAACAAAAAATTGAGATTGTTGAAGTTCGCAATAAGCAAAAGTTAAGTGTAAGGGACTTATCCCAGCGTTTTAATATCGGAAAAAACACACAAGCTGATGATATAATTAAACATACAGAAATCCTTCTAAACAAGTGGATGTCGACCAGCAATTTGAATGAAAAAAGAAGCTTTTTGACTGGTGATGGTACCAAAATTGACAATTTGTGTTATAACTGGTTTATAGCAGCTTGCCATAAGGGGATTCCTTGAACAGGTATTTTTTTTTGTTTTTTTTATGGGTCTAGCACACGTGCTACAGGGAAATCCCTAAAGCGCTACAGGAGCGACACGTGTGCGGAGAAATCGATTCACGTTGTTCTTGAATCGCTGTAGATTGTACTCGATGGGAAACACAGTCCTGGGCAAACTATTCCAAAGGTATGATGTTCTCCATATAAAAGACTGCCTGAAAAGCGTTGTACGAGGAGTAACAAGCTGAACCTCATACGAATGTGAAGTATTAGCGCGACGTGTACTCCTAACATGCACCGCTCTGGGAGGAATTAAGCGGGCCACATCCTTCGAACACTTTCCATGAAAGTACTTGTAGAATAGGCTCAAGTCGCCAACCGTTCTTCGATGTTCCAGCGAATCAAGGCCGTCGGTCAGTTCCGAACAGCTCTTCTCTGGATAGAATCCAACAAATGCAGTGTATGTTTGGGAGCGGAGCTCCAAACATGGGAGCAGTATTCCATAGTTGGTCGAATTTGAGCTTTGTAAAGAATTAACAGTTGTTGTGGAGTGTAAAGCTTTCTTGTTCGAAACAATATTCCCAACTTTTGAGAAGCTCTCCTTGCTATGCCTGCAACATGTTCATGCCAGGACATATTTGCTCCCAAATTAACGCCTAACAGATTGAGTGACGATGTTAGAGGGATGGAGTGCCCCGACATAACTATGTCGGGTTCTGCAACGTTAACTTTTTTAGAAAAAAACTGCCGCCTGGGTTTTTGTAGCGTTAAATTCCACTTGGTTACTGTCACCCCAAGATAGAATTTCTTCCAGGTCTTTGTTAAGTTGAATGACTTCCTGCTGTCTGCGGATATTCGTCTGAGTAGTCGATGTCCGAGCATTTAAAGTGAATGAAGCGATAAGTGTACTGTCATCTGCAAAGCTGTAGATTGGATTCTCGGTCTTTTCCAGCAGATCGTTAATATAAATAAGGAAGAGAGTAGGAGATAGTATGGAACCTTGGGGCACACCGGCGTTGATAGTGAAGGTGTAAGAAAGAAATCCGTCGACTGCCACTCGTAAAGAACGCTCTCTGAGGAAACATGAGAGCCACAAACAGAACTTTTCAGACATACCATAAGAACGTAACTTAGCCAACAGCCCATCGTGCCAAACACGGTCAAATGCCTTGGATATGTCAAGAGCAACCGCTCGAGATTCTCCAAAGTGTTCAATTGCGTTGTTCCAAACATGTGTTACATGTTACATGTCAGAAGATCTCCTGTTGATCTATTTTTACGAAAGCCATATTGGTGATCACTAATAATGTTGAATCCTTCAAGATATTTTAGAAGATGCTGATTGATAGCCTTTTCCATGACTTTCGATATTATTGAGAGTAGTGCGATTGGTCGGTAGTTATTTGGCAAGGTCTTCTTGCCTTTTTTAGGTATCGGCTGAACTGTGGCACATTTCCAGCAGGAAGGAAATATTCCCTTTCTGTAGGATAGGTTGAAAAGTCTACAGAAAACTGGTGTTAGTTCCCTTGCACAGTTCTTGAGAACTATGGCAGGTATTCCGTCAGCGCCAGAAGCCTTTTTGGTGTCTAGCTAGGTATGCACACGAATCATTTTTTAGATAAGGTTTTCTGGAATTAGTGCGATGATTTTCCATTCATACCAATTCACAGGATGGAAAAAAGGGGGTGAAAGTATCAGTAGGCTTGTCGTGACAAAAATGCAAAAAAAAACTCATTGTCAATATTTTTTTCAGGTCCGCTAATACGCTTCAAAGCAAAAGAAATAGCCCGAGTCTCGATCTGACATTAAGATCCCTACTTGTTCATGTTACCGGAAAAATAATGACTAACTCTTTACTCATTCGTATAAACAATCAACACTGTATTCTATCATTCTAGGAAGCACCAATGTAAATTCAAAAATTCATTCGAAGGTTTTCGCTATGTTTATGATTTCCTGCTTATAGGACAAACTTAAAGACAGCCTTGTTGTTTGAAAAATAAATTTAATACTCAACCACTGTTTTTATCCACTTTTAATTTAATTTGCTTTTTATAAAAGGATACAGTGTTGAACAAAAGTATAGTAAAAGGTATTGACCAAATTTAAATGTCTAATTTAAAACGAGAACCAAACGAAAAGAAAATTAGATTTAGATATGCATCTATATATATATATATATATATATATATATATATATATATATATATATATATATATATATATATATATATATATATATATATATATATATATATATATACAGTGGCGAACAAAAGTATGGATACATTTTCTTAATCAAAAATATAAAATACTATCCTTTAGGAATAAAAAAACTAGTCTTGTTTTGTTGGCAATTTCTTTATAGAATTTTATAATTGACTATAAAAACTTTTCTTTATCTTTTCTGGTAGATAAGGTTTTTAAGAAACTCGTTTTGTCCTTATCGAAAGCATTGAAATAATTTTAACATTCTGCTGAGTACGTTATTGTTGTTAAGAAATAATTTAGTAGCATTGCTTAAGGGTGCGGTTTTTGCCAAAAAGCCAATATTTTATACCAATATGTATAAAATACAAACTAACAAAAAAACAGAATCTTACCTAAAAATAAAAATTAATAAAAAAAATATAAGCCATCTTGAGTGTTAAAATAACAATCAATTGATATCAGTTCACACAAAAAGAAACTCCAAGGTTAAATTATTATTTTTGTAAATATTTTTAGACAATTTTAAAGTTTAACGTATAATTGTGAAAGCGTTTTTTTTTTAGAAAACTATTTTTAATGTAAAAAAAATTTTTTTTAGCAAAGAAAAACTTGATAAAGCGTGCGAAAAGTTGTTGTAACCAATAGTAAGTTTTGTTTTAAATGACAACCAAAACCCAAGAAGAATATTGTAAAGAAATGGTTGAAGAAAAATAAAAGAGCTGTCAGCATTTTCTATATAGAAAAAACCTCCGTTCCGGGCCTGGTTGAAAAAAATTAGGATAGGCCGAACGATGCAATATGAGAAGGAGAATATTAATTATTGATAATTGTGTTCAGGCAGGCTGGCTTGTTTACCTAGATTAAATTATACTTAAGTTACTGTAATTGACAGGTCTCAAATCACCAAACCCTTGAGTTTGTTTTATGTGACAAATCAGCCCATATCTTATAAAAAGTGTTTATGTAACCGTAATGAGATTTAGGTAACAGGGATATTTTGACACGCACTAGAAATTATAGTTTAGAGAGCCGAAGTAGTCGGCCAGCTTTGTTAGATGTCTGAATGCAATTGTTAATAAAAGCTATTGTCAAAATTGCCCAAAAGTGTTTAAATTTTTTTTTTTTAAATAAGAGCTAACATATATACATATATATACATATATATATATATATATATATATATATATATATATATATATATATATATATATATATATATATATGAGGCTGGTTTGAAAAGTCCGTGCAAAAATAAAAACTATTTATGTGTTTAGGGTAAACCTTTTTTATTTTTCGACATAGTCTCCTTTTAGGCTTATACACTTCGTCCAACGATGTTCTAGTTTGTTGATCCCTTTCGAATAATAGGATTTGTCCAAGTCTGCAAAATATCCATTAGTGTCTGCAATCACCTCGTCGTTTGAATAAAATCTTTGTCCCGCCAGCCATTTCTTCAAATTGGGAAACAAATAGTAGTCCGAGGGAACCAAGTCTGGAGAATAGGGGGGATGTGAAACGAGTTGGAATCCTATTTCCATTAATTTTGCGACCACAACTGCTGAGGTGTGTGCTGGTGCGTTGTCGTGATGGAAAAGGACTTTCTTGTGGGCCAATCGCGGGCATTTTTCTTGCAGCTCGGTTTTCAAACGGTCCAATAACGATGAATAATATTCACTTGTAATAATTTTACCCTTTTCCAGATAGTCGATGAGGATTATCCCTTGCGAATCCCAAAAGACAGTCGCCATAACCTTTCCGGCCGAAGGAACGGTCTTCGCCTTTTTTGGTGCAGATTCCCCCTTGGCAACCCATTGTTTAGATTGTTGTTTGGTCTCAGGAGTGTAATAATGTATCCATGTTTCATCCACAGTGACGAAACGACGCTTAAAGTCCTCCGGATTCTTCTGGAACAGCTGCAAACCATCCTTGCAACACTTCACACGATTCCGTTTTTGGTCAAGCGTGAGCAATCGCGGCACCCATCTTGCGGATAGCTTTCTCATGTCTAAATGTTTATGCAAAATATTATGTACCCGTTCAGTCGAGATGCCCACAGCACTAGCAATCTCACGCACCTTAACTCTTCTGTCATCCATCACCATATCATGGATTTGATCAATGATTTCTGGAGTCGTAACCTCCACAGGCCGTCCAGAACGTTCAGCGTCACTTGTGCCCATATGGCCAGTCCGAAAATTTTGAAACCACTTATAAACTGTTCTAATCGAAGGTGCAGAGTCACCATAATGTTTATCAAGCTTCTCTTTAGTCTCCTGAGGCGTTTTGCCTTTCATAAAGTAATGTTTAATCACCGTACGAAATTCTTTTTCGTCCATTTCTTGAAAATCACTCGACTTCCTTGATTCACACGAATGCCAAACCCAAAGAAATAGACCAATATGGCTGAAACTTGGTGTGCGTTCATTCAAGAGATGCTACTAACTAAACATGACCTCGATACGCGCCGGTGGTGCCATCTCTCGGACTTTGCACGGACTTTTCAAACCAGCCTCGTATATATATATATATATATATATATATATATATATATATATATATATATATATATATTTATATGTGTGTGTGTGTACACTTGGAAATGGTTGTGCGATCAATTCCTAATGATTCTGCAAGTTCTTTTTCCACTTGGCACGGGTCTTCATCGAGTAATGCCTTCAATTCTTTATCTTTAAACTTTTTCGGCTAACCTGGACGTTCTTTGTCTTGTGTCGAAATTACCACTTTTAAAGCATCGAAACCAGTACTCACATACTTTTATCGGTGGAATATTATCACCATAGGTTTCCGGCAGTAAACGATGACTTCCAGCAGCGCTTTTCTTCGAATCATAAGAAACGTAACGGTTCCCGCAAATAGTGTTTTGTTGGCACGTAATTCGACATATTCAGTGCTCAAAATATGTTGTTTACACTTTCGGAAAAATAACATATAGTAAAAATTAAAGTCTAATGATGGGGCTTCACCATGACACAGTATGCCCCGATGCGATATAATACAAGTTAAACCCTCTCTTAGATATCCCTCAAAATTAATTCACACTCCATGTATATATGGAGTGTGAATTGACATATATATATATATATATATATATATATATATATATATATATATATATATATATATATATATATATATATATATACATATATTGCAAGCAGTGTTGACTGGAGAACGTTGACGAAAATGTATAGAATGGCAATAGGATAAAACTGGGATACGAAAATCAAACAACCGAGATTTTTAGAAGAAAAAGATTGGCTTGGGTTGTATTTGGTAAAACGAGTAAAACGTTGCCAAACAAAAATATCGCTATGTACCTGCGGACTAGGCTCTTCGACCGGTGTGCCACTCCTAACTTACGGGACCCAAACATGGACACTTACCAAGTACTCTATTAATCAACTGAAGACAACACAACGTGCTATGGAACGACAAATGCTCAGTATATCTTTGAAAGATCGTAAAAGCAACACTTATATTAGGTTAATCACCAAGATCAGAGATGTAGCAGAGACGGTGGCTGAATGCAAATGAAGCTAGGCTGGCCATGCTGCTAGATATCCAAATCAGAGGTAGTCCCAACCTATAATGAAATAGAGACCACACATGGGTAACCGATGGAGAGGACGCCTTCCCAAATGTTGGACTGATGATAAACGTCCGGATATGCGTGGATGAGACAGGCACGAGACCGAGGGAGGCCTATATCTAGCAATGGATGGATGAAGGCTGAAGAGGGATGAGGAACCCGACGTAGTCGGGACACTTCATCTCTATAGCATTGTCTTTACAGACAGAACCCATTCTCTACTCATATCTCGCCTAGCACCCGTCTTATAAACATTCTCCATCGTGCCTTATATTCTTCTGCCTAAATAACTCTTTTTACTTAAAAAAAAACTAATTTTAAAAAATATTGATATCGGTATAATTGCGCGCTCATATACGTTCATACTTTCTTTTCTTAGTCATGGTTACGTATATGTGTGCCTACATTATTTAAATAATTAGCTACGAAACAAAACCAGTGTAACAACATGGCTGAAATAAGTCGATTTTTATTCCGCAACAGCCCAACGTTGTGTAACAATTATTTAAAAATATTGTTAATATTAGAGTTGTAAAAAAGTTATTGCACACATTAGGATAATTATTCTTAGTCGTTTCGTTTTGATTATATCTTTACTTTATATTTGCGTACTAATTATGGTCTTATACATCATCTTAGAGTCCCTAATTATTTTTAAAAATATCAATGGGGTGCAAGTCTGGAAAGGGAAGCGTCAATGCGATAGGACATTTATTATTGAAAAATAAGAACATACAGTCGGTCAAGTAAAACGTATCGCCGATAACTTCACCTCCCCGCCTGAGTAGGGATTTTATCCTTTTTTTATATCTTACAGGATATCCGCGAGGATGTCGTAGTCCCCCGTCAACGTTGTCCAAGTGTCGAAATATACATTTTTGTATTTCACAGCACCTTTTAGAGAACGCGGTAGTGTTGCCACAGACGTTATTGCATTTCTGCAAACAACTACTACCCATATACGTGGCCAGGCCAAATAAACTTAAATAAATTAATAAATTAAGTATGCCGACCTGCCGGGATTGGAACCCTAGACCTTCTGCACCGCAAGCAAGTTATTACGCCACAGAACCACGGGTCGCCACAGAAGCTAGTTATTGTTGAGGAAAGATGATGATGTTTTTTGGGTCTTGGGCGCGTCGACAGCTAGGTCATTTAGCGCCCGGCAATGGTGTTTAAACTTAGATTATGAATGTCCGTAAGGAATTCTCTTAAATTGTTTCTGTGCGTAATGAAATTTGTGATTATAGACTGAAGACTTGATGGGAGGTTGTGGAAATCACGGAGTTGTTGGTGGCAGTTGCCTTCAAAAATATGTCGGATCGTGAGTGGGAAATCGTAGTCAGCGCAAGTAAGTGCCGTGTTATTTTTTAGTAGGTGTATGTGTGTAGTGTATGAATGTCCTATGGTTACTCTGCGCCATGTTACGTTTTCACGTCTAGTAAGTTGAGGGGAGTGAATGGATGTGGGTTTGACCTGCCAGAATTTATTTTCAGTGTCTATTAGGTCCCAGTTCAGTTATGATAGTTGATTAAAAAGATCTTTAAGGTGGTGATTAAAGTCTTTAAGGTGAATTTCGCTATATACGGGGGAGCCCTGTATGATCGTTCGTTTTTTTACATAATTGTCGGCGAGATCATTTCCAGGGTTATTGACATGACTCTGTAACCAACAGAAGTGAATGGTTTTATTCTTGATTTTTGCAACATATAATGGATCGTAAATCTGAAGAATGTAATTTTGGGAAAGGTTCTTTAATTTGATGGCGGAAAGAGCACTGCGGGAATCTGAGACTATAAGGAAGCTCGAGTGGGATGGGAGAGAGAGGGCCAATCGGACTCCTTCTTTGATGGCATATAATTCCGCAGTGAAAATGGAAAAATGGGGGGGGGGGGGGGGAGTTTAAACGATTTAGAGATGTGGCTGGTGTGAAAAGCCGCTCCCACACCAGTGTTGTTTTTTGATCCGTCGGTGTAGATTGGGAGGGATTAGGGGTATCTGGTGGCTTTCAAACTTGAGAAGTATTTATTTAGGGTGATTTTGGAGAAGGACGATTTGTTGTATTTTCCCATTGATAGGTCTATGTGGGGACGGGGGGAGAGCCATGGGAGAAATGTTGAGTAGAGGGGGTAATTGAATGTGGGCGGCCTAATGGGGTGTAAATGTTTTGTGGAAAGAGATTCATTTCTAACGTTATTTATGGTTAAATAGTACATTATCGAACATGAGTGCTGCAGCCGCCTCGCGCTTCGAGGCTGTGTTCTTATGTAATCATCAAAAGGTCCGCAAATGGCGACTACAGAGGCTGCTAAGTATATGGGCAAGTCGAGGGCAATCTACCAGAATGTGGTTCGAGAGGAAAAGTGTCGGACAAGAACAAAAACATGATTATAAACATGTTTTCCTGAAATTCTCAATTAACTCTGAAAGGTTTAGATATATCGTATGAGACGATTCGCACTCATCTCCAGACCAACGATTTGAACTAGCGGAGTATAATCAAGTAACTGTTGCTGAAAGAAAATCACACTTGTTGGAGCAATGTAATTTTTTTTTCAACTCATGAGCCTGGTCAATTTCCACTAACCGATTGGTTTAGCGCACGGTGAAACATCCTGTGAAGATCCAGGTTTGGGAATGTCTTCGTAGTAAAAAGGTGTACACAATGAAGAAGCTTTCTCACACGATATTAAAGTAGTAGTAGACTAATTAATAAATTATATTAAATATGAAGCTAGCTATTCCCAGCCGTTTTGATAATATCATTTATTTAATTGCATATATTATTAGTTCATCGATTGCAAAGGTCATTTGGCGCCGCTAAGTCATATATTATTATTCTATAAAAAATCAATAGGATTCGAATCGGGCGATCGAATGGTCACGGGATCAACACATGTAAGAATCATAACGAAAGGCGATCCTGACGACAGATGGCTCGAATGAATCAATTTTATCCAAGACAGCACAATGTTGTGCAACAAGTTAATTTTTAATTTTACATTTTCTTAATAGTTACAAAATCGGACTCGGGAAATTTTTCGGTATTACTTTCTTAAGTATAGTTAAACATGTTGTAAAGTTATTGTGGATGAAATTAAAATAATAACATAATCTTGATATTCCTTGACTTCAAGAATCTTGAAAAGGATGATAATGCTATTAATTTTGAAAAGAAACATCCACAGATTATGAAAATAATTTTTTAATACAGTTTGTCAAGTAAGAACGTATCCGCGATAATTCATTTTTGGTAGATGCGATTCTAGCGATTCAATAAAAAATCGGTGAGGAAACCTTTGTCTACGACGTATTTTAGTAAAAGTCTCAGTCGATTCCGAAGTTTCGTCGAAATCACGTAAAATCGAAAAATGAGTCACTTCTTTGCGAGTCGATTCGAGGCAGTCAGTCTTTGTTCCCATCCAAAGGTGCCTAAAATTACACATTCTGCGGTCGTTAAATATATTAAAAAAGTCGGTATCGTTTAATGAGACGAAACATGTCGACGATTTGCCAAAACGTAGCTCGGTAGGCAAAGTCACTCCGAAAGTCGAAAAAACGAATCGTGTCTCTGTTTTCACGGGACCCAAAATTGACGCTGCGTCAAGGAGCGGCTAAACTAAGAAATGCTGGTTTGAATGTGTCCCATGACACCATTCGACAATATCTTTATGCTCATGATGTCAAATTCTGAAACGCGTTGAAGAAACCTTTGCCGGGCGAAAATCACGTCGCGAAGCGGCTCGCTTGGGCCCATGATAAGATAATAAAGTGGCCGTCATAATCGCCAGACGCCAACCCTATTGAAAACCTTTGGTCCCTTGTAAAGAGAAAGCTCAGAGGAAAGACTCTGAGGAATTTGACTAAGTTGTCTCGCGAGATTCGAAAAATTTGGAGATCACTGCCGCGCGAGTATGCAGAAAATCTCGTCGACAGCATGCGTCGAAGATGCCAGGCGATTATTAATGCAGGATGCGATTGGACAACTTACTAAGGAATCGCGCCGTTGTTAGCACACCAAAAAATATATTAATAGCAAAAAATGTTCTCGAAACACATTTTTTCAAGAATACGAGCGGTCATGTTCTTACTTGTCAGACTGTACTAGTCCTTATTTGAACCATTCCATATCCTGAATTTTTAAAACAATATATATATATATATATAATGAAAAAAGTCCATACTTCAGTAGTTATTTACTATTCTCTCATCTCTAAATCTATCTCGGACAGCGTTTTGTGACCCAGAAGAGAATAAAACTCAAGATACCCCTATACTCTCTCATCTCTAACAAAATCTATCCTCGGACAGCGTTTTGTGACCCAGAAGAGAATAAAAAAACTCAAGATAGACTCAAGATAACTTATCACAGTACTAACGCAAAGAATCAGTATGGTTTCAATCAGATCAATTCGCCTCTTTGGTTGCTGCAGGCCTAGTTTAGAAAGGATACCAGCTCTCTATCCGGGGCTGTTTAAGGCCACAGGCCTATAAAGGAATTGTTTATTGAATTGCTTAAAATTACCACTAGGCAGAGCGATTGTTACGGTTCTACTCCACGTATATATATCAAATTCAATATCAACTTCTAAAATTAAACAAAGTCCAACGCGTTCCGATATGGACTGCCAAATGATACAATAGTAAATAACTGCCTAAATATGGATTGTATATTCGTAGGGTAGAACTTTAACAATCGCGCTGCCTAGCGGTAATTGTTAACAACTCGTTAAAGAATTCTTTTATCGGCCTGTGGCATTAAACAGCTACACTTACAGCACTCGGAGATGCAAAATGTTGTATTTTATTGATTGATTTTGTAATTCAGTTTTATCAAGCACCTAGCTTACTTTTATTCATGAAAGGCGATCACGAAAACCTTGAGAACTATCGCCCCATCTGCTTGTTATGGTATTTGTACAAATTTCTTACTAAAATTGTCATAAACCGTCTAACAAATAAGTTCGATGACTACCAATCAGTCGAACAGGCGGGCTTTAGCAAGTAATTTGGAACAACAGATCATATCCAGACGCTCCGCCTTTTAATAGCGATCGAATATAATATTAAGATGCACCTAGCTTTTATCGATTATAAGAAGGCTTTCGACTCCCTGGAACATTGGGCAATTATGTAGTCCTTAGCTCATGCCAGAATACACTCAAGATATACCGAACTCCTAAAATTCAGATATGAAAATGCGACATTAACGGTTAAATTAGATGAGGATCGAAAAACAGAACCCATAAAGATCAGGAAAGGTGTTAGGCAGGGCGACACAATTTTACCAAAATTATTTACCCCGACCTTGGAGGGCGTATTTAAAAGTCTCGAATGGGAAGAGAGGGGAATTAAAATCGACGACATGTATTTACATCACCTGCGATTCGAAGATGATGTAGTACTGATTAGCGAAGGTCTAAAACTCAAAATCATGAAAGAACAACTTAATCAAGCTTCACAGAAAGTTGGACTCGAGCTGAACATCAAGAGAACAAAACCTCTAAGCCCTCTCTCTCTCTATTCGTTTCCTCAGTCTTGAGGGTCGTGATCTCTCTGGAATGACTTCGCTGTTCTGTTCACTATTCTCTCTCCATTTCTCTCGATCTTCTGCCAAGTGCAACGATACATGGAGTGGTTGATCCATAACTTTGTTTTATTTGATCTGACCATCTTGTTGGCGAACGGCCGCTACTTCCTTTTACCCTGGACCTCTACCATTATTATTAACCGGTCTACATTATTGCCTGGCCTTCTAGCTACATGTCCAAAATACTGAAGAATTCTTTTCATGCATAGTGATGATAACCTTACAGTTACATTTAGTTCATTCAGTATAGATTGATTAGTTCTTCTGGCGGTCCAGGATATTCTCAACATCCTCCTATAGCACCACATTTCAAAGGAATCAATAGATTTACGTTCCTTTACTCTAAGTGTCCAGGATTCTACACCATATGAAAATATTGGAAATACTAAGGTCTGTACGAGATTTAATTTCGTTCCTTTAGTTATGTACGGACTTTTTCATATCTTAGTAAGTCTCGTCATAGCATTTCTTGCTAGGGATATTCTTCTTTTTATTTCATTCTCGCATCCTCACATACTACTTACGGATGATCCTAGATATACAAAGGTTGTTACTCTCTCAATGCCATTGTGTAAGTCGGATCTTACTATTTGGTCAAACTTATCGACTATCATCAGCTTCGTTTTGTCCCTATTTATGGTCAGACCTAGTTTCTCACTTTCTTGCTCTATCCGATTTAAAAGTGTAGCCATCTCTTCCTCAGTCGCCGCAAATATGGTGGTATCATCAGCGTAACGCAAGTTGTTTATTCGCTCACCTCCTATTAGGATTCCACCATCCCATTCATTCAACGCATTTCTCATTATAAATTCACCATAAACATTAAATAATGTAGGAGACAGAACACAGCCCTGTCTTACACCTCGGCGAGGATGAAACTGATCGGATATTGTATTGTCTATTCTCACCACTGCAGTGCTATCCAAGTAGAGGTTTTTAATCAGTTTTAATCAGATGACAAGGAACACCCATTTGCTCTAGTACCTCCCAAAGCTTTTTCCAGTTGACAAAATCAAAAGCCTTATTATAGTCTATGAAGCACACAGTCTAAGCCCACAAAAACACAAAACTTAAGATCGGCACGGAAGAGATCGAGAGAGTGGAAAAGCCTTTGCCAAGAGTATTAGGCACCTCTAATAAACACGTGAAACTCATAAAATATTTAAAAAAAGACTAATTGTTTTAACAATACAAAAGCTAACTTAAACAATAGACAATCTCTTTTACAGGTCCACAAAACACCTGGCCCTCAAAATTGAGATAATGAGGTTTTTTGAAAAGTATTTTTAATGTTTTATCAGTCTCTTTTTACTACTTGTAGTGTCAAGAAGCTTCCGTGCGTGTTTTATTTGTGAACTGGACATTCTTATATTTGAGAAATACTTAAGAAAAGTGAGCTTGATATCGAAAAACGAATTAAAATTCAAACCCTACATGAGCAAGGCAAGTCCCAAGTAGAAATAGCCAAGTTAGTGAAATGTCTCGGTGCGCAGTGCAATGTGCTATTAAAAGGTTTGTGAAGACTGGCTCCCATGCCAACAAAATGAGAACGGGCAGAAAACATAAGTCTAATGAGCGACAGGACAGAAAACTCATCCGCGAGTCTATTAAAAATCGAAAAAAACATCATCTGAGCTCGCTGCAACTGCCTGTTTTTGTCAGGGTAAGCCACTGTGAACCATCACTTGGCTAGTGACAGTGCTTTGCAGAAACCCTCAATTGTTTCATCTAGCTCAGCACCTTGGCAATTGGACTATTGTTAGCGAGGAATACCATCCAGATTGCGTGGAACCTACTATAAAACACGGAGGAGGCAGCATTATGATCTGGGCTGCATGGCTGCTAAATGTTCGTTTGTGAAGGTCGCATGAACAGCCAAAAGTACATAAATGTACTAGAAACTGTACTGATGCCTTCGCTAACGCGCATTTTTGGCGACACTAACTTAGACGACATCTAATTCCAGCAAGATAATGCACCTTGTCATAAATCAGCGGCTACGATGCGCTGGTTTAGAGACAATAACATTGTCTTGTTGGATTGGCCGGCGCAATCTCCAGATCTAAACCCTATCGAGCATCTTTGGGGTATTCTGAAGCGCAAGATACGGGAGCATAGCATAACATCAAAAGCGCTTTGATGGATGAGTGGGATGCTATAAGTACAAACTGAATGTACTAGGCTTCTACGCAGCATGTCCCAAAGAATTGCTGCTGTAATTAAAGCTAAGAGCGGACACACCAAATTTTAATTTATTTCATAATTTTACCTCAATATACGATTTTACAAAACATACGAATTTTTATTTTTTATCCTGACACACAAGAAATAATGTAAATTGTAAGGTGCCTAATACTTTTGGTCAAGGCTGTATAGTTAGGACATAAGATTAGATAAAGACAATCGAACAGCGGAAATACCAAGGGGAATTGGTCTCAGCTGGACTGCATTTCAAAGACTGGAATTCATTCTAAAAAACAGACATATCTCCATGACCGTAAAAGAAACGTGTACGAGAACTGCATACTTCCAGTAAGTATGTATGAGCTAGAAACAATGACCCTTACAAAAAAATAGTCTTTGTCGACTCCAACGTATTCAACGGGCATGGAAAGACAGATGTTAGGTGTTAGTTTACACGAACACATTAAAACCGAGGATATCAGACGAACAGATACAGATATCAGTGAGAGTGGCAAAATTAACGTGGCACGGGGCGGGACATGTGACTAGAATGATGGTAGATGGACAACAAAATTCCTTAAATGGAGACCTTGGGAGAGCAGACGAAGTGTGGGAAGATCAATAAACAAAAATGGACTTATGATATCAGGTTAATAGCAGGCAGTAGATGGAGCCATCATCAGCACAGAATAGAGACAATTGGAAGAAACTTGAAGAGGCCTATCTCTTGTAGTGGAGAAGCGCTGGCTTATAAAGAAGAAGAAGAAGAAGCACCTAAGTCTCTACAACTTTCTCCGCTTTAACCCTTTTTATCTCTCAAAGATATTGTACGACTGACACTACCAAAATTGGAAAAAAACAGGGAAATACACTACTTATTCATTATATATGATTAGTTCAAGAATACCGATTAAATCCTTTATTATATCGTTAAATTGAGGTCATTTTTTTTCTTATCTCATTAAAAAACCTTAAACGCATATTATTTTTATCCTTGCTTTATAGTGTGTTGTCTATAAATAAATAAATACACGAGAAATCCGAACACCCTAACTCGGTTAGATTTATCCAAGGCTAGCGGAAAGGAGTTTTTTTAACCTTTTCCAGTTAATGTTCAGTGCATATGGCGGCAATTAAATTTAATAAGTTCTTGTACAACGTTATACAGGGTGCATTTGCATAAGGAGTGCCGCTAATCGTTATAAATTTACGTTATGTAACGCTGCAATACCGTAAATTTCTATAGTTAATGTTTAACTAACCCAAATTCGCTTTTTCTCTACAAATAACACCAAGTTTGTTATTAGGTGGTTTCGTCAATCTGTAATTTATTCATATTTATTTTCGTCTCCTCCCGGGCACAAGAGCATCCGGCTAGATAGGAATCCTATTGACTCACTACAGCAATTTTTATTTATTTTTTTCAGTATAGCTTGGCATTTGAGTTGCTAAAGTTATATATTTAGCATTTAGAGTCCAGCAATCCCTCGGTATGTTTCATATCTTCTCAAGTTTGGATACATAATTCGGTCTATTAAATATAAAGCCGCCAGCTACGTATCGCCGAAAAAAGGTACTGTAACATTAATAACCAGTCAAGTGCAAGTTGAACTTGCGCGATTAGTGTTCCGTACGTCGATTGCTTTTAAAATAAAAAATTTTGTTACTGAGGTATAAAATGATCAGTGACTTCACAAAATACATCCCAAATGAGTTTTCAACAAAGTTTGTTTCCAATCTTTACTCAAAACTGATGACCTTGAAATTATTGTTTTTTTTTATATACCAGATAAATTATTAAAGATAACGCACTCATGATGATTTTCGTTCAATCTACACCCCGTGGAGAATAATCTAGAATTTTTTCAAAATTTTTTGATAAGTACTTTTCGAGATAAGGGGGGTGGACAGTGGTTTCTTGCGATTTTTTAAAAATAATACAAAGAAAAGTGTGCGCAAGAATTACATTAAATATATATATATATATATATATATATATATATATATATATATATATATATATATATATATATTTTACTCGTGTTTTAACAAGCTTTCACTTGACACCACACTTGATGACCTAGTAAAAAAAATTTTCTTTCGCTTTCGATTTCACCCCCAAAACTAACCCCTTAAGTTAAAATTTAACTTTCAAAACTCCATGGCTCTGTTGAGGCCATCAATTCCTATATTATTACCAAATTTCAACTTTCCATAACAAATAGTTTCGGAGAAAATCGGGTGTGACAGACAGACAGACGAACAGACAGACAGACAGGCACTGAAGTCATCTTATAAGTGTTCCGTACGTAACACTAAAAACACTCGTCACAAAAAGAAAAAATGCAAACAAAACTGTTAGAAATCATTTAGGTTCGCGAAATTAAATGGGGCGACTAAAACAGCGTCAAAAAATCCCACAAAAAAATCTTAACAGTTCCACCGGTGTAGACAGTATCGTCGCAGCGTTTAATCTTCTCAGCCTAAATATACCTCCACACGGATCACTCTGCTGCGCCACAGTATCGCTAGCAATCGTCTTCACATTTAAAATCATAATGTCTGAGTGGATGCTTTCAGACGGGCGACAGTGGCAAATCAGGGGGCTATATTGGTTTTAAATGAGAGGATGACTGTTTCGCTAGTGACACGGCAGAGAGGCGGGTGTAGAAGCGCATTAACTGATTTATGGAATTTTTTTGTTGCGACACATCCTTGTATCACAATGCTTCTAGTGACTTAAAAATATTTTTCGCTTCCCCTGCTAGGGGAAGTATCGTGAAAAAATCATCATCCGAGATTATTTCAGATCTTTAAACATAGTGTCTATTGGCATGATAACTCTCGAACGAAATGACATATTGTTCTCAAATTTGGGACACATATAATACTTGAAGTAGGAAAAGGAAAGTTTTTGAGCAATAAAGCTTCAAGAGGAAGGGTGAAAGATGTGTGGGGTCGATAAATTTTATGTAGTCTCGATAATATTGTAAAATTTTTTTCCTGGTTTTTAGTAGGGATAATGATGATGCTATTTTGAGCATAATTATTTACAGTCAAACACAAGAGATATAAGTAGTGAGAGAGGAGGCTAGAGAAGTCTTGTAACGTATAACGCGTCTTTTCAGAGTTGTTCGACTCGGGGGTTACGAAAATTACGTTACTTTTTCATTATAGTAAGTTTAAACAGTTATAAATATTTTTGAAGCCTTTTGCTCAACCATTTTCACCATACACTAATCAATAGTCTCTTCAAGAAACTTTTGTAGATTGTCTTGTATAAACGGTTTCTGTCAGACCTAAGTCTTACCTAGTCAGCGATGAACAACCCGAAAAAATCTGATATGTTATTTCCGTGGAGAGCTGAAAAGAACCATAATCTCGCCTTTAGATACTTAACGCCGGGTAAACAGGTTCTCTAGACGAACTGCACCACGAAACTAATTACAGTGAACGGAAAAGTAGAGTTATGTATTTTAGATGTTTATACCACTAAGTTAGTTTATATAATCCTAAACTCATCATGTGTTATGACTTCTTGTAAAAAACAATACTTCATAAGAATCTACAATACTAAAATTAACATAAATAATATGTCGGGAAATAGTTTACGACATACAGCCAAAAAATAAACAAATTACAGTAGTTAGGGTGTAATAAAGAAAGAATATTGACGCAATTGAATGTACTTTTTAAACAATTGTTGATAAAATGATACGAACTTCAGATAGCGTATCATAAAACGTATTTTAGTGAAGCTAGACACCAAAAAAGCTTTTGAGGCTGACTAAATACCTGCCATAGCGCTCAAAAACTGCGCGAGAGAACTAACACCAGTTTGTAGACTTGTCTGTAGACTTTTTAACCTACAGAAAGGGAATATTTCCTTCTGCTGGAAATACGCCACAGTTTAGCCGATACCCAAAAAAAGCAAGTAGACCTTGCCAACCAACTACAGACCAGTCGCACTGCTTTTAATATTATCGAAAGTCATGGAAAATGCTATCAATCATCCAACCATCAATATGGCTTTCGTAAACATACTTATGTAACAGATGTTTGGAACACTCTGGAGAATCTTGAGCGGTTGCTCTTGATATATCCAAGGCATTCGACCGTGTTTGCCACGATGGTTTGTTAGCTAAGCTACGGTCTTCTGGTATGTCTGAAAAATTCTGTTTATGACTCTTAAGTTTCCTCAAAGCGCGTTCTTTACGAGTGTTTCTTTCTAACACCTTCATTATCAACGCTGGTATGCCCCAGGGCTCCATACTGTCTCCTACTCTCTTTCTCATTTACATTAACGATCCGCTGAAAAAGACCAGGAATCCAATCTACAGCATTCCAGATAACAGTACGCTTATCTCATCATTCACTTATAAACGTTTGGAACATCGGCTACTTATGCAAATACCCGCAGACAGCAAGACCTGGAAGAAATTCCATTTTGGGATGACAGTAACCAAGTAGTAAAAAAGTTAACGTTGCTGAACCCGACATGGTCATCGTCACTCACTTGATTGAGCGTTAGCGTTAATTTCGGAGCAAATGTCTTGGCATGAACTTGTTGCAAGCATAGCAAAAGACGAGCTATTTAAAAGCTGGGAATATTATTTCGAACTAGAAAGCTTTACACACCAAAATATCTGTACAAAGCTCAAATTCGACCAATGATGGGGCTCTGCTCCCAAACATACACTGCATTTGTTGGATTTTATTCAGAAGAGAGCTGTTCGCCTGATTGGAGACCCGGAACTGGACAGCAAACCTTTATTCATTGGAACATCGAAGAATGGTTGGCGACTTGAGTCTATTCTACAAGTATTTTCATGGAAAGTGTTCGATGGATGTAGCCCGCTTAATTCCTCCTAGAGCGGTGAATGCTAAAAATACACGCGCGCTAATACTTTACATCCGTATGAAGTTCAGCTTGTTACTCCTCGTACAACCCTTTTCAAGCAGTCTTTTATACGGAGAACCTCATCCCTTTGGAATAATCTGCCCAGGATTGTGTTTCCGACCGAGTACAATTTACAGCGATTCAAGACCAACGTGAATCGCTTTTTTTTTTTTTTCCGCATAGATGTCGCTCCTGTAGAGCGTTAGGGATTTCTCTGCAGTACGTGTGCTAGGCCAATAAAAAAAACAAGAAATGTATCAAAAATATCGGTCACAATAAAAAAATTCTCTACTTTTATCCGTCACTAATTTACAAGTTATTCAGAATTCACATATAAGGATATACTTCTATAGTAAGTTTATTAGATTGGAAAAACCTGATTGTCTAGAAAAAGCTTAAAAATAGCTACAAGCAAAATGCGGGATTCGAAAAAAAATCAGACAATTATATTTATTCAACTTATAACATTCATAACTTAATATTTGTTCAATTTATATTATTTATATCTCTAATGATAAGATAAAGTTAGCGAGATAATAAAACATAATAATCACAAACTTTCCAATGTTTACTCTTCCTCATGTATCGACACAAAACATCATTTTAGGTTAGGTTTAATTATGTTCTACATTTCGTCTATCGTTGAGGCAGTTTAACAACAAAAAATATCTATACAGTAACAAAAGGGGTATCAAAAAAGACTAATTTAAAAAGTATACAGGGTGTTTTTAAAGGTGTGGGATTTTCAACTTTAACTAAAATATTAGGTGTATAACATGTAGGCTGAAAAGTTTTTGGTCTGACACATAGATATCGCCCTTTTCAAAAAATCGATACGATTTTTCGGAAGTACCAACCTTCAAACGAAACGTGTCAAAATTTCATGATATTTCGACGATTAGTTTACAAGTTACAGTGGTTTTAGTGGCGCCACTTTTGATATTTTCAAAAAAATGGAAAAAATCGAATTTCGTGTGTTCATTAAACACCGTCTTTTGATGGGAAAAAATATATGATAAGTGTTACGGGGACTTTGCCCCTCTAAAATCACTCATCATTTACTGGTATGCTGAATTTAAACGAGGTCGTACAGATACAAATGATGCTGAACGCTCTGGACGCCCAAATGAGGTAGTTACATCGAAAAACCGACCAATCCCTGTTGACATCTTAAAGATATCAAAAGAACATGTTGGTCATATTTTCATGAACATTTAAGCATGAGAAAGCTTTGTTCGAAATGGGTACCGTGTTTGCTTACAGTGGACCAAAAACAACAACGTGTTGATGATTCTGAGCGCTGTTTGGATCTGTTTAAGGGCAATAGAAAAGGATGTTTTCATGCAATATGTGACAATGGATGAAACATGGATCCACCACTACACACCGGAATCAAATCGGCAGTCAGTTGAGTGGACAGCAGCCCGTGAAAGCCGCCCGAAGCGACCAAAGACACAACAGTTGGCTGGGAAGAATTTGGCTTCTCGATTTTGGGATGCGCATGGAATAATTTTCATCGACTATGCTAAGAAGGGAAAAACCTCAATAGTGAATATTATATAAAGTTATTGGTGCATTTGAAGGCAGAATTAGCAAAAAAAGGCTACAAATGAACGAGAAAAAAGTGCTCTTTTATTAAGACAATGCCCCGTGTCACAAGTCAATGGCAATGATGGCAAAATTGAATGAATTCAAGTTCGAATTGCTTCCTCGTCCATCGTATTCTCCAGATTTGGGTCCTAGCGCCTTATATCTATTCGCGACCTCAAAAAAAAAAGCTCGCGTGAAAGAGATTTGGCTTCAATGAAGAAGTTATCGCCGAAACTGCGGCCTATATTGAAGGCAAAGACAAATCCTTCTACAAGAAAGGTATAGAAATATTAGAAAAGCGTTGGACTGATTGTATCGCCTTTGAAGGAGACTATATTGATGAATAAAGTCGAATTTTGCCAAAAAAATGTGTTTTAAGTAGCTAGACCAAAAACTTTTCAGGCTACGTGTTATATTCAAAAAATTTTCAATTGGAGGGTATACTGTTATAAATTATTGAACAAATACATGTATTCCAATGTAGATTTGTATATCTTAGTTCGATGCATAGGTATTTCCAAAGTATTCTGATTTCTTGGGTTAAGAGAATGATGTTACTTCTAAATTGAACTGAGTTAAATAAGTAGTCCGAAGTCTCTTTTTCAAAATGACCTTATGTATAAAACAAGTCGAAGGGGTTTTCTGGTATATATTGTGATCTGCGTCCTTTTTAGGCTGTTAGAGTAGAGGAACTCGAAAATTATGTTGTGTTTCAAGAGAATTGTCAGGTTTTGGTTGTTAATATCTATGAAATCCCTTCCCGCTCAACTTTTCCGGTGTGCGTGATTAATATCTTAGCACAGTTTATTTAAAGTGTAAATTTAAAATAAACATATCAACATACAACAAGCAATATGCAGAAAGTTTTGACGTCAATAATTTTTTTGAGAAACTTTTAATAAAAATGTTTCACATATGTTGCATGCATAAATTCCGCTAGTCATTGTATAATTTGTTGGATTTTATTTGACAACGTATGAAACAGTCAGTTATGTGAATTAGTTGAGAAAGTGGCATTTTACAGAAAAAGCAAGCTATTCACACTTTTCGCACGTGACACGTACAAAATCTGTTGTCCTATAAATTTACAAAAAAAATAAAGAAATAATAATGTATTTGTTGAAATATGCATTGTAGATACGAAATATTAACAAAATTCTTCCTTACCTTGGTAACACACGTTATTATTTTTACGGAAAAATTCATAATTTTTGGAAATTTCCTAGTAGTTCTCCTTATTTCTCAATTAAGTTCTTACCTTTTAAACCATAATAAATAACATGTAATAATTTATATATATACAAGGCTGGTTTGAAAAGTCCGTGCAAAGTCCGAGAGATGGCACCACCGGCGCGCATCGAGGTCGTGTTTAGTTAGTAGCATCTCTTGAATGAACGCACACCAAGTTTCAGCCAAATTGGTATATTTCTTTGTGTTTGGCATTCGTGTGAATCAAGGAAGTCGAGTGATTTTCAAGAAATGGACGAAAAAGAATTTCGTGTGGTGATTAAACATTACTTTATGAAAGGCAAAACGCCTCAGGAGACTAAAGAGAAGCTTGATAAACGTTATGGTGACTCTGCACCTTCGATTAGAACAGTTTATAAGTGGTTTCAAAATTTTCGGACTGGCCATATGGGCACAAGTGACGCTGAACGTTCTGGACGGCCTGTGGAGGTTACGACTCCAGAAATCATTGATCAAATCCATGATATGGTGATGGATGACAGAAGAGTTAAGGTACGTGAGATTGCTAGTGCTGTGGGCATCTCGACTGAACGGGTACATAATATTTTGCATAAACATTTGGACATGAGAAAGCTATCCGCAAGATGGGTGCCGCGATTGCTCACGCTTGACCAAAAACGGAATCGTGTGAAATGTTGCAAGGATGGTTTGCAGCTGTTCCAGAAGAATCCGGAGGACTTTAAGCGTCGTTTCGTCACTGTGGATGAAACATGGATACATTACTATACTCCAAACAAGAATCTAAACAATGGCTTACCAAGGGG